>JADRCH010000406.1:136104-436350 GCA_019843965.1 Rhynchomys soricoides | reverse complement strand
GGGTGTACCACAGGTATGGCAGTGCACATGGATCATTACTCAACAGAAATACTCCATGCTTCTTCACAATTGTTTTCAAAATAAATCAGTAAGGAAAGAGGACACTTATAGATATTGTATGCAGAATAAAACTGGCTGTACTCAGTAGTAAGATCAGTATTTCAAAACTCCAGACTATCCAGTATGTACCCATCCCCCCCTCCACACACACACACACACAAATACTTTCTGGCAAATCTGCTCTTGACGGGACAAAGGACTAAGCTGAAGAGAAAAACACAAGAAAGAAAGAAAGAAAGAAAGAAAGAAAGAAAGAAAGAAAGAAAGAAAGAAAGAAAAGAAAGAAAGAGACATTTTTCCAAGAGCTTCAGCAGTAGGGTCTCCTTGAGGGGGCCTACTTGGCACTATCTTCATGGGAATGCTATCTAAAGCTTACTCCACTGCACCCCACCCTGGCTTTCCCAGGCTCCACTGACCAATGACTTCACAGCATTGGGAGTGGGGGAAGGGAAAAAAGGCCAGGGTAGAAGAATAGAAAGCCTTGCAGCAGCTGAGCATACTTGTTTGTAAATACCTTAAACCTTCTTCAAGCTTTTGATCAGACACAATGAATCATTTAACCTGTGAAGAAAAGGCGGCCATCAAGAGCATCTGGGAAAAGACGAATGTGGCAGACGATGGAGCAGCAGCCCTGGCAAGGTAAGATGTGGAGACCAGGAAAATGGTAGAGAAGAAAGGAAACTGGCTGGCAGAAATCTAGGGCTCTACTCAGTAGGCATGATATGCTCTGACTTTCACCTCTAATCTCCACCTCCTAGGCTCTTGATTGTCTACCCATGGACTCAGAGGTTCTTTGAAAGCTTCGGAGACCTCTCTTGTCCCTCAGCCATCATGAAAAACCCCAAAGTTAAAGCCCGTGGCATGAAAGTGCTGGGTACCTTTGCAGACGCTGTTAAGAATATGGACAACCCCGAGGAGGTCTTTGCTCATCTGAGTGAGCTGCACTGTGACAAGCTTCATGTGGATCCTGAGAACTTCAAGGTCAGTTGAAACTATGTTCTCGAATGATTTGTGCATTTGACTAGGGGACCATAGCGGAAGGTGAGTCTATGATTATTAATGCCAGCTCAAATCTCAAAATATATTGTTCCAGATCTAGTGCCAGCAAATGCCTAGTAGTCCAAATTAATTTGTAGTTATTCAGAAAACCTTGCATGAATAGAATTAGGGCATTTTGGGATTTAACTCTAGTGGTAGAGTGCACTAGAAGCCTGAATGAGGCCTGAGGTTCCATTACTACTACTGGAGAAGTGAGAAAAAAAAGTTGGGGTTTCTTTGCTATGTAATCTGAGTTTAGACATCAGCAGATACATGTGAAAAGAAATGAGATTTGGAACAGACCTATTGTTACAGGGAAAGAGACATATGCTAACTTATGTATATACTACTAATTAACATGTTGGTAAAATCTGAGGGAATCCCAAAAGGCATATCTTTTTTTTTTTTTAAGTTTTATTTTTTAATTTTTTTTTTCATTTTTTGATACTTTCTTTACATTTCAAATGTTTCCCCCTTTCCTGATCTCCCCTTTGGAACCTCCCCATTCCCTCCCCCCTCCCGTGTCTCTATGGGGGTATTCCCCCACCCACCCACCTTGGCATTCTCTTGACATCCCTCTTTAGCATTCTCCTATGCTGGGGGATCTAACACCCTCAGGCCTAAGGGCCTCTGCTCCCCCTGATGTCTAACAAGACCCTCCTCTGCCACATATGTGGCCAGCACCATGGGTCCCTCCATGTGTATTCATTGGTTGGTGATCCAGTCTCCGGGAGTATCGAAGGGTCAGGCCAGTTGCCACTATTGCTCCCTCCCTGGGGCTGCAAACTCCTTCCAGAAACTGGAAACAACCCAGATGTCCCTCCACAGAGGAATGGATACAGAAAATGTGGTACATTTACACAATGGAATACTACTCAGTTATTAAAAACAGTGACTTCATGAAATTCACAGGCAAATGGATGGAACTTGAAAATATCATCCTGAGCGAGGTAACGAAGTCACAAAAGAACGATCATGGTATGTCCTCACTGATAATTGGTTATTAGCCCAAAAGTTTGAAATACCCAAGAGTCACTTCAAGGCATATCTTTTTTAATCCGTTTGACAAGCTTTGACGTAATCCAAAGATTAACGTCACCTTCTAGTTGATCATTGTCAGAAGTTGAGGTGTCTTCATGTGTTGTTGGAGACTTTCCTTCTTTAATCACCTTGCTGCACTAAGATCCTCATTATACAGCAATTAGGTCATTGATAAATCAGGAAGGGAACAAAAAAGACAAGCAAAAATGGCAGACTAAGGAAAGGCAAGAAGCAAGGAAAGAAGTGCTAAATCAAAGATAAGAAGTGGACTCACAGCCCGGCAGTGGTGGCGCACGCCTTTAATCCCAGCACTCTGGAGGCAGAGACAGGCGGATTTCTGAGTTTGAGGCCAGCCTGGTCTACAGAGTGAGTTCCAGGACAGCCAGGGCTATACAGAGAAACCCTGTCTGGAAAAACAAAACAAAAAAAACCCCCCAAAAATAAAAAAACCCAACCAAACAAACAAAAAAAAGAAGTCCACTCACAATAATTCCGCTGGGCGAAGTCTGTAGTAGATATCTGGGTAGCCAGGTGGGGAATAATCCTCAAGGATATAACCTTAAAATATTCTTTCCCTAGAAAGTATTTGCACAACTCTACTTACTATTTTCCCATTTTGTCTATCATCTAACAGCTCCTGGGTAACATAATCATTATTGTTCTGTCTATTCACTTTGGGGATGCATTCACCCCCAAGATGCAAGCTTCCTGGCAGAAGATGGTGAATAATGTGGCCAATGCTCTGCACAAATACCACTGAACGTTCTTTCCAGTAAATTGGCACTTCTGTGTACCCGATCCCCCCTTTGCCCACATGAGACCTTCACTGAAACTTTAGAGTATGATCTTCTGTTTAATAATTTTCATTCTCTTGAGCAACCAACATTGGTTTGTTTTGTCTGGCTTTTAGTTAATGTTAAAGCAAAAGTAATGGATGGGTTCATGCCTGAGGAAAGACTCAGTATGAAAGAAGAGGTTTTCTGTACCTTGTGTAGGGACTATGACAACAATGTATATATTTTGCAAGGACATTACTGGAAAAAATAGTTGAACACTTGGGGTTAATTCTCATGGTGGAGTGGGCTAATTAATTGGAGAAGAATTTGAAAAGGTGATAAAAACTTAAGAACATGTAAAGTGATAGGGCAAAAAATGAATGTGAAAAACGAATTGTGACACATGAGAATATTTATGAGAAATCTATCATTTACCTATTCATTTATCACCAACCAATCAGCCTATCTATTATCTATCATATATCTTTATGGCTGTCAGTACACATAAAGTCTAAGCAAGGATTATTGTATTTAATTTATTAGAGCATACTTTTTGAAATAGCCTACTTTGTTTCTTAAGAGACCAATATTTTAACATTAGAAGACCCATTGAAAGATAACTGGGAACTTTCCAGAGTTCACAGGAATTATTGTGAAGCTATTTCTTTCCTTGGGTGTAGGCGAGACTATTCCATTAGCATAGTGAGCATTAAAAGCCAAGTCATGCTATTGGTGGTCTTCCAATTATATTCCATGTGACCTAAAATGAAACTATAGTTAGGAGAGAAGTGATAAAGTTTACGAGCATTTGAGAATGATTTTACGACTTAAACAAAATTCAATTCTACATGAATAAAGGAAGGTTCACAGTCTGCCAGCAATAAGTGAGTACTCTGTGAGTTGAATGACTCCTACTCCAAAAAAAGTACAATTAAACATAGATTCAATATGAGATATAGCTGCAGGTTAAAAGTTTGTGTGTGTAAAGATGTAAGCTATGGTATTTCTGTTAGAAATAGGAATCCAAACACTCAAAAGGCAAAGGCAAGATAGCAAATTATTGAACCCCTTGGGCCCTTTAGTGATTTTAAGGCAGCCTAAGGAAACTACTGAGACCTGGCAGCCCAGTGAAAATGGAAAGTGGGGGATGGGGATACAGCTCAGCTTATAGTGCTTGCTAGTAGGCACAAAGGCCAAAGGTCAATCCATTGTTACCCAAACAGTACAAAAACAATGAAGCAAATTTTTAGGAAATGCTAAATCTCCCCAGGAACTTATTTGAGGAATTGGATTACTGAGAAAAGTAACTTTCTTATGTATATAAATGGATTCAAAATTGAAGACTGGGCATTAAGCAAATATAATATCTTAAATAAGTGAATTGACTCATTCAGTGAAGGGAGGGCAAAGACAGAATGACTTCCACATGGTATCCAATTTACCAGGGTGAATAAGTGGAAAGAGGTACCTGAGGATGGCTTATATCATACAACCTTGGCATACATACCCGGAAAAGACCATGCAATGACATACACGTCATTGTGTGTGAATTTCTTGAGAGTGAAGGGTGCTCAGGGAGGTTTGACCTTCAAGTCTTTAGTCAGTCTCCCATATTAAGGTTTTGGGACCTTTAAACTTTGGAAGATAGAATACAGTATCTTCACAAAAATCATTTTAGTTCTCATTCCCTAGATTGCATGCATTAGTCTTAATTTGACCTATCTGTCTCTATTAAAAGATTGGGATACGAATAACTACTAGAATTTGATTCTAGGATATTTCTGAGCACCTTGGCATTTCAATAGCACACTAATCAGAATACACAGCAGATTTTTATGTTCTGCATTCAAAGTTGTTTCATCAAGGTAGTGAGAATCACATGCATTTTGGAGGTTTTTTTTCACTTATCCTCTCTTAAATGGTTCTAGATATTAGGGGTAAAGGATTTTCGTAATGGAATAAAGTCAAAGGCAGACTTTCCACTCCTTAGAAACACTGATATGTCTCTAGATATTTTCATTTAAAAGCCTAAGACAACATAATTCAAAAGTATTTCATAATTTATGTAGACATAGATTAGGATGGCTGATGATTTTTAATAAATAAATAAATAAATAAATAAGAATTTAGTAAATTCTTGACCCCTAGCTCTTTGTATGAAAATTCTTAATATTTACAAGATACTATGAAGACAAAAATTGTTCACCTACATAAATATTTTGTCATCTTTGTATGTTGCATGTATGTGTGTGTATGTTCATGCATGTGTGAACAGCAGGTTTTTATGACCGAGCTGAGGAGGCAGCAAGACAATTTTATCAGTTTTATCCTCTAATGCTGTTCGTTTTGCTACTTTTGAGACAGAGTTTCTCATTTGGTTAGAACTCACTGTGTACACCAGGCAGGCAGGCTATCAAACCTCTGGCATCCGTCTCTCTCTTCATCCCTTGCTTGGGAATTATAAGCATCCAACACCACATTTAAATGTTTTAAATCAATCTGGAATATGGAGAATAGAATTCAAGTCCTAATGCTTGCACCAAAAGTACATGACCTATGAAGCTGTCACCTAGATGAATTTGTTTTTAATATTGTCACTATTATTATTTTTGAGAGTCTCACATAGAACATGTGGCTTTAAAATCAGTATGTAGCTCAGACTAACTGGAACCCCTGATGTTTCTACTTCTGTCCATTGTGGGCGGTGATCCTAGATGTGTCCCATCATGTCTTACTTTATCTTCAATGTTCATTCAATCTCAGAAGTTAGAAACTAATTTGAAGACAAATATTTAAATTAAATGTAATATAGTTTCTTTATTTTCATTATAACATTATTGTTAATTCTGGCCACAGAGACACAAATCAAGCCAGATGTCCAAAGCCTCAGGCATTATGACCTAGGGAGGTCACATTTTTTGGGGGGGAGGGAATGCCTGTCTGTTACACTGAGTGTCACAGGGAGGAAAAAAAACATAAATTTCAACTTTTTAATTATATTTTTTGCAATCATCAAAGCTATTAATGAAGGAATGGAATTTGGAAATGAGAACTTGTGTCATGGAAGGAGAAATATTTAATTTAAATGGTCCTCAATTATTGATGCTTCAGGAAAGAGTAGAGAGAAGACTAGAAAAGACCTATTTCTTATGAGCTTGATAAGATTTCTAAAATTACGTTACATTCCTACTGAGCACTAGCAGGGTATTCTTTCTGCGTTGTTGAGGTCTTTTCCTCCTTTGAGCACATCCTTGCACTGAAATCCTGTGTTTGTGGAAATTAAGCCTTCAGTGAATGTGAAAGTGAGTGAAAAAGACAAATGAGGAGGGCTGGAGGAAGAAAGACAAGACATGCTCGGTTGAATGTTGAATGGGAACAAGGGCAAGGCTTCAAAACATTTGGTTCAAACAAATTTGTCACAGGTAGCCTGGCATCTAACTGGGGATTGGAGTACTGAGGAAATGTTTCTTTAAGTAATTTGTTTTCATGTGAATTGCATGTTAAATCTGTGCTTATTATTCCTGTTGCCCCAATTTTCTTTCCTACAACAGTTTCTGGCTAACGTGCTGGTGAGTGTTCTGCCTATTAGCTTAAGCAAGGAGTTCATCCCACAGGTGCAGGCTGCCAGTAGTTAATAGGGCCAATGCTTGGTCTCACAAATACTACTGAGCTCTCTTTCCAGCTGACTTGTCCTTAGGCCTCCTTTGCACAATGGAATACTGTACTGGCCTTGTGTGTACAGCTTCTGCATAACAATGTTCATTGTCAAGTCTCTCGAACTTTGATATTTAGTTTGTATTTCCGGTTTGTGGTTTAAAAAAAAATAACCAAAAACAGTTAATGTGATTATGGGATGGGAGAGATGTAGGGTTAAACCAGAGCTTTTAGGAAAAGTGTGTACGGAATCATGAAAGTAAGGTAGACGATATGGGAAGCTTATTGATGTCCAAGGAGTTTAACAATTTAAACATTGAGTTATTGAGGAAAAGAAAGGGTTAATTGATTTGGCGAAGACTTGTGTGACAGTGTGGCAAACTTTCAGAAGGAATTTTTTTAAAAGGCTCAAGATATGTCACATTTTTGTAAGTAAAAAGTTTTATAAAGATTTATGGTCTATGTCAGGATTCATGTTTTAATTTCTTCCATGCATTATACAGCATCTTTTGTTAGAATAAAACATGTGCAAAAATAATGTCATATTCAGGATACAAATGAGTCTTTTGGATAGAGTGGTTAATTATGAGGATTTCTATGTGAGCATTAAAGGACTTGTCATATGAATTAGTGTGAGACCTTAGTAGTTTGCATAAAATGAGTTTCTTAAAAGTAGAGCAGTTAAAAAGACAGGATTTTTTATGAAGACCAGGTAGTTTAGGACCTTAATATAAGTGTTTGGCTATTAGTATGCTCTTAGAAGTAGCAAACAATAGGTTTAGCCAGCTAGCACATGACTTTAATCCAAGCTACTTGAGAATGTAAGACATGGCAAGCCCATGCCTGGGCTACAGAATTCGGTCAATGCCAGCCTCTATAACTTTGTGTGATCCCGTATCATAATCAAAAAGGAAAAGTGAGCCCAGAATGCAATAAAGTACAGAAAGTTTGCCAAGATCATCTTTATCCTAAGATCAATAGCAATTCCTCTTATAATTAAAAAAGACAATGAAGTAGATAATAACAATAGTACATAATAATTATCATTAAGACAGTTGATCTAAGAAAAAGAATTATTTGGAAAAATAATTTTCCTCATGCAGGTAAATGTCTTTAGTTTTATAGAAGGTGAGCATCCAAGTAATATCATGGTTTACAACCAGAAGCAGAGTGAGGTATGCATTGAGTGTATATTGTACAAAGATAGAACGAGAAACCAAAGAGTCTAATTAACCAGAACGAACAAGAAAAACAAAAGTGTTCAGATGGCTGAGATCACCTCTGCCTGTGTGACAAGCAGATATGGCCTTGCAGTGCCCTTGGGACCTCATTTTGCTGAATTACTCTTGAGAGGTTATTTGGCTGTTGGGGAGGGGTTACCTCCAAGTTCTTGCACCAAGACTTGAATATTGGAATATTCTGGCAAACAAATACATATTAGAACCTTTCTCGACTCTTTAGGTTGGTGGAAATTTGACCTGTTGAGTAAACTTCAACCTGTTGTCTTCATCCTAGCTTGCCCAGCCTGTTTTCACCTATAATATCACATTATTAGGGAAGTCAAAACAGGCTAGATGGTCCAGGCTAAAGAATAAAAGGACATATCTTTTAAATCCTGTAAAACACACTGCTTTTTAAACACCTGAGAATTCCTCCAAACTTCTAGACCAGACAGCATGGATCATTTGTGACTGAGCAGAATGTGGCTATCACAACCACCTGGGAAAAGGTAAAAGTTGAAAAGTCTGTAGAGAAACATTGGGAAGGTTACACTCTAAGGAGCAGGGTACATAGAAGAATGAATATTGTATAAGATAAGCATTCATACATCTTTTGGGGATTTATGACACAAAAATCCACAGGGTCCTTGACAGCTTAGGAAATCCTTTCTGCATCTTCTATTACAGGAACTCCTAAGGTCAAAGCCCATGGCAAGATGGTGATTGTGTGACCTTATTTAGTTATATTCAGTCTTGGTACTTTAGCCACTTGCTACCTCATCTTGTCTTCTTTTTCACTCTGGTAAATCTGGTACCATATCCCCAAGGTTCCTTGGAGAAGTGATGCAGAGATTGGGCCATAGCATGACACCTTTCCCCTACATTTTAACAAGCTGCATGTGGACTTTGAAAACTTCTGCGTGGTGTTTTCGTACTCTTACCTTGGCAATTTCATTTGGCAATTAAGGTATCCCAGGGTTAATTCAGAGAGTGCTTGGGCCCTCTTACCTTATCATGAGTCAGTTCAGATACCTGAACATTAGCATGACTATAACCAAGGCTATCTACAGTGTGCAAAGTATTTGGTGATCATGATTTTGGAATGAAGCACTTCTAGCTGATTAACTCAGTTGAAGCCCCAAGGGTCTGCATCTGTTGCTGTAATAAGAACTCACAAGCAGAGAAACTTTAGCAAAGAGTTCAGTTTGTGCTTATAGTTTCAAAGGATTATAGTCCATGGTGGTGGAACAAAGGCATGGTGGTAGGAATAGTTGAGAGTTATCTGGAACCACAAAGAGAAGTCAGAGAGCACTCTGTGAATGTTACAAGTGTTTCAAACCTCAGAACATGTACCCTCCTGCCCTGTCCACTGATGCAACTTCTCCAACAAAGCCTCCTAATTCTTCCTAGACCATTCCAACAACAGGGGATCAAGTTTTGAAACATATGCTACCATGGAGGCAAATCTCAGACACCACAATGTCTTTTCAACACTCCTTGCTTTCAGATGTTACTTGTGTAGAAATGAAAAAAGGAAGTTTTAAAACTTGTGTTGAAAGAATGATTTTCCACCAGAAAATTTCTACCAAGCCTTTGAAATACTTCCTTCTTTATATATTGAAGACCTACTATGTGCCCCCCAAATGGTCATACAGGTACACTTAAACTGATAGGATTGAGTGTAGTTTGGTCAGGCTAGGTATGTAGCTGCTAGATCTGTGCATTTAATGTTTCTAAGGCCAAGCATATCTCACAAAATTTCAGGAGAGGGCCAGCCTCTAGAATGTGGTATTGTCATAGGAAAAAAAAAAAAACCCACAATGTTCTAAATTTAAAGTCTTAAATCATTATTGAGTTTTACAATGGGACAAACTAGTTGCATTTTTTTACTTGACAAAACTCCAGGCATTGATGAATATTGGCATAGGCTTGGTTCTTCATGAGATTGGAGCCTAGCCTAGAGTTGTCCACTCATTACATGTTTATATCTATCCATTCTGTTTTACAGCTTCTGAGAAGTGTGTGTGTGTGTGTGTGTTTCCCAATTGTTTTTTTTTTTTGTGTATAATTTATTTTGTATAAGATGTGTGTTTTGCTGAATAAGTAAAGCACCCAGCTTCAAGGAAAAGCAAACACTTTATGTGAGGTCTGGTAGAAATTAAGGCTTATGGGAGTCAAGGTCTGGAAGATGCAAATGATTTAAAGAAAAGGCAGAACCCACTGGGAAGACCTCATGTAAACCCTAGTATATTAAAAACAGGGCAATTTCTAAGAGCCCTTGCTTTCTATAGCCTTTCTAAGACTGGATTGGTGGTTGAAGATATTGTCAGTTAGAACAGAGGACAGTTTCTATTTTAAGTCAACTCCTGTATATTACTAAGAAACTTCACGTATTAAGCATTGGTGTCTATGCATGAGGCACATTAATTCAGTCTCTTCCCTCATGAAGGACAGTATTTAAGTATGTTGAGTGACCATTGCATGTTAAGGAAGATGCATCATTTCCTGTGGGAAATGGAGTTAACTGTGTAAGAAATATATTAACAAATTATAAAAAAACAGTGTCAATGTCTGAGAAGATTGGTGATCCATGATGTAATGGAAGTGGAAGGACTTGTGTAGATGCTGTTGAGTTCTTACATCACTAAAAGGTACCCATATTTATAGACTGCTATATACAGGTTGTTTGAGAGAGTCAGTCAGATTGTTGTTGGCAAGTGGATAAGAGATTACACTAATGTTAGCTATATTAATCTTAATTTGTTTCCATGTCATGTAATTAAATCGCTATCTGATGTTTATCTATACTAACCAGATAATATGGCTGAGGCCATCTCTTGAATTCTGGTTTTTCTTATTCTTTCCTTATTTCTATTTTCTCTGCCTTGTGTGATCCTTATATCTACAGTGAAATGTTAAGATTTTGCTTTTTTATTTTCTTCACATTTTTACACAAGCCTCAGAATTTTTCAGTTGATCTTATCTTTTATTTTTATTCTAATATAATTACATCATTTTTCCCTTCTTTTTCCCCTTTAAATCCTCCCATATATCCATATTTGCTCTTAATTTTTGTTAAATACGTAGATGTCCCTAATTCTAGGAACATAGATCTCTGAACTTTCCTCATCATCAAGTCACCTTGACTGTGGGCTTTCTTCCTAAATATCTCCATTATTGATTTGGTCACTTAACCAATTTATGCATTTCTTGTCATATCTATAGTATTCATTTTAATTTTTTTTCATTTTGTGCTGAGAATGTAATACATGCATACAATGAAATGTGATCATATTCACCCCCATTCCTTCCTCCAGCTCCTTCTGAAACACTCTCAACATATCCCCTACCAAATATCTCTCTCTCTCTCTCTCTCTCTCTCTCTCTCTCTCTCTCTCTGTCTCTCTCTCTCTCACCCATTAATTTCAATTAGTTCTGTCCTTATGCAGTTAGTTGTGGGGTTTTCCACTGGGAACACACACACACACACACACACACACACACACACACACACACAAAGGAATGAGTCCCTCTCCTTCAGCATCCATCAAGTGCCAGTATCTTCTCAGTAATAGTTGAGGTCTAGAGAATGCCTCCAACTATTCTGGAGTTTGTCTCATTTGATTATGTGCAGGTAACTACAGATATTATGAGTTCATGAATAAAATCTAGATCATTAAAGAAACTTATTGGATTGGACATTTCTGTTAGATGTAACCATTATGAGGTTCCATACATGTCTGTTTTGTTCTACTAGTTTTTAAAACAACATTTAGCATGATCAAGCACAAAGCTTCAAAAAATATACTGTGAATGATGGAGAAACTTTTAGATGCTGTGATTATTCTATGATAAAGATTCCAACACTAATAGAAGCAGTAAACATGGACATAAATTGGAAGATTAGAAGAGATACAAACAAGAAAGAGAAACAAGAACAAAAACAAAAATCAGAAATGACTGCCTAAAGAGGCTAAGAAAAAAGAGAGTTGGAAGAAGCCTCATGAGCCACTGTCTGCGTTCCTGGAAAGATGAGGAATGCATCCTCTGCTATGCAACTTAAATGCTTTCTGGGTCAGGAGGGATGGCAACGCATTATAGCTGCAGTGGCCAGCATCTTTGTAAGACAGTACAAATGTATTCTCAGAGAAGTCAATACAGGTTAGATTCCTGGAACGGACTGAAGAAATGGAACTGAAAAAAAATTATTCCACCTTCTCAGACTTATAATCTGCCTCCTAAACACTGTGCTGTGTACATAAATACACTATTTATTAATGTCTCAATATTTAGTGTCTGAGTATTACCAATCAGGTCAATTTGCACTTTTACAAGTGAATGAAGTAGCATTAGTATAACTAGCTCATTCAGGCGCACAGAATGTAGACTTGAACTGAGATTAATTATTGAATTTATTTTACGCCGATTTAAACTCAAATGGTTAAGTAGCTGAGAACAGCCATGTGGTAAATTGGCAGAAAGTATTTACACTTGAGTCTGTGTCACCCTGCAGTCTGTTTTTTATTATTCAGTGGCGTACCTTTCTCACATACATCTCTTGCACTCAATGATTTCCACCCTCTCCCCCTTTTAATCATCATCTTAGCTGTACAAATTCATAAAACATCATGTGACAAAACCTTTCACTGTCGAAGTCCAGAGCCTTGTCTCTCTCTCATCTACTCTGACACCAACAGTAGCTTGTATTTCTCCCCTATCAAAATTGGCATTCCTTAATTAAAGTCAATGCTGATTTAAAAAGAAAAGTCAAGGTAATTTGGGATTCTATTTTACTCCACATTTTCCTATGCTCACTAAGTCTCACTGTCAACACATTAACTTTGTAGTTACCACACCACCCTTTGTACTCTTCAGGGTTATTTGCATAACCCCCACCTTAAAGCTAATCTCCAGCTCTGACCTCTGATCTCTGTGCCGAATCCCCACGTGTGCGCTGGAGTATTGGACCCATTCACACAGCTGTCTTCTAAGTACCTTTTACTGCTGAGTTCTTCAGTTTTTCTGCCAAGGCCTTTCCACTAGTTTCAACCACTTTAGTCACAATGTGTTTATGTGACCCTTTTGAAACAGAATCAATTCTTGACTTTTCTTGATTTCCTTCCTGTGATCAATAACAATAATATTTTGACTTATAGGTCAAAGAAAAATTATCTATAACATCATTTAAAAATCACTCTTGACACCTCTCTGCCCTGCCATAGTATACAATTCCCCACTGTGGAATAAGAAAACAGTCATGACATTGATATTTTGATGTATAAATGCAGTCCTACTTGGTTAGAGGTATCAGGGATACAGGGCTTATCCAGCATCCAAAGGCCCTGGACCGGATTACTAAGTCTTCAGCACAGAAGCACCAACTATTCGGTCAGCACATCCACCAACCAACTCCAACTACATGGCTTGGATTGGTTACTCTGATCAGTTTTATGTTGCAGAAATCACACACTGCTTCTCTCCTCCCTGGTATACATTTTCTTCTCTTTTTCTTCCATTCCATTCTGAGCCCCACAGGCTTCCTCCCCGACATGTTTATGTCTGCTTTCCTTCCTCTTTCCCCCACTTCTCCATCCTGCCGCCTCCCTCCTTTCACCTCTCTTTTAATTAAATTTCTTCTCTTCCCTTCTCTCTCTTCCCCCTCCTTCCCTTCCCCTTCCTTCTTTCTCTTCTTTTTCTCTCTGCCTTCCTCCATCAATTCCCCTTTTTCTTTCCTTCTTTTTTCTCACCTCCTGTTTCTCTTCTCTCCCTCCCTCCCTCCCTCCCTCCCTCCCTCTCTTCCTCCCTCCCTCTATTCTTTACTCTCCTTCCCTTCATCCCTCTCTTGTTTCCCCTTTCTCCCTTTCTGTAATATATCCAGCTATGAATTTGTCAGTATAATTTGAGTTGAAATAAGAGAATAAAATGCTCCTCAAATAACTTTTTTTTAAAAAAAAAAATATTCTTCTCTCATAGAATACCACCCTACCACAGTTTTCTTTCCCCACAACCCATTCCTCACAAACCACTGCCACCTTCCCTCTCCCCCAGATCCATTCTTCCTCCATTTCCATTCAGAAAAGATCAGTTCTCCCAGGGATATCCCCTGAACCTGTCCTAACAAATTACAATAAGACAAGGCACAAATCCTCATATCAAGGTCGGGCCAGGCAACACAGTAGAATAAAAAGGGTCCCAAGAGCAAGCAAAAGAGTCAGTGACAGCCTTGACTCCTACTGCTAGGAATCCCATAAACATCACTCTGATAACTGTAATGTATATAAGGAGGACCCAGAGTAGACCCATGTGATTCTGGGCTTCATTCTTGTGAGTTCCTATGAGCCTGCTGAGTTGATTCTGTGGGCTGGTGTTTTGTTCTTCTGGTTTCCTTGACCCCCTATAACTACTAAGAATCCTTTCCCCCTCTTCTATGGGGTTCCTTAAGCTCTGCCTAATCTTTGGGTGTGGCTTTCTGTGCTCCTCCCTGCCTCCCCAAAGCACTGCTAAAGTTAGCCTGATTTTTGAATAAAAATCAGTGTGGTTTGTACTTCCTTTGTAGTCTTTGTCACATTATAATTTTAAACAGTTGTGTGGTAAATATATGATTTGTGTCTTTATATGTTTCATCAAAATGTTCCCATGATAGCCCATTGTCCCAAACTATTTTTGTAGGTACCAGAGCACTATTCATTTATTTAACTTCTATGAACATTCATTTCAATAAATGAAAGTAAAATGTTTTGTATTCATCAAGATTTTAACAAAGGAAAGAGAAATTAAGGCAAATTTGAGACAAAATACATGTGTATGTTCCACTTGACTCCGTGTGTTATATTTTTTAAAAAGAGAGAAGGTTATGGTACTGTAAGAAGATAAGGGGGATCTGGGAGCAGATAAGGGGATGGATTAAGGATGAATATGATTAAAATACATTGTATGGCATTACTTATGAATTAATAAAAACATTTTTAATAAAAATTTAAAAATACTACAGAAGACACAAATTTCCACAAAGAGGAATTGGAGTCATTTTGATAAGTATTTCATGACACATTCCACTCCATGAGACTGAATCACAGATATGGATGAGACTGTGGTTGGTGGCTGTATGAATAAGCAACAGGTGAACCAGAGAGGATTGGGAGATAAATGGAGGGGAGGATTTTTCTGAATCAAAACACAGAATTTAGAAAAGCCAGCACTACAGCCATCTAGCATAAACTGGAGAGGTGGATATATCTTTCATTTACAAGACAATTTCTTTATATCTCAGGGTAACTTGCTTGTAGGGCAGGGAAGGCAGGAGTCTGGACTGGGCATAAAGGGCAGAGCAGTGCCAGCGTGCCTGCACTTACTTCTGGCACAGCAGTGTTTACTAATAACCTCAGCCAAGACACACTATGTCAGAGCTGACTGCCGAGGAGAAGGCAGACATCACTGGCTTGTGGAGTAAGGTGAAGGCAGAAGAACTTGGTAGTGAGATCCTGGAAAGGTCAGTATCCAACACCAAAGGGAGCAAGTGGAAAGGAGGTGTGTGGTGGCACTGAATTTCTCTGTCCTCATGTTCCACCCTTTAGGATGCTGACTGTCTTTGCATACACCAAGAAATACTTTGACATCTTTGGAGACTTCTCCTTCCAAGCTGCCACTGAAGGTAATCCCAAGCTGAAGGCTCTTGGTAAGAACGTGATGGAATCTTTCGCTGAGGGCCTGAAACACCTGGACAACCTGAACGATACCTTTGCCAGCCTAAGTGAGCTGCACCATGACAAGCTGCATGTGGATTCTGAGAACTTCAAGGTGAGTTGGCCTGATGCTCTGCCTTCTCCTGTTCATGCTTTTGATTGCTACTTACTGCTGCTTCCTACCCCCACCCCCGCATTCCCTTTCAATTTTCTATACTTCATTATTTAATGATTTTCAACTTTTGTCCAATATCCTTCTTAATCTACCCCTTTTACAATCTTCCATTATGGAGATTTATTTATTTTTACATCCAGTCTTTTGTTCCCCACCCACAGTTCTACCTCCATTTATCCTCAAGTCCTTTGCTTAGACCATGATGCAAATGATACATTCTGCTTTTCATTTTCTAACTCAGGATTTGGGGAAACATTCTCCCGTCTCCCCCTAATATAGGAGGCTTTGAGAGTCTTTTCAAGGAAGAGAGACAGAACATCTGGTTCTAGAGGACATGGGAAAAAGAACAATCAGAATTCCACGAAATTAGGAGTAGATATAAAGGGGAAAAAATGTGGTTAAAAGATCTGAACAGCGCGTTAGAGACAGAACAGTAGTTGTAAAGAGGTTGCCCATGTGTTTGAGACTTTTCCCTACTTTCTCTTCTATTAGATTCAGTGTATCTGGTTGTATGTGGAGGTCCTTGATCCACTTGGACTTGAGCTTTGTATAGGGAGATAGGAATGGATCAATTCGCAGTCTTCTACATAGACTGCCAGTTGAACCAGCACCATTTGTTGAAAATGCTGTCTTTTTTTCCACTGTATGGTTTCAGCTCCTTTGTCGAAGATCAAGTGACCATAAGTGTGTGGGTTCATTTCTGGGTCTTCAATTCTATTCCATTGATCTACCTGCTTGTCACTGTACCAATACCATGCAGTTTTTATCACTACTGCTTTGTAGTACAGCTTGAGGTCAGGGATGCTGATTCCCCCAGAAGTCCTTTTACCGTTGAGAATAGTTTTTGCTCTCCTGGGTTTTTTGTTATTCCATATGAATTTGAGAATTGCTCTTTCTAAGTCTATGAAGAATTGAGTTGGGATTTTGATGGGGATTGCATTGAATCTGTAGATTGCTTTTGGCAAGATGGCCATTTTAACTATATTAATCCTGCCGATCCATAGCATGGGAGATCTTTCCATCTTCTGAGGTCTTCTTTGATTTCTTTCTTCAGAGACTTGAAGTTCTTGTCATACAGATCTTTCACTTGTTTGGTTAGAGTCACACCAAGATACTTTATATTGTTTGTGACAATTGTGAAGGGTGTCATTTCCCTAATTTCTTTCTCAGCTTGTTTATCCTTCAAGTATAGGAAGGCTACTGATTTGCTTGAGTTAATTTTGTATGGAGCCACTTTGCTGAAGTTGTTTTTTAGCTGTAGCAGATCTCTGGTGGAGTTTTTCGGGTCACTTAAGTATACCATCATATCATCTGCATATAGTGACATTTTGATTTCTCCTTTCCAATTTGTATCCCTTAGACCTTCTTTTGTTGTCTAATTGCTCTAGCTAGAACTTCAAGTACTATATTGAATAGATAGGGAGAGAGAGGGCAGCCTTGCCTAGTCTCAACACTTAGGCAACAAATTTACTCCAGCACTGCAGGCTGCTTTTCAGAAGGTGGTGGCTGCTGTCACTGCTGCTATGGCTTACAAGTATTACTGAGACCCCTCCTTTTGTATGGTCATTGGAAGACCCTTCCCTAGAATCCTGTCTTTTGAATTTTAGGGGAACATGTCCATCCTCATGGCATAGCATCTGCCTAATAAATAATTTCATGATTTATTTCATTCATTTTCCCTCCTTAGGGATGTGCAACACCACAAAGGAAGGAGCTCTCTATGTTTATGCAAATACCTGGAAGGAAGTGCTATATAGATACTAAGGGAAGACAAACATAGGATTTGACATAAATGTTTCATATAGAGAGGGTCTTACCATTTTAGAAGATTTATGAGAGACCTCAAACTGAGGAAACAGGCTCAAGAAGGGCTACTGTTGTGATCCAACAATTACCATGCAATGATAGCACCAATCTAATGCATACTGACTGTAGAAAGCATTGCCACAGTTCTTCCTTTATCTGTAGATTTTAGCCTACACTACAACATATCAAGTCTCCTTCTATAAGAATAAAAACACACCTCCTTGTCTTATTAGCCCCCAAATATCAATTTAAAATTTAGCTCCCGAATGATGTTGGCCTCTCATTCAATGAAATAATACCACCTAAAGAAGTCTTTGTAAACTTTTTTACTCTATCAGCTTTTCAAATTGCTATTAAAATCACATATACACTCCCATACATGTGCTCTTGCACATGTGCACACATGCATGCACACCATACATGATCATGCCTTACAAATTTCTGGTTTGTAAAGAGATGTTTAAACTTCATTCTTTTTGTATTTTGAAATTATGTTATTATATAGATAGTAAGCTGAGATTAATTCAGTGAAATAATCATGAACAAAGGAACCATTATTCACTGCATTAAAACATCTGTGGCTGAAACTAATCTGAATAATAATAGGATAATATAAAGCTCTACTCTTATAAACGCTACAAACTACAGGAAGGAGGAAGAAACCACAGAATTCTGGTCAGGGGTAGAATAATTTCTTTCTTTGAATGTTCTTTCTGCTATATGTGAAAATCAGAAGGGTTTTTAGGAATTTATGACTCACATGTCTTCCTTGAAATTGGTATGTTCATATTGGCTGCTTTCAGATTTACTTGTTATTCAGAACTTGGCTCCTCTTTCTTTGTGAAGTCACCCAGTCTCAGAGAGAAAACACACACACACACACACACACACACACACACACACACACTGCCTGTACTGCAGGATACATTGACCACATTACACTGTCCTGTTGGTAGCAAGCCTGAATGCAGAGGCTGTTTTGTGCTCAATCTGTCCTTCTCAGTGTATAGCACATATCAGACACCAAGAATGCTTTGTAGATAGAAAATATCTTCAAGGTCCCTTAGCTCATATCCCAGAAGCAGGGCAACTCCAGAGCCATTTCATACAGGTCATGTTCCTGAACTGATAAAATCGCAAGAGTCAGATATTAAAGAAGGAGGTATTTTAGGGCAATGTCTTCCATTTAAGAATATACAGTGTTTAGAGGTCACACCATCACAGCTTTTTATCTCTACCCTGGAAGATAAGTTTTACCATGCTTATGGGTAACAACATAACCTGCTAGGTTCCACTTTATTATTCCCATATTTCCCTCATGGGACCATTATTAGTTTCTATAGTACATAAATGGTTGGGTTTTTTCTTTCCTGTTTCAGAACACTGACTTAGTTATTCTAACCTATAAAATATTTTCCAGTATTTTTCCATGACAGGTCATGTGGATATAGAATAGTAACTTCATCCTTAGAAAGATCATGATAATGTTATACTCTTATGACTCCCTACTATTAATTTTCTTCTTAGAAAATAATATTTAATATATTTTATTGACATATGTTTTTATTTTCCAAATTTATCATTTCCTAGTTTATGAGCATAGAGGAAAATTTAATTTTGTCTTTCATTTCATAAATCCTTAGGACTAACAATTATTATAATATAGTTACTCAAAAAATAGTTGTTGAATGAATGCTTGTTACAATATGAAACTATAAGCCTAGCCTTTAATGACTGAGCCAGGGGGGAAGAAACTGGGTGAGAGAGTGGATGAGAAAAGAATAGGAATGGTGATTCGGTGTGGGGAAGAAGGGTGGGGTAGTGTGGGGAGAGCTGGGAGAGGGAACAAAAATTGGTGGGGGCATCTCTGGGACAAGCAGGAGGCTAGGGAAAGAGGAGGGTTCCAGAAGTCTATGGGGAGTGACCCTAGCTGAGACTCCTAGCAACTGGGGATGTGCAGACTGAAGTGACCACCTCCTGTAACTAGACAAGACTTCCAGTGGAGGAGGGGAGCATCAACCTGCCCTCAAAACCTTCACCCCAAATTTGTCCTGGCTACAAGATGTACAGGGATAAAGATGGAGCAGAGACTGAAGGAATGGCCTACCAATGACTGGCCCAATTTGAGACCCATCCTCCAGGAGAGAGCCAACCTCTGACACTATTAATGATACTCTGCTGTGCTTTCAGACAGGAACCTAATATAACTGTCTTCAGAGAGGCTTCATCCAGAAGTTTATGGAAATAGATACAGAGATCCACAGCCAAACATCAGGCAGAGCTCAGGGAGTGGTATAGAAGAGTGGGGGAGAAGATTGAGGGAGCCAGAGGTGTAAGGACACCACGAGTAGACCTACTGAGTCAACTAAACTGGGCCTATGAGGGCTCACAGAGAGAGTGTATATGATCTAAACACATTGTATACAAGTATGGAATTCTAAAGAATGAAAACTACATTTTAAAATTTGAAAAACATGGTTGGATTGTAATATATGAGTAATCATGTACTATTACTATTGAATATTTATTGTTGGTGATGACCAAGATGAAGAAAGATGTTTCTGAATAGTGGGGCACCTAGATAGAGAAACACTATAAATAGGGAAGTATCATCCTGTTCTTAGTTTAGACAGGGAATGAAGATCCCAAGGTCTTGATGATAAAAAGAGTGAAGACTCAGCAGGGAGCTTGGGAGTGCTGGGATGCCACACTGCATCAGAAATACCTCTTTTTCTCCTTACATTCCAGCCTTCAACATCAAGAAACCAAACTACAGAAGTTCTTCTTAGCCTGAGAAATGAAAAGTATATTACATGGGGAAGATAAAAACAGAAATCGAGAAGATTTTGGAAGATCTATAGAAATCTAAAAGTAAATTTTGATGAAGTAGACAGATTAGATGGAGAAGCATGCAGAGAAATTGGGAGTTGGGAATCTTAGCATTTCTATCAGATGATAAAACACCATGATCAACACCAATGGGGAGGAAAGAATTTACTCATCTCAGTCCTTTCAAGTCTTACTCCACTGAGGGGTGGGGGGGGTGGGGGATGTCAGAGCAAGGCCTCAAGTTATGAACCTGGAGGCAGGAACTAAAGCAGAGGCCAGGGAGGAACACTGCACTAGATTGTTCCTTATGGCTGCTCAGTCTAATTTCTTACAGCATCATGAAGCACTTGCTGAGGGGTAGCACCATCCTCCATGGGCTGCCCACCAGCATCAGTTATTAATCAAGAAAATACCCTATAGCTTTGCCTACAAGTAATCTGACGGAGGTACTTTTGTTTTTTTAAACTGCGGTTTCTCTTCACAAATAATTCTAGCTTGTGTCAAGTGGACAAAACAAAATCCAACCAGAGCTTGGGGTAAACAATTTCAGTCAAGAAAATGATTCAAAATATAGTACACTTAGTGGCCAGCAGACACAGAAACTGAATGAATTAATGAATAAATAAATAAACAAATGAATAAATGAATGAGTCAATCAGTCAGTCACTGATAGAATCTCTTTCTGCCTTCTTGCTATTTGGCTCCAGGCACATTCCCAGATCAAGATAAAGAGAACCAGGTATAGCCTCTACTTTGAGACAATTGCTTCTACTAATGTTTCAAAACATTAGGTTTTAAATAATTTCATACTGATTTTTATTTTTTTAGAATTGAGATTTCTCCATTTGCATCCGTAGATTCTGAAAATCGAATAGAATCATTACTGCACAGGATATGCTCAATTCAACCTTACCTTATTTTTTTAAACATTATTTAGCTATGTGTGAAAGTGAAATAAGCAGGTAAGTTCACATACACATAGAGAGACATGCATACATACACACACACATACATACATATACGCAGACACACACATACAGAGAGATATACATAGATACAGGCACACACACAAACACATATACAAATATACACAGACATACAGCTATACAGACAAACACTCAGAGACATACACATGAACATGCACGCACACACAGAGACAAACATACACACAGATACAAATGCACACACATGGGTAGCATGTCGAGGAGTTGATTCAGTGAATAAAGTTCCAGGCTGCCTTCCTGTAATTCAAAAGCTTAGATGTGAACTCTGGGTTTATTTGAGAAATCTGACTCAACAATAAGGTATAGAGCAATCAAGGACGATTCCTTGAAGGCAGTTATTGAATTCCTCCGGCATTCCTCCTACACACACGTGTTCAGAGAACTTGATAAACCAATACACAAGTAAGCCACACAAACATTCACATGAGAGAAGGGGAAAAAAGAGCAAACAAAGTAAGATGCATTTTCTTATCAGGAGGTTTAGTTGACACCAGAACAAAGTCTTATTTAGAATCAAGACTGAACAATCATCATGTATGCTAAAGATTTTTTTTCACATTCTTGGGCAATGTGGACAGAGGAGATTCTTCCATGCGTTCAAACTGAGGAACAATGAGAAGAAACTCCTTCTAAGATTTGTTTCTCAGTTTCTCATTTACAAAACGAGAAAAGTGGAAACGTAATTTTAACAACCAATTTGGTAGTTGATTGAGCAAATGTGTTGCCAAAAAAGGATTCTTTAGAGACATTGTTTCCTGCAGGGATAAGGACAGACACTATTCAGAGGGAGTACCCAGGGCTAAGACTCTTAAGCCAGTGCTACAGCATCCAGGGTAAAATAATGCTTGTCATCACTGAAGCCTGATTCTGTAGAGCCACACCCTGGTAACTGGCCAATCTGCTCACACAGGATAGAGAGGGCAGGAGCCAGGGCAGAGCATAAAAGGTGGGGTAGGATCAGTCGCTCCTCACATTTGCTTCTGACAAAGTTGTGTTGACTCACAAATCCAGAAACAGACATCATGGTGCACCTGACTGATGCTGAGAAGGCTGCCGTTTCCGGCCTGTGGGGAAAGGTGAAAGCCGATGCAGTTGGCGGTGAGGCCCTGGGCAGGTTGGTATCCAGGTTACAAGGCAGCTCACAAGTAGAAGTTGGGTGCGTGGAGACAGAGGTCTGCTTTCCAGCAGGTACTAACTTTCAGGGTCCCCGGTTATGTTTTCCTTTTTAGGCTGCTGGTTGTCTACCCTTGGACCCAGAGGTACTTTGACCACTTTGGGGACCTATCCTCTGCCTCTGCTATCATGGGTAACCCCAATGTGAAGGCCCACGGCAAGAAGGTGATAAACGCCTTCGATGATGGCTTGAAACACCTGGACAACCTCAAGGGCACCTTTGCCAGCCTCAGTGAGCTCCACTGTGACAAGCTGCATGTGGATCCTGAGAACTTCAGGGTGAGTCTTATGGGCACCCCCTGGGTTTCCTTTCCCTGGCTTTCCTGCTCACCTTCCTATCAGAAGGAAAGGGGAAGAGATTCTGGGTAACAGTTTTGATGATGGTGTGTGGATGTGCCCTGTGGAGTGTTGACGGGAGTCCAGTTATTTTATCCCCTACTCACAATCGCTGCTCCTCACTCTGTTCTTCTGTGTTGTCACTTCCTCCTTCTTTGGTAAGCATTTAATTTTCAGTTGCAGTTTTAAAGTGCGTCTTTTATCTGCTTTCTGTTTTCTTTCAAATATTTCCTGGTAACTTACTCTAAAGATAAAAAGATAAATGATTGTCTGATTCTTTCCATAGCTCTAAAGAATAATAGGGCGATAATTGGCTTTTAGGCGAGGACAATAGGGAAGGACATATTTTGCATATAAATTTTGTCTGCCATAGAATAATTCTTATCAAAATTGACCGGTAGAACCCAGCTGTCATTCTGCCTATCTTTTAATATTATAACTGTAAATTCCATTTGAAATGGGAATTCACCATCTGGTATTGTTGCTCTACTTCATGTTGATGGTTCTTCCATCTTCCCACAGCTCCTGGGCAATATGATAGTGATCGTGCTGGGTCACCATCTGGGCAAGGAATTCACCCCCTGTGCACAGGCTGCCTTCCAGAAAGTGGTGGCTGGAGTGGCCAATGCCCTGGCTCACAAGTACCACTAAGCCCCCTTTCCTGTTCTTGTCTGAGTGCAATGGTCAGTTGTTCTCAAGAAAGCATCCATCAGTTGCTGACAAAATGATAAAGACCTTTGAAAATCTGTCTTCTGACTAATAAAAAGCATTTACTTTCACTGCAATGGTGTGTTAAATTATTTGTGTGTCTCATAGAAGGGATCATGCTAAGGTTTCAAGATATAAAGAAGTGAGGGTTCAGTTCTGACCTTGAGGAAATAAATGATTTGTGCTTCATGATATATGCTGGGTCAGCAAGCAGTAAGCCACAGCTCCTAATGCCCCCTCATAACCACTCAGAGAAAAATTCAAGAAATGGTTTCATTTACACACTACATTACATTTGGTTACATTTTATGTAAATTACTTGTTTTCTCTAGTCTGCCTCATAAATGGCTCTTGTCTTTTCTCTTACCTACACAGCACTTCACAGATCTCTAGCCAATAATTCTTCTTGCCTAAAATTACCACTATTCTCTAAAGTTCTCCCTTCCATGTTTACCTAGCTACATTATTTATCTTTTCCTGAATCCCATTACCTTAGACATACCCAATAGCAATAGAGGTATGCTTAAAGAGAGAATAGAAGTGCCCTGTTTGTCACACTGTGCCTCCACAGTCAATAGTCACTGTGAGTTTTCAAATGGTGCTTTCCCTGAGACCTTTACATTTTACACCATGCTCTGGCCTGAATTAGGAGTTAAGAAGGAGAGAAACGTAAGACTAGAGAGAATAAGAATATCTAGTTTTTAAGGCTAGTTTCAGGTGTCTTATGAAATTTCCATAATACTCTATCAATAGAAGCACTTATCTTTCTCAGTAAATCTATTTTCAATATCCAGGAATGGGTTAGGATCAAGTCTCTCCTTCATACAGTGGGACAGCTTCTATTCATATGGAGTTACTAGAATTACTGCAATAGGTAATATACCCTCAATTTGTCTTTCTTTCCTTAACCACCCAGGTTATTTTCAATTCTGGAAACAAAATATACATTCTAGGTGTTCTTTACTCTACTCTCTGGTATAGCTTTAGTAAGATTTTGAAATGACTGCATATAATAACTGATCTTTATTTACAGAATGATTTGTATAGGTACAGAATAAAATACTCTGAATATTATGAGATTGAGCCATTGTCATAAGGCATAAAAATGCCACTCTAAGTGAACTAAAGACTTAAAGTAAGATGAGAAATTATAAACTATCAAGAATAAAATATAAGATCCATTAAGATAGGTCTGGGGCCAGGTATTTCATGCATACTTATAATCTTTATTTATTATGGCTAAGAAGCCAAGCAGTATTTATAAAATGTGATCCTCTCTGAACGCAGTATCCAGTGCTCTAAAACCCATATCCCATTGTTCTCAAAGCAGTATCTTCTGTTTGCATATACAACTGAATTTTTTATAACTGTCCCATAATTCATGTAAGACTTTTGCCTAGCCAAACAAATAGGATGATCAATCCTTTTTTGCAGCAGGTAGCACCCTTGCCTACTTTTTTCTTGGTTTAATGAAGACCAATAATAGACCCTAGTTTATAGAGAGTTAGATGGTGGTACACAACATTCCAAGGTTGTACTCCTTGACTGAATCCTAATTATAATGTATTAGTTTTGTTTTCTCTGAGGCAGATGAAGCTGGTAGCTTTTCCCATGGTGCTTCCAGGTCCTGATGGAGTAGGGTCTAGTCCAGAGTTGCTCTCTGGATCTGCAAGAAGAGCCAGAGGCCTGGTTGAATGTTACCCTATGGATCAATTCGAGCTGGAGGCATGGATGCAAAGTTCTTCCCCACTTCTTTTCTAGGAAACAAATACAATTTGCAGTATGTGTTTTAAAAAGTTTTATAGTTTGTAGCCCCATGAAGGGAGCAACAATTTCAACCGGCCAGAACCCCGGGCTCCCGGAGACTGGACCACCAACCAAAGAATACACATAGAGAGACTCATGGTGCTGGCCACATACGTGGCAGAGGAGGGCCTTGTTGGCCATCAGCGGGAGGAGAAGCCCTTGGGCCTGAGGGTGTTAGATGCTCTAGTGTAGGGGAATGCTAGGGAGGGAAGAGGGGAGTGGGTGGGGGAGCACACTCATAGAAGCAGGGGGAGGGGAATGAAATAGGGGATTTCCAAAGGGGAAAACATTTGAAATGTGTATAAAGTAAACCTCCAAAAATAAAAAAGTTATATAGTAACTACACATCCAATGGTTAGCTGTCTCTCTCAGCAGCCACAGCCCAGAATGTGCTGATCTGTTTGTTGATAAGAAAATATTACTGCTTCCTGCCTTGACCTGAGAGAAATATTTGTTGAATTGCTTAACTAGAGTACCAAAAATGAAAACAAGCTAACATTTAATTATATTCATCTCAATACTCTATTGATATAGATACCAGATATCTTGCTAGCTATACAAATAGGAAGGGATTTAACAGTGTAGGTTGCTAATAACTTAGGTTAGCCTATTTACTAGCCCTCTCAATTGACACTGATCTGAGAATGAATGAGATTAAATATGGAAAATGCAAACAAAGGAGCAAGCCTCATCAGTCCAGATAAAATGAGGGTTAGGGCACAAGAAAAGTGGAAAAGAGAGGTATGTAGGTGACTTGAGGAGAGGAACATGAAGCTCAACACACATACACTTCCACACAGAGTGAGGGTAAGGGAGAGAGAAAAGTTGGTAACCCAGGAAAGCCAAAGAAGGGGCTTAGAATGGGAAGGATTCTAATGATTTTATTGTTCTCCTCTTAGTAAGCTAATCTGTTCATGCATTATTTTGGGCAAAAGTCTTTAAGCCAACAACGAGTTTATTATAGTAACAAACTACAAGTTACATAACATTACTTGTTCTTCCTATCCCAAAATTTTCTTAATATTTTTAAGAGAAAGAACTGTACAATAAACCTCTATGATCACTAAATTAATAGACATCCATAAATGGCTATCCAGAGGGGAAGTGTTAAATGCTTAGACTTGGCAAACTAAATAGCATCTGGTTGTGGTTATCCTTTCCTGACACAATAAGGAAAAAATGGGAACTTGAATTAAGCATGGATGAATGATATAGTGTTGCTTTGATCTGAAATGTGAGGTATAATTTATCATTTATATGAGAAGGAGTCGCATATCCTGACAGTCAGCAATCATCACAGAGTATTCAATAGTCACTTTACTCAGCAATGTAGACACCAAATACTCACAATAATAAATGGTGTTACTTCAGACTCATTCCAAGATCACTTTTCTTTCTGAAATTTGTTTTATAAGGTTAGTAATCTTTCTTCTTATTAGTACTTATTTATTAGTACTTTGACATTTGTGTGGTATTAGAATGAATATATTTACTCAGTTCTTATGATTGAACAAGAGAGCAGATTCCCATAGTCATGGACTGAGTTAGCACTGACTCTGCCTTACCACAAAGTAGCTAGGAGGAGGTGACTGAAAGCACACAGGATTTCTATCTATTTTTGAAGAAAACATCTTAGTGCTTCTAGTGATCAGGTTCATCATAGGAAAGAAAGTGCACACATAAATTCTGAAAGTGTAAATGAGGGGGGAGATCTGTAAACAATAGTGCTAGAACAAGACAATCAACACTTCAGAAAAACCAGAATGTGAGAGGCAAAAGTGTTGAGATATTTTGTGTTATTCCCAGTGAAAGGCATGCACACTTCAGACTAGAGAACCTGACATGAGAGTAATATGAAGCATATATCTGAATCCATGGTGAAAATACATTTAATAAGGAAGATGAATATGATCATTAGAAGGTAGTTTGTGCATTTGTCAAAGCGAGATAGTTGAGTCTGCTCATGCAGATTACAGGAATAACAGAATATTATCTTGTCTCTTGAGGACACAGGTCAAAGGGTGTAGTGAATGACAGACTCTGGATTTTCAGTATACATCAGCAGCAGAGGCTGGTGAGCAATGGCCATGCAGTAATAGTTTACAACTCAAACTATGGTTAATCCTGTAAAATAATTGTAAGCAGCCCAGTGTTACAAAAAAAAAGGCAATTAGATGTTTATAGAGCCTAGTTACTGTCCTTCCAGCACTTTGGGAATGTCTGGGACACAGAGACCCATGACATCCTTGTTTGCTGAGACAGAAAGTACTCAAGCTGATGTGAAGATGAGGCAATTTTGACAACAAAGAAGATACGGAGTTTTCTAGGTCTTCCGGTATGAGCATACACAGTAATGGAGAGCCGGCAGTGTCAATGGAAACTTGGAAGTGATCAAACCGGTACATGAAAATCCCTGTATGATGTCAGAGGCCACCAACTATGGCCTTCTGCTCCTCTTCCATCTGCCTCTCTACCTCCCTTCCTCTCTAACGTATTATTCCCTTTTGGTGCTGAAGATCTGATTAGGAACTCACAGGTGTTACTCCAACAATGAACTGTGTTTCCAATTAAATTTGTCTGTATTTATTTGCAATAAAGATTAATACCATATAAAAAAATTCACAAAGGTGTTTGACTCATTCAACAGAATATTCTAAGTCTGGGACGTAGACTCTCTCAGACTAGATTGACAACAATGATGTGGAAATTGGGTCGACAGTGAAGGAATGAATGAGAAAGATTTGAAAGAGATGTTGGTGACAGGTGGTGGCTGCTGTTACACTAGAACAGTGAGTTGTAGTGACCTATTGCACTGACTGATGGCTGTAGTTAGTGTCAATATATGACATATTTTAAATTTGGTGAAGAATTCATTTGCCATTATTTTTGTCTATTAATTTTTGTTAGTGTATATTACTTGACCAAACGGATGCACTTCAGTAGGACATCTTTCTCCATGTATAAGGTATGTTGATCATTTATCCTCACATCCTCTTCCCATTTCTTCTCCCTTCCACCAATCCCGCTTGTAGTCCTCACCAGCCCCTTTCTTCTTTCAAATTGTTTCTTCTTCTGTTTACATGTTAGAAAAAACAAAACAAACAATCAAACAAAAAACACAGAAACTTGTCTTTCTGAGTCTGACCTACTTCTTTTACCAAGACAGCCTCCAGTTTTTTCTGCATATAGTAAAATTTATCATCTCTTACAAAGGGGGGAGATAGTGCACTTAACTTTATTAATAATTAAATTTATCTGAAATTGTGGGATCATTTTATGGAATTTTTACAACTAAATGGGTTATTTGATATGAATTTCTTTAGATTCTTTAAATGATGACAATTCTCTTCTATAAAAGTGTGAATGATGTACAAGACATATCTACAATTAATTTTTCAGGGCTACAAACAAGCCTTTGTGGCGAAACAATAGTGGTATTTAAAGGTGTTTGTTTGTTTTTACCTTACTAGGTTGTTCCCATTCTCTGCAGAGTGTTTTCTGTATTAACTGTTTCAACTTCTATTTAAACAGTTAATAGTTAAATGTTTTATATAGAGTTACATGTAAATCTATGTATGTATGCAGTTTTTCAACAAAATCCACTGAGAATTTAGTTTATCAGGTACAAATTAGGAGGCTCAAATTCAGACACAGTAACTCTACATTCTATACATGATGTGTCCAAGAAATAACAGTGGTCCATTCGACGTTCAATATGCTTATTAATCTGCTGTTTGAACCTTATGAAATAATAACAGATTTAGTCTGAAATTTACCATTTAATACAAGTTAGCCAGTATAATAAAACATATCTTGGTACTTGGAGTATCCTAAGTGAAGTATATGTTTTTATAGTGTAGTCTACACTAGAAATCCAGAAAGCTAAACTTGCGTGAAGTATTATTTTTTGTATTAATGATTGTTATTTGACAAATACTGCAATGTCATCTCTTGATGAAATAGAGATATATCTGATTTATGTATCTGATTTACCATCTTGAAATGGTAACTTTCCAATTAACTCAATCTAAACTGGTAGCATTCTTTAGGTAACGTTTAGAAAAAAGGAGACAAAATTTTAAAATTAGCTTTCTCTGTGCCATACAGACAGGCTATAACTTACATAGTAGTCAAATTCAATGATACTTGGCACAGATCCATACTGTTTCTCTGATCTCCCCCACTATCTCTGTGTCATTCCTAATTCAGTTAGAATGTGCTATAAGTATTATCATTTAGTTAAATGACTCATTTAGTTAAAAATATCATTAAAAGATATCACAGTTGCAGATCAACTCAGCCATTAATAAAGATATGTACTGTATCACATGAGTCAGTAGTGGAGAACATATAAAATGATTAAGTTTTTTGTTGTGGTTGAATTTTGTTTATTTTTTTCTGTTTTTTTTATATTTCAATGATTTGTTTCATAAAAATCCATATGTGATATAATTAAATCATATAAAATTTGCATGTTTGGTTGTTGAAGAAGTACCCTGGCTTCCATGGTGGCTGCAGAAAATTGTAATCTCACTGACCCTATTTCTCTATTTCCTTCCTTCCTTCCTTCCTTCCTTCCTTCCTTCCTCTCTCCCTCCTCTCTCCCTCCCTCCACCCTCTCTATTTCTTTTCTTTCTTTCTTCTTTTTTTCTACTCACTTTACATGTCCCTCACACAATCCCTCCTCTCAATTTTGCAGCTTCCTGACTTTTTTTTTTTTTCTGGTCATGACATCTACCATGACAAATCATTGGTAACTAGATCCCAGGTCTACAGTTGAAGTAATTGTAAGATATGGTGATTGTTACAGTGAAACTCAAACAAAACAGAGTCCTAAGGTTTACCAGCAAACCTCAGAAGGCACCTGATCCTGTTTTCTTTCCTTGTATCTCTCTACTGGTATCTTTTCATGACCTCTCTTCTTTTGTTGCATCTCTAATGACCTCATGAAAGCATCTTCACCAATACCAGCCTTGATAAGTACTCTGGTGTGGTTCTGTGTCAAGCCTACTCCAAGTAATCATTTACTCTCTCAAATATCATAATGGAATTTTAAAAAGTAAAATATCTGGCCATGGAGATGGCTTTTTGGGTAAAGGGAATTGCAGCTAAGACTGAAAACCCCAGGTTGATTCCTGAGGTCTACATGGTGGAGAGAAACAACTCCTGAAGATGGGCCTCTGATATCTGTACATGCGCCATCCATCCCTCCCTCTTTCATACACTAAATAAAGCCAATAAAGGTAAAGAAAATATCTTGAATAATATTAGCTATATACTAAAAGGTAAAACAATGAATGAGTTTGTACTAGTGAAAAAGATGCATAATGCAATATAACAAATAGCTTTTTATTCTGATATTATTTGAAAAAACCTCAGGCCAACAAAAGGTAAGGACAAGCTGGGTAAGCAATTAAAATTTAATTTTATTTGGATCTGACTTTCTTCCTCTGACTGCCTTTGATCCTCTGATTTATCTATCCTTCCTGTCCCTTTTTTTTTAACCACATAATTCTTCACAATTTTTGACATATGGATTCTATCACTTGCTCTATTTCCCATTTTATAAATCTCTCTTCTCTCTCACAGACTCTTTCTATGGTTTTGACTCCTCCCACAAACACATACACACCTACCCACATGCACACACACACACACACGTGCACACGCACACACACATCTACTCCACATATCATAGAAAGTACACAGCATTTGTCCGTTTTAGCTTGGTCTGTTTTGTCTCAAATAGATATCTCTGGTTCTTTCCATTTCCCTATGAATGCAATGATTTTATTCTCTTCCTATCTAAATAAAATTCATTATGCATATGTGAGAAAATATATATTTATATATTAGTTGATAGACATTTAAGCTTGTTCTTGATTGAATCAATAATTCTGACATGTAAGGATCTATGTATTATGCTGATGTTTATTCTTTTAAGTATAATGTAAAAGGTGCTCTGAGATAAAACAGTGTGATTCAGGTTGGCCTCTGCTGGGGGCCAGCCCGGGCAGGGGGTTCTTTTTTCTTGTAGGTTCTTCTTGAGGCAGCAGAGGGGGAAGAGTGTCAGCAAACTGTAAGACTTTGTCTTAGAAGATATTTAGGGTGGTTGTATAATAATAAGAAGTTTACTTATCTAAGTCTAAGTCACTATGCTACTGTAGCTGCCCTGCCTTCTGTGATCCTCTGAGGCCAGAAACTGAAGTCTCTGACACTTAGCACCTCATCCTAAAACAGCAGGAGATTAAGGATTAATTGCTAGAGCCTTTTCCCTTTTGTCCAGATGCCTCTTGATTGTTGGGCTAGGGGGAAGTTTGGAACAGTAAACTTCTATTGAACCAGGAGAAGAGAATAACACAGAAGGAAAAACTTTTACATAAGCAAATATGCATAAACTCACATAAGTTCATATACATATTCATGCAAGCTCATTTATACATTTCCATTTAAACCAGTTGAGTCCAGCTTGTGTGCATTCTCACAATTAAATACTTGCACACACACATGCTTGCATTTTCACAATTACATATGGACACACATGCATCCATACTTACATATGCATATGAAGCACAAAACCAAGCACTGATGCAGAAAGAACTCACTCATTCTGGATGAAAAAACGAGCTCCAATCTTTATTGCAAAGTGAAAGAAAAAGCTTCTACCCTTTTAATGCTAAATGAATTAAACCTATATTTGTAAGAAAAAGGCTTTGTTCCTTTTAGTAAGACTAAGCCTGCCTTGTCCTTACCATGGGACAGAACAGGTCCCATGATAAGGAGAAGCCTCCCTGCTCCTTCTGCTCTCTGCAGCTTCTTCTTTTTTCCTCTTTCCCTCTGCATTCTGCACATTGCTCTCTTAGTATTTTATGTTACCTATAAATTATTCCACTCTGCATTCTCCATCAAATCTTGCTCTCTCCTCTAAAAACTTCTCCTCAGTTCAGCTCCCTCTCACAGCTCAGTTCTTCTCAGCTCAGATCCTCTCAGCTCAGACCCTCTCAGCTAAGTCCTGACTCATTTCTTTGTCTTCAGCATTTAAACATCTTTCCAAATACATGATCACATGTTACAAAGTTCATCACAAGTTCACACAAAAAATCAAATCATAAATTGAAATAGAAGTTTACAACAGAGAATGTTTCCATGCATATCCATTAGGGGTAATTATCTGGCTAAACATCCATCACCTGTCATAGCTCCATAGGTTCATAGAAGATTAAAAACCATAACTAAGTTATTAGTAAAATTTTGTATAGATAAACCCAGTCAATATTTTATCTTCTGTCCTAGCACCTATAATAAATTGTTCCCTTTTTATGACCTTTGGTTAATTGTTTTACAACCTCTTGGAATGTTGTCTGAGTAGGAGAAAGTCTGGTTACTATATAAGAGCAACTAACTGATGACACTTGGGAGACTAGCAGAGTTCTCTTTGCAGTTTTGACTATCAGAAAAAGACCTAACAGCAGTCCCACTATAAAAGAGCTTAATAATCACTGATATAATTTTAGGAATTCTCATAGGATCATCATTAATTCTTAAGTCATTTATTTGTCTATAAAGCATCACTACAAGACTATACATCTTCGTGGATCTGCAGTTTTCTGCTCCAAACGGGTGTGCTACTACTTAGTGATTGTTATATATGTTTAACAATGACAGGAAAAGCATATTAACAGCAGGAATCTTTCCTAAAATGAATTCCTTACAGCCTTGCTTAATAAGGGCGCACCCATCGCAGATTATACAATAATCCAAAGTGGGCCATTTCAGGATGATTACCTGCTAGTTATTAGTTTGTCCCATTACAGCTCCTGGCAGGCCTCAAACTAAGTATGTAGCTGAGGATGACACAATTGCTTCCCCTCCTGTTTCTGCCTCCAGAGTTCAGGAATTATAGGAATATGTCAGCACAGATGATTTGGTACATTTGTGTTTATATTCTTGATGGTTTTCATAACTGTTTCCATAGTGCCTACATCAGTGTACATTCTCACCATCAATGTGCAAATGTTCCTCCTTCATCCTATTCTCCCCAGCATGTTCTGTCATTGCTTGTCTTGATGACAGTCATTCTGACTGAGATGGTATGGAATTCTAACCAGTTTCAGTTTGCATTTCCTTGATGGCTGAGGCTACCAAACTTTTCTACTGCTCTCCCATAGGCAACAAAAATAAATGTCATATATTTTTCTGAAGATATAATACTTGAAAAATATGATGGTCTAATTTGTCTGGAAGTTTTTGTTCTTGTTTTTAATCTAGACATCTTGATTAAAAGCACAGCTTTGTCTGACTGTTGAATCTGTGGTGATCTGTGATGAGAACCTGGAAGTTTATGGAATTTTCTCCTTAGCAATAATAGTGGTAGTGTTATGAGCTAATTTATAGTTCTGTTCACAACCTTATTATAAAGACTTTGTAAGTTTATATGTGTAATGTGCTATAATATATTTTAATCAATTATAAAATGATAATTACATTTTCAAGATGAACGAGTTAATTCTTTGATGAAGGTACATGTTTAGGCTAGTTAACAATTTTTATTGCCATTTCACACAGATAAAAATATTCAAGAGAAATCATGATCAGAACTGAACCTTTTGAAAACCCAAGAATCATGCATCTTATAGCCTAATTAGGCTGATATGGCCACTTCATTCTACAATCACAGCAGTGCTTAGGTGGCCTTAAAACTTTTGTGGCTGGAGTTCCATCTGAGGAATAATACCACCAACCATATTGTAGCTCTAAAGTAAATGCTACAGTACCCAGTGAAGTACCACAGTGAGCAGAACTGCTCCTTTTGCCGCCATTCTTGTCATAATGAAGTTATGAGGGTTTTTAGAGATTCTAATTTGTATAGCTTTATTTATATCTATACTGTGCTCCTATTGGTTATTTTTATTTACCTGCTAAACAGAAAATAACAATGCTCTGTGTGTAAGAGTTCATTTATAGTAACTCTACCTGTTATACCCTGAAAAGTATAACTGACAAACTACACTGAATATGTTATATTTATTTTATAGCTTTTGTTTCTTTGTTTTTGAGGTTATTATTTGATTATAATGTTTCTTCCTTCCCTCTATCCCCAAACAATCTCCAATAATTCTCACAAATCTCTTTCAAATTCTCTTTTCATCAATTGTTATCGCATATATATATATAGATTTGTATAGATGGTTTGCTGTGTCAAGGCAGAGTGAAAATGCTCTCTTATGCTCATCCATATTTTCCTGCAGAGGGAACTGTACATAGGTACTGAGACTTCTTTACATCTGGGAAAGTCCCTAAACATCACAGGTTTGTAGAACAGAAACAGAGCTACTTCAGAGTCATTTCAACAAGCTTAATCTTATAATCCCGAGCATAGTAAAATCTTCATAAATATTAGGCAGGAAGTAAGAACCAGAGGTAGTCAGCATTGAGACCCAGGATAGAACCAAACACGACAGGCAAAAACTTTTGTAAAAAGTCAATGAAATAATTCCTGATGATATTCATATATACTCATAGATTGATCGGGGCCCAGTTCAGTCCTGAGAGAGGCATCATCCAGCAACTGATAGGAGCAGATACAGAGACCCACTGCCAAACAAGGCACGGCAACCTGAGCCCAAAGAAGAGGAAGAGGAAGAATTGTAGAAGCCAGGAATTGAGGACTCCACCAGAACAGACTGACTAAACAAGTAAGCTTGGCTCATAGGGGCTCACAGGGAGGAAGGGACAGAAGGAGTGAGAGTGACAGAGAGAGACAGACAGAGACACACAGCTAGACAGACAGAGAGACAGACAAAGAGGCAGACAGAGAAACAGAGACAGAGCAAGAGCAGAGCTAATCCACTGCTCAGAACTGCTTGTTGCTTTTCTTCTCAGTTGAATACTTGCACATATCTCTCTCATGCAGTGAGTCATTCTCACCCCTAAGTGCCTCCTTCATTATCTCATGCTGAAGCCTCACTTCCCAGGTCCTAATCCTCCCACTTCTGTACCTTCTCTTTGTGTGAACCTCAAAGCTTATTTAAGGCTTCCTGGGGCTTTTAATACCAAGAAGGTTAGCATGCTTAGAAGTTCTTCTTAGCATGAAAAGTTGAGGACATTTTGTATGAGAGTTTGGAGGATAAAATGGGATTGGAAAAGCATGAAGATGAAAATTAAATTATTTAACAGTAATGAGAAACATATAGAGAAAATGGGACTAGGTAGGGACCATTAAGCAAGAAAATGATTCTAAAACATACATACTATACACACTGCCCATGAAGAAGCAGAATGAGCGACTGAATTAGTGAGCAAAGTAACGACAGATTGAAAGAAAATCTTGAACACAGCTCCCTGCCACTGGGTTTACCTGTCACTAGGAAAACTTTCTCTCTTCTTTCCCTCCCTCTTTCTTTCTCTCTGAATATTGCCACTAATCTTTGGGTTATAAGTAGCTTTGTATTTATTTTTTATTTTTTCTGAATTGAGAGTTCTCTGTTTCCATCTCTGGATTCCAAAAACTAAGAAAGAAATGTCCAAGACATGGTCAGTTCAGTTGTATACTACTTCCCATCAATTGCCCAACTAAATTAACAAATTAAAAGAAACAAGGAAACAAACAAAATGAACATGAAATAAATGAATATATATTTATTTTCCCACCTAAAGATTTCTTCAAAACATGAAGAAAAATAGACTTAGAAAAACAATAGAAGAATTATTATTTTGTCTTCTTTTTATGTTCCATAAGAGGGGAGATCCTCTCATGCACTCAAACTAAAAGCAAGCAAACAAACAAACCCAACAAAACAGACAAATTTTCTTATGTATAATATGTTTCAATTTTTCATTTGTGTAGTAAAAATATTGAAGCAGTAATATCTAACAAACTATGTCATTGATGCAGAAATTCATAAATATAGTAGCCAAAGAAGACGTTTTAGAAGCAGAGTTTGCTGTAAGGATAAGAACAGACACTATTCAGAGTGAGGACCCAGAATTCAAATGCCTAAGCCTGTGCCACAGCCACCCTGAGTAGATATGACAGTCATCTCTGAAACCTCACTCTACAGAGCCACACCCTGGCATTGGCCAATCTGCTCACATAGGACAGAATGAATACCCATTCTGAGGAGCCAGAGTTGAGCATATAAAGCAGAGCAGGACCAGTCGCTCCTCACATCTGCTTCTGATACTGTTGTGTTGACTCACAAATCCAGAAACAGACATCATGGTGCACCTGACTGATGCTGAGAAGGCTGCCGTTTCCGGCCTGTGGGGAAAGGTGAAAGCCGATGCAGTTGGCGGTGAGGCCCTGGGCAGGTTGGTATCCAGGTTACAAGGCAGCTCACAAGTAGAAGTTGGGTGCGTGGAGACAGAGGTCTGCTTTCCAGCAGGTACTAACTTTCAGGGTCCCCGGTTATGTTTTCCTTTTTAGGCTGCTGGTTGTCTACCCTTGGACCCAGAGGTACTTTGACCACTTTGGGGACCTATCCTCTGCCTCTGCCATCATGGGTAACCCCAAGGTGAAGGCGCACGGCAAGAAGGTGATAAACGCCTTCGATGATGGCTTGAAACACCTGGACAACCTCAAGGGTACCTTTGCCAGCCTCAGTGAGCTCCACTGTGACAAGCTGCATGTGGATCCTGAGAACTTCAGGGTGAGTCTGATGGGCACCCCCTGGGTTTCCTTTCCCTGGCTTTCCTGCTCACCTTCCTATCAGAAGGAAAGGGGAAGAGATTCTGGGTAACAGTTTTGATGATGGTGTGTGGATGTGCCCTGTGGAGTGTTGATGAGAGTCCAGTTATTTTATCCCCTACTCACAATCGCTGCTCCTCTGTTCTTCTGTGTTGTCACTTCCTCCTTCTTTGGTAAGCATTTAATTTTCAGTTGCAGTTTTAAAGTGCGTCTTTTATCTACTTTCTGTTTTCTTTCAAATATTTCCTGGTAACTTACTCTAAAGATAAAAAGATAAATGATTGTCTGATTCTTTCCATAGCTCTAAAGAATCATAGGGCGATAATTGGCTTTTAGGCGAGGACAATAGGGAAGGACATATTTTGCATATAAATTTTGTCTGCCATAGAATAATTCTTATCAAAATTGACCGGTAGAACCCAGCTGTCATTCTGCCTATCTTTTAATATTATAACTGTAAATTCCATTTGAAATGGGCCTTCACCATCTGGTATTGTTGCTCTATTTCATGTTGATGGTTCTTCCATCTTCCCACAGCTCCTGGGTAATATGATAGTGATCGTGCTGGGTCACCATCTGGGCAAGGAATTCACCCCCGGTGCACAGGCTGCCTTCCAGAAAGTGGTGGCTGGAGTGGCCAATGCCCTGGCTCACAAGTACCACTAAGCCCCCTTTCCTGCTGTCGTCTCTGCACAAAGATTATGTGTCCCCTCGAGAACAACTGTCGATTGTGGGGAAAATTATGAAGGCCTTTGTGCATCTAGCTTTTATCTAATAAATGATGTTTGCTTTCATCGAAATGGTGTGTTTTAATTACTTTTGTTTCTTGGAAAAATTATTGTGAAGCACTTACAATATAAAGCAGTTGGGACATGCTGGAAAGAGGGAAGGGAGGGTGAAAGTCATGTCATTCTATTTCAATTAAAACTATTCAAGAATAAAATACCAAAGAAGAAGTGAGAGTTGAGAAACAAGGTATTCAGTTGGACTTTGTGCTAATTGACTTCTGGGGTTTTGTAATAAGTGGTGAGATAGTAAGTGGCTACTCTGTGGACAACCTTCCCTGACACCCATTTCTTAACTCTCAGAAAAGAAGTCAAGTAAGGGTTTAATTTACAGCATAGATTTACACTATGTTTTTTAAGCTTTTGTATTGTTCTAATTTTTTTCACAACTGTCTCTTGTTTTTCCACTTGTTACCCAGTACCTCGGAGACTTCAGTCTAATTTCCCCTGCCTCAAATGCCCATTACTCTTAAAGGTGTCTTTTTTGCTTGTTTTTCTATGAACATTTTCCATTTTCTCCTGACCTCTTTTATCTTAGAAAACCCCACTTTGTTATAGAGATATGCTTGAAGAGGAAACCCAGGAGCTCTTGAGCCCTTGTCCCCAGTCTCTCCCATTAACAATGATAATGAATCTTCACATACTCACAGCTTGCACTAGAGGGCAGGAGGTGTTAATAGGAGATAAATACAGGACTAAAGAGAATATGAGAGGAAATGTTTTGTTCTTTGATAGTCTTCGCTGACTTAGGAAGCTTTCATGGGCTCACTGCAAACAGAAGTCCATTTTCCCCAGTGTGTCTATCTGCAATATCAGTGGAGGGGATGGAGATTGGTCCCTCTCTGAACTGGTTTCTGTTTTTTTCCTCCTTGTTTTGTAATTGTTTGTACTATTCTTGGCAATACTTCATGCTTGCAGTTCCCCACTCTATAAGCATTTAGGTCATGCTAAATTCTTGAGACAAAACATGAGTTTCAGGTATTCTTTATCCTGGACTACAAGGCACTATTGTTAGAGTAATACATATGATGCAGGATGAATAATTAGAGACCAATTATGAGATTACAGGATAAAGCCATCAAAATGAAATTAAGTTGAACTGTTGTCTTAAACTCAAAAATGAACCAAAGCCTTAAGATATAAAAGTGCAAAATATCTAGAATAAAGTGAAGGGCAAGGTTTATTAAAACTGGCTCTCAGACAGGTTTGTAGTGCATTCCTGTGGTGTCAGCACTCAAGAACCCAAGGCACAATTATAATGGCAGCCTAGGATACATGGTGAGGGGTTTGTTTTAGTAGATAACAGCAAAAAGCAACATTTTAAAAAGAGATCTACCACCAAAAGCATGGGCAGACAGCAGAAAAGAATCAAACTCAGGGCTGAAATCAACCAAGTAGAAACAAAAAGACTATACAAAGAATCAACAAAACCTGGAGCTAGTTCTTCCAGGAAATCAACAACATAGATAAACCCTTAGCCAGACTAACCAGAGGGCACAGAGACAGTATCCAAATTAACAAAATCAGAAATGAAAAGTGAGATATAACAACAGAAACTGAGAAAATTTAAAAAATCATCAGATCCTACCACAAAAACCTATATTCAACAAAACTGGAAAATTTGGATGAAATGCCAATTTTCTAGACAGAAAACAGGTACCAAAGTTAAATCAGGATCAGATAACCCATCTAGTAGTCCCATAACCCCTAAAGAAATGGAAGCAGTCATTAAAAATCTCCCAACCAAAAGAAGCCCAGGACCAGATGGTTTTAGTGCAGAATTCTATCAGACCTTGAAAGGATACCTAATACCAATATTCTACAAACTATTCCACAAAGTAGAAACAGAAGGAACACTACCTAATTTGTTCTATGAAGCCACAGTTATGCTCATGCCTAAACCATGTAAAGACTCAACAAAGAAAGAAAACTTCAGACCAATTTCCCTTATGAATATTGATGCAAAAATACTCAATAAAATTCTCACAAACTGACTCCAAGAACACATCAAAATGATCATCCATCATGATCAAATAAGCTTCATTCCAGGGATTCAGAGATAGTTCAACATATGAAAATCCATAAATGTAATCCACTATATAAACAAACTCAAAGAAGAAAACCACATGATCATTTTATTATATGCTGAGATAGCATTTGACAAAATTCAATACTCCTTCATTATAAAAGTCTTGGGAAGATCAGGAATTCAAGGTCAACACTTAAACAGAGTAAAGGCAAAAGCAATATGAGGCAAACCAATAGCCAACATCAAACTAAATGGAGAGAAACTCAAAGCAATCCCACTAAAATCAGTGACTAGACAAGGATGCCTACTCTCTCCCTACCTATTAGTCCTAACCAGAGCAATTAGACAACAAAAGGAGGTCAAAGGGATACAAATTGGAAAGGAAGAAGTCAAAACATCACTATTTTCAGATGGTATGATAGTATACTTAAGTGACCCCAAAATTCCAACAGAGAACTCCTAAATCTGATAAACAGCTTCAGCAAAGTAGCTGGAGATAAAATTAACTCAAACAAACCAGTAGCCTTATTATACTTGAAGGATAAACAGGTTGAGAAAGAAATTAGGGAAATAACACCCTTCACAATAGTCACAAACAATATAAAGTATCTTGGTGTGACTCTAACCAAACAAATGATAGACCTGTATGATAAGAACTTCAAGTCTCTGAAGAAAGAAATCGAAGAAGACCTTGGAATATGGAAAGATCTCCCATGCTCATGGATTGGCAGGATTAATATGGTAAAAATAGCCATCCTGCTGAAAGTACTCTACAGATTATATACAATCCCCATCAAAATTCCAACTCAATTCTTCATAGACTTAGAAAGAGCAATTCTCAAATTCATTTGGAATAACAAAAAACCCAGGACAGTAAAATCTATTTTAAACAATAAAAGGAATTCTGGGGGAATCACCTCCCTGACCTCAACCTATACTACAGAGCAGTAGTGATTAAAACTGCATGGTATTGGTACAGTGACAAGCAGGTAGATCAATGGAATGGAATTGAAGACACAGAAATGAACCCACACACATATGGTCACTTGATCTTTGACAAAGGAGCTAATACCATCCAGTGGAAACAAAACAGCATTTTCAAAAAATGGTGCTGGTTCAACTGGTTATGAACATGTAGAAGAATGCAAATTGATCCATTCCTATCTCTCTGTACAAAGCTCCAGTCCAAGTGGATCAATGACCTCCACATAAAACCAGATACACTGAATCTAGTAGAAGACAAAGTAGGGAAAAGTCTCGAACACATGGGCACAGGGGAAAAGTTCCTGAACAGAACACCAATGGCTTATGCTCTAAGAACAAGAATCGACGAATGAGACCTCATAAAACTGCAAAGCTTCTGTAAGGCAAAGGACACTGGCAATAGGACAAAACTGCAACCTACAGATTGGGAAAAGATCTTTACCAATCCTACATCTGATAGAGGGCTAATATCCAAGGTATACAAAGAACTCAAGAAGTTAGACTCCGGAGAACCAAATAACCCTATCAAAAATGGGGAACAGAGCTAAACAGAGAATTCTCAACTGAGGAAACTCGAAGGGCTGAGAAGCACCTAAAATAATGTTCAACATCCTTAGTCATCAGGGAAATGCAAATCAAAACAACCCTGAGAGTCCACCTCATACCAGTCAGAATGGGTAAGATCAAAAACTCAGGTGACAGCAGATGCTGTTGAGAATGTTGAGAAAGAAGAACACTCCTCCATTGCTGGTGGGATTGCAAGCTGGTATAACCACTCTGGAAATCAGTCTGGCAGTTCCTCAGAAAACTGGACATAGTAGTACCTGAGCACCCAGCTGCACCACTCTTGGGTATATACCCAGAAGATGCTCCAATATTTAATAATGACACATGCTCCACTATGTTCATTGCAGGCTTCTTTAATAATAGCCAGAAGCTGGAAACAACCCAGATGTCCCTCACCAGAGGAATAGATACAGAAAATGTGGTACATTTACACAATGGAGTACTACTTAGCTATTAAAAATATTGACTTCATGAAATTCTTAGGTAAATGGATGGAACTAGAAAATATCATCCTGAGTGACATAAGCCAATCATAAAAGAGCACACATGATATGCACTCACTCATAAGTGGATATTAGCCCCAAAGCTTAGAATACCCAAGATACAATTCACAGACCACATGAAGCTCAAGAAGAAGGAAGACCCAAGTGTGGGTGCTTGAGTCTTTCTTAGAAGAGTGAAGAAAATATTCATAGGGGAAAATCCAGAGACAAAATGTGGAGCAGTGACTCAAGGAAAGGCCATCCAGAGGCTGGGATCCATCCCATATACAGGCACCAATCCCAGACACTATTGTGGATGCCAAGAACTGCTTGCTGACAGGAGCCTGGTATAGCTGTCTCCTGAGAGGCTCTGCCAGAGCCAGACAAATACAGAGGCAGAAGCTCATAGCTAACAATTGGACTTGTCCCCAAAGGAGGTGTTAGAGAAAGCACTGAAGGAGCTAAAGGGGTTTGTAACCCCATAGGAAGAACAATATCAACCAACCAGACCCCCCAGAGCTCCCAGGGACTAAACCACCAACTAAGGAGTACACATGGAGCAACCCATGGCTCCAGCTGCATATATAGCAGAGGATGGCCTTGTGGGGCATCAATGGGGAAAGAGACCCTTGGTCCTGTGAAAGGTCAATGCTCTAGTGTAGGGGAATGTCGGGGTGGTGAGGTGGGAGTGGGTGGGTGGGTGAAGGAGCACCCTCATAGAAGCAGGAGGAGGGGGATAGGATAGGGGATTTCCATAGGGGAAACCAGGAAAGGGCATAATATTTGAAATGTAAATAAAGAAAATATCCAATAAAATAAAAGAACAAAAGCATGAACAAGAACAATAATGACCAAGTAAAATGAAAATAATAAAGTTTCTGCATAGCATAGAGAATAATCAGCAAAATGATTGTTAATTTAAAATCGTAGAAATTATTTGTAAAGTAATATTTAACAATGGATTACTATCCAAAATATATAAGGAACCCCCACAACCCACTAGAAAGAACATGAAATAGAAAACGGAACAAAACACATTTTTCAAAAGAAGTCGCACAAATTTCTAACACATTTATGAAAAAAAAAAAAAAACGAAATGAAAATCCAATGACACCAAGAGATATCACTGTATTCTTTTAGAATAGTTTTGCTCAAAGAGGCAAAAGACACATGTTGGAGTAGATGTGACTGTGTGTATATATCATACATAGATAGGTTAGTAGCTAGCAGTGTGAACATTGGCATCTTCTCAAGGTAGTTTTGTAGATGAGGGATTCTTCTGTCTTTGCTCATAGTGCATGCTATGATTATGCATAGATATGGTGAGGCATCCTAGATTTTTTGTGAGTTTTACTGGAGGTCACTCACAGTCATAGACTATCACTATCTATTCAACTGCATAAAAACTGACCTGGTAAAGTATAATGTCTTTAGTCTAGAACTAAGTGCCTTTGATAGAAAGCCCCAGTTAAGAAGTGACTATAAATACAATCCAGCAATCAAACTCTGCATGCTCTTTCACATGTGGCAGAACATTAGTTCCTTTCCACACAGTGAGCCATCTATCTAACATCAGTTCAATGAGGACAGGGACCAGTTGAACACTGGGTTAAAAAAATGCAGACTTGATCTGACAGGGTGGGGGGATTACCAATGGTGGCCTCCACTGTCTCAGAGAAGAAGTGAGGGTGGACAGGGGAAGGGCTGTGTGAGGGGAGGACTGGGAGGGGGTCGTAACTGGGATATAAAGTGAATAAATAAATTCATCAAGGGAAATAAATGCGTTCCTGCTAAGAGAGTCAAGCTGAAGTTATAAACTGTGGACATCCTGTGAAAGCCGTACACAGTTCTTCTGGAGGGAATGTCTTCTTGTTTCATGCGGAACCGAAGATATTCACAACCTTCCACTAATTGGCACAAGTGGACGTTCTAACCCGCCAAGGAAATAGAATAAACAACCTCCACACAGCAGCTGAGCTCTGGGCCTGCTTTGTCCTGGTTCAGAAGACCACCAACATATACAGACTGATAAGAGGTATTTCAAGTCATTTAAGATTTGTACCTGTAGCCTCCACTACTGTAAAATGTGGTTTTCTGTCAATCGGTTATTGTCAGTGCTTGGGCTGATGTAATCAGAAACTCCCTATGATTGTTTTAGAAACTGAACTTCTATTCAGCACTCAGAAATAGTCAAAGTTGCCTTACTTTAAGTATTGTTAGGAAAATAAACAGTATTCACACTGAGAGGTAAACAACAACAATACAAAACAACTCTCTCTCTCTCTCTCTCTCTCATAGGTATAAATACTTCAAAACCCAAGAACATAGGCAAGATGTATTTTTTAACTAAAGTAGCAACTTCACAGCAAACAGCTAGTCTTCCTTATCACCGAAGACAGTACTCAATGTGGTGATGTGCTGATATGAAAACACTACTCACTGCTACTTCATCCTGACAGAACTTGTTGATTCAGTACCCTGAAGTACTAAAGGAAAAAAATGTAAAACAGAAATACCCTTCACACAGAATAAAGGTTGCAGAATAGGAATGTTGATAGCTCAGGGAATCAAAAGACTGGGTCACAAATAGAAATGAAACTTAAGACAGATCATTTCATGAACCAAGGACATTTCATGAACCAAGGACACTTTTTTAGACAAAATTTTATGTAAAACATTTTAAACTAAGAAGGAGTTTATTACAGGGGACACCTGTATTTGGTACTGAACTTTACTTTTCTCTCAGACCAACTCATGTTCTTATTATACAAATTTTCAAATTTTCCCTTTTCATTTTGTCCATTAGTAAATGCCACAAGAATTTCTAAATGTAATGCCAAGAAAAGAAAATGTGCATTAAACATTGCTGATCACCTAATTAATAAGCACCTTAATTAATAATGGAGATCTATTTAGCCTAAAATGTTAGGATCCTAATTTGGTGAAACACATAATATCCAGCTGATTATTCATTCCTGCATTGACATTATTTAGGAAAGTAAAGAAGAAGAAAGAACAGATTAATCATAGAAATACAAAATTTCTCTTTTATATGAAAACCAAGTAAAATTTATTCTTTATGTGGAAATGAGCCTCGCATTTGGGCAGCCACTACACCACTGTTCATATTAATACACCGTACAAACAATTAAATATCTGCAGCAGCACTTAAACAAATTAGACCAAGAATTGGCCTCAAATTATTTTTACCTTTTAAATTTGTTTAATAGGCTTATCAATTATCTAGACCTCTTTTAATATTTTCTGATGTTTTCAGTGACATTAAAATGAGTATACCCACTAAATTCTTATAATTAAATGATAAAGAATATTCACGCTTGGACGTCATGGGGCTGGTATTGTACCTTTTCACAACTAATCTAGCCTAGGTGAGTTGATGGAGAGCACACTGGGTTTCTGACTATTTCAAGAAAAAATGTCTTTCTGGACCTTGGATGCTGTTACTCATTGGGTTTGTCAAAGTGGAAAGTGTACATATTAACTATGTTAGCATAATAGAGGGTTGAGGGATGCCTTGCCAAGATGCAAATAACAGAAAGAATATAGAGGATCATAAAACAAGCCAGGGTGTGAGTGATACAGGTTTTCAGAGCTCTGAGGCATCTTCTCAGTCAGCCTCAGGGGGCAGTATTGAGCTTGGAACCCAGTATCAACTAGCTGAAAGGGATTTTTTAGTGGATGGAAACAATACAGAAGGTTCTTGATCTTACCTTTCTTATAGTACACCACTCATGGATGGAGGACATGCCTGTGTACCAAATGGCTCATCTTTGATAGTTCTGCCTGATGTACACTGGCAAAGAGTTCCTCAGAATTTGTGGGCTGTCTCTTTACTTCATTAGCAATCTCTATTGCTGAACAGAAATTGTGAAATTTCATGAGTGTCCATTTGTCAACTATTGATCTTGAGAAGCCAGAGTCTTATCCAGAAAGTCCTTACATATGTCTGCCTTTTGAAGGCTTTCATTTTTCCTTTAGAGATTTCAGGGCTCCTGGGTTTACACTAAGCTTGTCTGAGGAATTTGAAGTTGATTTTTTTCACTGTGTGAAAGAGAAGGGTCAGGTCTCATTCTTCCACCCATAGAAATCCAGTTCCCTGAAACCATTTGCTAAAGAACCCGACTTTTCTCCTGTGAGGGCTTTTGACATTTTTCTCCATTTAAAACATCAGGTGGCTATTGATGTGTGTGTTTATTTTTGGGTTGTCTCTCTTCTAGCTGGTTGATTTACACATATGTTCGTGTAATCCTGCTCTTGTTTCTGTTATTACTGGCTTGCCCCATCAAAAACTGACTGTAGCACTCAACAGAAGATCTTCAAAACATAAATAATTTAAGTGACCTATAAATATTTTGAAAAGTATTCAATGTATCTAGCCACGAAGGAAATGTAAAACAGAACTACTTTGAGAGTTCACCTCACTCTAACCAGAATAGTCATCTGTCATAGAAAATAAATGACTGCTACCATGGGGAAGGATGTATAGAAAGGGAAATCCTATTCACTACCGATGGGAGTGAAAACTAGTGCAACAGTTTAGAAACCAGTGGGCAAGGTTCTTCAAAAACAGAACACCAATGACTTGTGCTCTAAGATCAAGAATCAACAAATTGGACCTCATGAAATTACAAAGCTTCTGTAAGGCAAAGTACACTGTAAATAGGACAAAACAGCAACCTACAGATTGGGGAAAGATCTTTACCAATCCTATGTCCAATAGAGGGCTAATATCCAATGACACAAAGAACTCAAGAAGCTAGACTCAAGAGAACCAAATATTCCTATCAAAAAATGGGGAACAGAGCTAAACAGAGAATTCTCAACTGAGGAAACTTGAGGGGCTGAGAAGCACCTAAAGAAATGTTCAACATCCTTAGTCATCAGGGAAATGCAAATCAAAATAACCCTGAGATTCCACCTTACACCAGTCAGAATGGCTAAGATCAAAAACTCAGGTGACAGCAGATGTTGGCAAGGATGTGGAGAAGGAGGAACACTCCTCCATTGCTGGTGGGAATGCAAGCTGATATAACCTCTCTGGAAATCAGTTTGGCAGACCCTCAGAAAAATGAACATAATACTACCTGAGGACCCAGCTATTCCACTCCTGGGCATATACCCAGAAGATGCTCCAACATGTAATAAAGACACATGCTTCACTATGTTCATAGCAGCCAGAAGCTGGAAACAACCCACATGTCCCTCAACAGAGGAATGGATATAGAATATGTGGTACATTTACACAATGGAATACTACTCAGCTATTAAAAACAACAACTTCATGAAATTCGCAGGCAAATAGATGGAACTTTAAAATATCATCCTGAACGAGGTAACTCAGTCACAAAAGAATGAACATGGTATGTGCTCACTGATAAATAATTATTAGCCCAAAAGTTCGGAATATCCAAGAGTCACTTCGCAGCAACCATTGGGCTGAGCATGAGGTCCCAGATGGAGGATTTGGAGAAGGGACTGAAGGAGCTGAGGGAGTGTGCAACCCCATGGAGGGAACAACAGTGTCAACTGGCCTGACCTTCTGAAGACTGGATCACCAACCAAGGAATACACATGGAGAGACCCATAGTGCTGGCCACGTATGTGGCAGAGGAAGGTCTTGTTAGCCATCGGGGAAGAAAAGGCCCTTGGGCCTGAGGGTGTTAGATGCCCCAGTATAGGGGAATGCCAAGGAGGGAAGATGTGAGTGGGTGAGTGAATACTCTCATAGAGGCAGGGGGAGGGGGAGGGTATAGGGGGATTCCAAAGGAGAGAACTGGAAAGGGGGAAACATTTGAAATGTAAATAAAGTATTTAAAAAAAAAAAAAAACCTCAACCCAGAACTACCCTTGGACCTAGCTGCACCACTCAAAAGGATTTTACATCCAACTACAGGGATGTTTGTACATCCATGTTTATTGTAGATCAATTCACAATAGTTTGGAAATGGAATCAGCTGAGATGCTCAATGACAAGGAAATGGATAATGACACATACACAAGATTTTAATAATCTTTAAAGAAAAATGAATTTTTGAAAATCTCAGCAAAATGGATGGAACTAGAAACTGTTTTACTAAGTAAGGCACCTCATGCCCAGGAAGACAAATGCTGCATTCTCTCTTAGACTTTGAATCCTTTCATCTGTATGTTTAACTTTGAGTGAATTTTTGTGATTGTAGGGATCTGGCAGTGTGTGGGATTAAGGATAGTAGACCATCTGTGGTATGAAATTAGACAGATTATTAATTTCAGTGCTGGTATGGGCTACTTCCCTGTCAGTTACTGGTCAGAGAAACCTGGAGTACAGACAGTAGCACCACCACCAGTACAGGCTATTTCCTAAATGTTGACATCTCTTGATGAAGACACCTCACTCCCCAGTTGTAGGCCACAGAGAAATGGAACTGGAGCTTGCCTGGGAGCTTTCTCTCTTGCTTTCATTGTTCTGGATGATGGCATACAGGACTCCTTTTAACTTCTGTAATACTCCATTTTGATGTTCTTACTTTGTTCCACATATAAGAGAAAACATATCACACTTGTATTCCAATGTGACATTTCTTTTACCATGATGAGTTCTATTTTCATCCAGTTTCTTGCGAATAGTGGGCTTTATTACCACTTAAAAGGTAACTTGGTGAGGTGGTAGATAAGTTAATTGACTGGATTGACTCTATAGTTCATACAGACATCGTATTTCATAAAAACATACAACTATTATTTGTCAGAAATTATAAGAAATAAATTTAAGATAGGTTCATCTGTCATTTCATTTTCTGCTTTATTGATTTATGGTCATCCTTATGATTGATTTTATTTTTTGTGACTCCATAAATAATGGGAGATTATCTAAAGACCAAAACAAAACTCACTTGAGAGAGACCATTTTGTCTTATATCAATTAAATAATTTAAATTTTGGTGGCAGCTACTCAGAAACCTCAGATTGCCACAGTTAAATAGGTGTATTATTCATGTATACTTATTATGTTGCCATATATTCTAAAATATGAAATAATATGTTTAAAATATATAAAAAGAAAATAATATTAAATAGAAAATACTTTATATTTTAGTTAAGATTAGCATATTCTTTCTATATCTTATAAAATATGCAGTGAATAAAATAATGGAGAAACTGAGAGTAACTAAAGAGAGCATGTATAAAATGAGTAGGCATACAGCTCATGTGCACTGATAACAAGGTCTCTAAGTGTGTGGCTAACTGGTCTGGTATCAGCATATTTGGAACCTTTAAACCCCCAGTTCTTTAGAAAAACTTTGTAGAAAGGTCTTATCTATGTTTTTAGCTATGCCAAAACCCTAGTAGACCTGACCACATCATGAATCTTTGAAGAAAGGGGGGGGGGAGGGGAATCAGTGGAACACTTCTGCCCCCTGCCGGTATACAACAGGATCATTAGAGAAACTACCTTAAAAAGGTGCAGTTTATTCCAGTTAGCTTTAATTGACAACCTGAAGCAGCCTAGAGTCATCCTAGAAGAAAGTCTCAATTGAGGAATTGACTAGATGAGATTGGCCTGTGGGCATATCTCTGGAAGGTTGCCTTGATGTAATCGATGAAGGAGAGCCCTGCCCACCGAGGGCCCAATTTTAAGCAGATGGTCCTGGACTTTATAAGAAAACTAGGTAATTGGGCTAGAAAGATGCCTGCGGTTCAGTTCCCAGCATCCACATTAGCCTTGTAATAGCAGCTCATAATGATCTTTAACTCCAGGTTCAGGGGAGCCTGATGCCTTAAGCCTTCATGCAACCTATATTCACATACAGACACATGCTTTACAGAAACAAAAATTAATATCTTAATAAATTAATTATTAATTAATTAAATAATACGAAATTAAAATAATAAAAATCTCACTCAAAAGCCAAAAGAGATTTCTATGTCATTTTTATGCATTTTTGGACACTTCTGATCCTGAATAATTCTATCACATAACCTAGGGAACAGAAGAAAAGACAAGAGCCTTAAGATTTGAAGAAACGTGATGAAAAAGAACTCATTATAGTGGTTTCAAAAACCTCATTCATAACTCCTGTCCTACATAGTATTTAGAGCCCTACAATGGTAGGTGCCTCCAGGGAACAGGATGTTATTGTGCTAGTACAAATCTCTGACACGCAAAGAAAACTGGAACATGTGTTAATTTACTGCCCAGGAATGCTAACCAGAAGAAATGTTTCTCAGAAGGTAGAGGAGGAGGAAAGTTCTCAAGAGAAGAGCAGCGCTGGGTATTTCTTCTACGGTAGGATACAACTCAATGCTCTTGGGCTAAACGACTAGGGCCCAAGAGATATCTAAAAAGGGGTATAAGTAAATGCTCCAGATTTGCCGTTTAGGCTCTGGGAATCTCCTTGCTTTTGCTTTTTCTCCTGTTAAATATCTTCAGAATTCAAACAGAAACAAGTAAGTACACAGCTATTCTCAAAGGAAGCTTGCAGCTGATGACAGGAGAAACTTAAGTCATGTTTTCTGCAGTTCTGACCCATAGAGTACAACACTTAACTCTAGTCAAGTTGATCTGAAATTGTGATGTAGTTCTATTTTGAGTGATTTAGTCACCAGTCACAACTCTTCCCTATTTATATTGTATTTATACAGTGGCCTTTTCTTTTCTATCAGGATTTGAGTATAGGTGCAATAAATTCCTGGGGGTTAAAATAAGGCTTAGTTGTTCAAAAATTTTAGTAAAGATCAACCTTATATATTCAAGAATGAATGCATGAACATGTTCATAAAATATACTGAACATTGTAATATCAGGTACCCGTCCTGATGTGTATTGAAAAGCAGAGACTTAGAGGTGTTAACTTTGAATGTAATGAAGGTTATATACCAGTAAGAACAGCAGTCTAATTTAAACCAATGCCTCCATCACTGGCTATTATAAAAATAATTGATTATTTTAGACTATAGATTGTTATAGCCAGGGTAAGATAAAGTATCTTGGTTTTGAGACTATGTTATAAACAAATTTAATCTGAAGCCCAGAAAACTAAATTTGTTTAAATTAACAATTATTTTTCTATTAAGGTTGGTAATTTTATGAGTGCCCTAATGTCATTTGTTGCTGCAATAAATAGAGACTTATGTGATTTATGTAGCTATTATCCTGAAATGCTAACTTGATAATGGACTTATAATGGTGCTAAATTTTTAGGTAGTTTATTAACAAGAGAACTAAAATTCAAGCAAGTAACAGTCTCTGCACACAGCCAGGTACATCTTAGCTGATGGTGTTCAGGTCGAACTGTATGCAGCTTCAGCTAGACTATGCAATCAATATAGTCATAGTGCATGTTACAAGGAGCACAGTCCAACGTTTTAAGTAATTACAAATCTTAATGCCACAGCGAAAGACAAAAAAAAAATAAAAATAAAAAAATAAAAAGATTAGTGGTGGCTAAAGCTCACTACCAACAGGGAAAATCTGAAGTGTCTGTTTGCCTCCCTTACATCTTTCCGCCATATATATATATATTTTTTTTTTCTTCAAATAGAGATTGTTCTACTTCCCAGCAAAGTCCCACACAGCAGTTGCTTTATGTGAGGGTAGCAGATCAATGAATGTCCACTGTTTGTCAAGAGCTTCATGCAGACTTATGCTAAAGTCAATAGGCAGATACTGCCTTATATATTTAACTATAATTGAATAAGCAGAGCAATATTTCAATCAGATAAAGGAGGCAATTTTGCATAAAGTTAACAAATGAAAGGTGGTGGCAACACAGCGCCTTGGCTCAGTTAGGATGCTCAGTTATAGTGGATAGGATACAATTGTAGTGGAATCAAGGTACGAAGGGCTTCTGCTCCTCTGTTAGTTAATGCTTTGGATAGGCACACACAAATGTGGTTTACTGTAAGTTATTTACTCAGCTGTATCATTATATTTAGCTCTGACTATCTATATCATTACACTAAGCATCTTCACTCTCCTTCCCATCCCCTGCACTCCCCGCACCCCACGTGGTCAGGCCATTTTCTCTTACCAAAAGTTTCCACATATATTCATGACATGGATAGTCCACAACCTTTTCTAGCACCATCTCCACTGTCTTTATATCACTTTCTCCTCTCTCATAATACTAACTGTGTTTTGATGACCTACATATACAGATGCATGTATACATTAGGCAAATTAAAACTGACATTCTACATATGACAGAAAACATGCGATATTTATATTTCTGATTCTGGCTACCTTTGCTTAACACAATAGTCACAAGTGGTATTCACTTCCCTGTGAAAGCCATAGTTTTAATCGTCTGACTGAGATGCAAGGGAACCTCAAAACAGTTTCCATTTGTATTGTCTTGATGACTAAGATCGTCAAACGCGTTTTCCAACATTGCCCCTTTTCTTCTGTTGATCACCATCTATTCCATCCAATGGCTGATATAAATTTATGATTTTCTTTTTCCATATTTAGTTTCTTGAGCTCTTCCCATATTTACAGTACTAATTCCCTGTTGGATTTACAGGTGGCAAAGGTTTTTCTCTTTTGAGTAGACTGAGATAATCATTTTGTAAGTCCATGTGATATTTTGGGAATAAAGGTTTTAGCCGTCTGTACTGGGAGAACTTTGGAGTGTCTGTCAATTTGTAATCTTATGTTGATGTCTATGCTGTGTGTTATCTACACACACACACACACACACACACACACACACACACACACACTGTCTTAGTACCTTACTCTGGCGATATATTGGCTCTTTTCTTTTATCCCCTCATGTAAAACTTGTAACCAGCAAACCACCTTTCTTTTTTTTATTAAAGAACTATGCATTCATTATGATATGATAGGATCTATTTGATTTATAGCTATCATCATGTGCTTATGTGCTGTACTTGATAATATAAAGGTATATTGTCTAATTTGCAATAGTAACAAAAGTTGACTCCAGTATAAAATATTTTTTTGACTACATAGTAGGCTTGTCCATTTCAAAGCCCAGTAAAATCTGGTATTTCAAGTAATTCAGATCTTTAAAATCTCAGTGAGATTTTTGAGAACTAGGTAGTAGGTAGAAAGGGATACATTTACTTCATGTTTTGTGATCTTAATGGCTAATACAAGGTTTAGCATCAACTCCTTGATCACTCAACATAGAAGAGAACATGTTATACTATAATGCTTGAAAATCTACATTATCAAACTTTATTTCATGAGTAACAAATATCTATTTCATATTTTCTTCAGTGATATGATCGAGAAACTTGATGGTATGCATATTCTGTGTCTAGTTTTATTTTGATATATAGTAGTAGAGAATGACTAAGATTAGAGCTAAGATTTTTCTCTGCCTGAGTTTTTGATTCAATGAGTTCGATGGGAAGAGACTCAAAGCTTATGGGCCCTTTCTTTTCTGTCCATGTGAATAATAGTGTAGATGTTATAGACTAACTCAGAGGCCATTCTAGTAGGTCACCGTATGAATTTTATAATCTTATATATGTAAGGTGCTAAAGTACATATTAAATATATAGTAAATGATAACAATTTCTTTCAAGAGGCACTAATTAATTGCTTGATCAAAGGTGTGCATGTTTAGGCTAGTTAATTCTCTTTAATTCTTTCAAACAGATGCAAATATTGGGGAAGAATATGATGAGACCTCATCCAGCCTTGGCTGTACTCCTTAATCTTTAACACTGTAGTGCAAGTTAAGAAGCCAAGGTTTGTGTATACAATGAAGGTGGTCTCCTCCTTACACAATTACACCAATCCACAGGATGTGTGGTATGTTCTGATTGGTATCCCAGGACTGGAAGATCTACACACCTGGATAGCCATCCCAATCTGCTCTATGTACATTGTTGCTGTCATAGGCAATGTCCTCCTGATCTTTCTGATAGTGACTGAACGAAGTCTCCATGAGCCCATGTATTTTTTTCTCTCCATGCTGGCATTAGCAGACCTCTTGCTCTCCACAGCTACAGCCCCCAAGATGCTGGCCATCTTCTGGTTCCATTCCAGGGGTATATCTTTTGGTAGTTGTGTGTCCCAAATGTTCTTCATACATTTCATCTTTGTGGCAGAGTCTGCTATTCTTCTGGCCATGGCATTTGACCGCTATGTGGCCATCTGCTACCCACTGAGATACACCACGATCCTTACTTCCTCAGTCATTGGCAAGATTGGCATAGCAGCTGTGGTCAGAAGCTTTCTCATCTGTGGTCCATTCATCTTCCTGGTATATCGACTTCTGTATTGTGGGAGACACATAATTCCCCATTCATACTGTGAGCATATGGGCATTGCCAGATTGGCATGTGACAATATCACTGTCAACATCATATATGGGCTGACTATGGCCCTTCTGTCTACTGGGATGGATATACTACTCATCACTATTTCCTACACCCTGATCCTTCGCACTGTTTTTCAAATCCCTTCCTGGGCTGCCAGATATAAGGCCCTCAACACATGTGGCTCCCACATCTGTGTTATTCTTTTGTTCTACACACCTGCATTCTTTTCATTTTTTGCCCATCGCTTTGGAGGCAAAACCATTCCTCGCCACATCCACATCCTAGTGGCCAACCTCTATGTGGTGGTGCCCCCAATGCTTAACCCCATCATTTATGGGGTAAAGACCAAGCATATCCAAGATCGAGTGGTTTTCCTTTTCTCCGCAATGAGTACATGTTAACATGAGAGCAGATGTTAAAGATCGTGTATTCCCAAATAAAACTCCTTTTAAATGTCAGCTCTGTGAGGAATAGGAATACATGAAATTTATTTAGAGTGCTTCACTTTCGAAATGATAATATCCATGCAAAATTTTACTATATTATCTAATACATCCAGAGAGTGTGGGAAAATATCTTTGTGACTTCCTATTAGTATAGTCTTCAAATTACTTTATATTTATATATAGATAACTATGAAAAATACAATTTCTTATGTTACAAAGGTAAAAACAGAAAGCTATTGAATATCTTAAAACTATTTTTTTTAGTTCTCTGAGAATTATTACATTGTATATTGATCATATTACAAAGGATCTCACTTTCTGCTGAAGTGTGAAACATTTCTCTGCCCATCAGCAAATGTATGAGGCAATAGAATGAAGCCTTTACAGTATAGTTATTTTTGTCAGTGAAATTCTTATAGTAAATTAGTAACTCTGAAATAATTTATTTTAAGATTTCCTGATATTTCATGAGTTCTATTTTTCTCTTTTGAGACTAGGTTTCATGGAGATGTGTCTGCCCTCCTTTGTAACTATTGTTACTGTCTGCAATTGTGTATATATATATATATATATATATATATATATATATATATATTATATGTGTGTGTGTGTGTGTGTGTGTGTATTTGAGGCTATTGTAAATATATATGCGTGTATATATTTACACAATTATTTAAGGCCATTTTAAAGTATAAAATTATAATATATACATTGAATAAGTTGTCAATAATATGTTAAACATATTTACTAATATAAAGCTAGCTTTCAGTATCACCCAAGTTTTCTAAAAGCTCTGAATTTTCACATATGTGTTGGGACTTTAATTTAAAGATACTAGGAAGCATCCTGGTGTCAACAGAGCCTCTATAAGAGTAAATGACTGGAAAGTCCCATGCCCAACAGTTAAAAGGAAAATCCAAAAGAAGTTTCATTGGAATGTTAACAAAGAAACTTCCACTGAAAAAGGATTTAATCAGACAAAATACATGTGCGTGAACATGTTATACAAAAAGACAACTTGCAAAATTCCTTCTCTTTTTCTGTTAAAAGCCTAAAGAATTCGAGAAAATGTAAAAAATGTCCTGATGTATATAAAAAATGACAATGCAGTAACATTTAGAAGTTAGAAGTGAGCTTTATAACTTTGTAACCTGGTCAGAGTTTGTTACTATTCTACTTATATGTGTGTGTACATGCAGTTATTTGTCCAGATGTACACACAATAATTTTCATATATCTGCACCAGAGTCACATATACCAAATGCTTTAAAAAGTTGATAATGAACTTTTATGTACTATCTGAGCTCTAACCATAAAGCAATGTACTATGGACCACACTGCTGGTGAAACTGAACTCCTCTTCTTCCAGTGGCCAAAAACTCCTCAGAAAGAGACAGGACGAGCCCCTCACCTATCTGTATCCTATCACACTGGTCACAGACTTACTAATTTGACTTTTATTTTGGTGGAAAACTTTCCATATTTGCCCAATATGTTAAGAAATATATCATCATTAAAGGGTGATGAATTTCATAAGATAAACCTTCACATATAATAATGAGAGTGCACGATTGTATCTCTGATTTGTTAACAAAGTGTATTAAATTAATTCATGTGTGAACATTGATTCAACTCTACATCCTATGTATAAATCCTGCTTTGTCATGGAGCACTATTCTCTTAATGTGTCTTCTCACTTTGGTTGTTACTATCTTGCTGAGAATATGACTACATTTATATCCACAGTTGTGATATAATTATGTTTTCTTGCAGTGTCTTTGTCTCTTTTGGCCTCAAAAATGAATTTGTTACATATCTTTTCTACTTTTATTTTGTTAAGAGCTTAGAAGAATTAATATTTAAGTGTTTGATATAACTCAACTTTGAAGTGAAGCCATCTACTCTCGACGTTTTTTCTTTCTTTCTCTTATTTTGTGTTGTTTTGTTTGTTTGTTGAGACAAGATCTTATTCTGTGATCCATGTTTTCCAGAAAGTCATGGCAATCTTCAACCCCAAGTGAACCACGATACTGAGTTCTGAACTATCTGTTTGTCTATCTGGCTGTTTGATGGGAGACTTCATATCTTAATGTTACTGATTCAACATTTCTTTTTCTCATCTGCTCAGGTTTTATATTTCATTATTCAACTCTAATAATTCAGGTTAAATCTGTCAAGGAAGCTATACATTTCTTTTAGTTTATTCAAGTGGTTGATGTCTAGTTTTATTGTTATTATCCTTTATTTTGGCGGTGGCAATTGCAATAGCTTTTCAAAAGCCCAGGGAGTAAGGTGGGCCACACACATAATATGGATTAACACTTCTGAAGACTGTTGTGTAATTGAGGTCTTAGTGGAAACGAAGTAAATAATAATAATAATAATAATAATAATAATAATAATAATAATAGTAATAATAATAATATATTTGATTTCAGGTAAATGTACTTGTTGGTGAAGACAGGATCATTTGACAGAAAGCATGGGAGATGAGTCTCACCTGATTATGTAAAAATGTTACATAACAGCAGCAACTCACAGTAAACTAAATTATGAAAATGTCTAATTCTAAGGAACAATAAAGTGTGTGCTTTATTATATTATAATAAAGTAAACGAAGCAATTGTTCATTCTATTACAATGTCAACTCTTTTTAAAAACATATAATACAAATTAAAACATTAAGATTGTTTATTTTATGTCAATGCATGTGTGAATATGTACACAAACTCACACAAAATCACACAAACGAAAGTTAGGAGGTAACTTGTGAGCATTCATTATCATTTTCTACCATGGGTTCCAGGGACAGAAATCAACTCATCAGGCCTGGCAGCAATCATCGTTATTAGCTGAGCCATTTCTTTGATCTTTAATTAAAATATTTTTGAAGTTTAAATTCAGAACATTGGTTATCAGCCGGCTTGTCACAGACGTGTTATATAATTACTCTACACTAACTACTGATGTTGGAGTTTGTGAGAACGCCATTGCCATATTGCCAAGAGCATAAGGTAGAAATGTTGAGTCATATTTTTCATAGAAAAAGTCATTTTAGAACAAGTGACTATTTCCCCCATAAATACTTAAAGAGAAAAATCATATGTATACTACCTATTTATACAATGTTTCAAAATGACTTTATTTTTTAAAAACAAGAAAACAAATTATTTAATAGGTTTTATTCTGTTGAACACCTGAGTGTTAGATTGTTCTATATTTGGAATGAATGTCTCTCTCTTTTTATGGAAACATGCTGGGAACCTTGCAAGAGCTTTAAAACTAGATTCCAGCCCACGGGTTAGCCCAGCTATGGTGGGTGTGCCTCATAGAGGCAGAATCCAGAGGACTACAAGACCTGAGGACTTCACACTGTTAGGGAATATCTATCTGCTTGTTGTTTTCACGTGCACATCTCTCATAGTCTATGAGTTATATGAACATTCTAAGGGGGCTTCAAAGCCCTCACTGGGCAATATCATTGTCATTTACAATAGTAGCGCTTGGTCTTTTTCAAGCATTGCTGCTGGAGCAGATTAATGACTTATCCATCATTCTAGGACATAATTTAGAGATATACATTGTAAACAATGACCACCACTCTTAGAAAAAATTGGGAGAAATAGATTGTCAGTAAGGTTAGATTAAGATGTTTTTTCTAATGGCTCTGATGTAGAAAATGTTAGAGAACAATCAGAAATAGAGAAGAAATAGAGAAGTTCAGAAAGGCACACCCATAATAGTTAAGTTGATTTTTAATGTCAGGGAAGAAGAACAAATGGAAGTTCAACTACCACTGACTGATGTGACTCTTTTGTTGAAGTGGGGCTGGTGAGCAAGGTGATGATTAATTTCTTGTACTCATTTTTGTTATCAACTTTCTGATATAATTTAATAAGAAAATTTTAATGAGTAGATGTGTACCTGGAGGATTTAAAGTAGTAGTGACTTATTTTTCATTTAAAAGTATAAATTTGTGATTTTTTTGTTTGCTTTTTTGTTTTGTTTTGTTTTGTTTTCCGAGACAGGGTTTTTCTCTGTATAGCCCTGGCTGTCCTGGAACTCACTCTGTAGACAGGCTGGCCTCGAACTTAGAAATCTGCCTGCCTCTGCCTCCCGAGTGCTGGGATTAAAGGCGTGTGCCACCACTGCCCTGTTTGTGATTCTCTTAAGATTACTTTTTATAAAAGATGAATAATAAAGTAATTGAGCCTTTCTTTGTAACCACAAATTGCAGCCTGCCAGTAAGAGATACTGGCTGAGAAAATTACCTTGATTATACTTGGTTAATCTATAACAAGTTGCTTAGTTATGAATGTATATGGGTTCTTGGGAATAATTTGGTTTTTTTTTCACTTGTACATAAAACTTTTATTCATATGAGGGTATTGGAGAACATGTTTTTTCTTGTCTATACTTATTGTAATCATTCACTAGAAGAAAAATAGATGTAGTTACATTGTAACTTCTATATTGCATGAAAGATTTTGCTGCGATATATATGTTGTGTGAGAAAAAATAAAGTTGTTGGAGCTTTCCTCCACCCATCTACCAAATGTGTGAATGAATGTGTATGTATGTGTGAGTGCAAAGCTGTTGGAGATTACTGAAGCTTGCTTTATCCACCCAATGTGTGTGTGTGTGTGTGTGTGTGTGTGAGTGTGTGAGTGTGTGTATGATATCCGCCCTTTTTTGTTGGCCCCCAAGAAATTTCTTTTGCTGACCCTAGTGTATCAAGCTTTCATTTCCTCAGAGAAAAGTCTATTCTATGTCCTGCCTCGGTTTACCCTTGATGCTGAAGCTGGTCTTTGACAGACATAAATTAGAATTTGTAACACAGTAAAGAATAAGTAGCAGATTGATGCAAAAGTAAGTATATGGGAAGATAAATATGTATGTGAACAGTGTCTCCACATGAACTAGAAACACATCTTTGTAACTCTGAAGTAAGGTGAAGTGATCCCTGACCTTTTCAAGATTTTCAAGCATGAGCTAAGATTAGGGTCGGGAATGCTGACTCTTGGAGCAGAGAAATAAAATCTGCATCTGAAAATCTAGCAGTTGACAACATGAAGGTGGCCCAAGGCCTGTACATATAAAAGCCAACACTTTGGGATAGCTTGAGATAAGGGATCCTGACAGCACTTCTTTTGGCATTATCACGAGGCAGTCAAATAGAAGGTGAAAGTACTAGTGAATTCTTATTTGTTGATGACCTGATTTTAAATTGTGGATTTTCCCAGAGACCACCTTGTCTCTTGGTGTAAACCAGTATAATTATTGCCTGTTGTGCTAAAAGTATGTAATATTTCTGACCTTTCATCTTTATCTTTTATTCACAAATGAATACTCCTGGAGTGGCTTTCCACCTTCCCCCTAAATTTACTAAGATCTGAACATTATGTCAATTTCCTCACAGCAACTGACTGGACATTGTAGAAAAGTTTTTGACAAAAATGTTCAAAGAAAAATATCTGACATTCATAAGGTTTTTAAAAATGATTTTTATGATTCTTTCTTGTTCAATGATTTGTTAATTTAAAGATTTACAATATGACCAAAGATTTAAATATTGCTCCATTTCTTTTAAATCCAGAGGACCTCAAATGATTCCTAGGAGACCGATTGCACTACTTTTTGAAAGAAGAGAAGGAAGGAAAAGAAGGAAGAGAGAGGGGACAGGACAGAAGGTCGGGGGGACAGGAGGAAGATAAGAAAGGAGAGATGGAGGGAGAGGGTGAGAGAGAGAGGGTGAGAGAGAGAGAGAGAGAGAGAGAGAGAGAGAGAGAGAGAGAGTCCAAGTGCAGCAATTTGCTTAGAGTTCTGCATGGCAGGAATTAGTCATGTCTGTACAATTGAAGTCTCTGGAAATGTTACTGAGCTTGTGAAGGGGATCAATGAAATAAGGTTGGAGAATAACAAAGGTTGATGTGAGAGAAATGAGTAATTATGGATACAGAATTTTTGGGTTTTGTTTTTGAAAAAGAGACAAATATTTTTGTCAGTAGAAGGAAGTGCCTACATTTATAGAACATAAGTTTTTGTAAAGGCAAGTTGTTTCATCTTAAAACATCATGTTTGTCAGTGCCAACTCTTCTGTATTTAGCTTATTGGGAAAGATAAATGAAGATTAAAACAAAATGTACTGGTTTTCATAGTTTTTCCTAAAGATCCTAGAATCCCTCAGTCCATGCTTGTAACTCCTCCTCTTCCTCCTCCCCTCCCCCTCCTCCTCCACTTGCTCCCCCTCCTCCTCCTCTTCCTCTTCTTCCTCCTCCTCCTCCCCCTCCCCCTCTCCTCCTCTTCCTCCCTCCCTCCTCCTCCTCCTTTTCTTCCTCCTTTTCCTCCTCAGATTCGGCTTACACAGTGGGACTAGGCAGCAGAAGCTTGTAGGAATAAAGTAGTATCCTTTTGAAACATTCCCCCCTGGTCATTATGAAACATCACAACAAGGTTTTTTTTTGAATAATTCTTGGCTAGGAGAATTCTGCAGAAGTCATCTGTACATTAATAAATGAGAGCTCTATTTATTTTCATGGTTAAATGATAGTCCTTTTAAAAATAGAAATACCCAATCTTACTCATGAATGTCACAAGCATGACTCTGGCAAAGCCATACTTTTCTATGACTCGTCCTTTTTTTATTTAGTCATTTCAGGCAGTTCTATAAATAATATGAGACACTCATTCACTTATAGTTTCAGAGGACTACTCCATGATCATCATGATGGGGAAGCATGGTGGGAACACGGCAACACTTGTGGTTCTGAAGCAGTAAATGAGAGCTACATTCTGACCCACAGAACCATGAGAAAACTGGACCCGGCAGGGGCTTTTGAAACCTCAAAGCCCACCCACTCCCCCCTTGACAAACATGCTCCAAAAAGGTCACACATACTCCAACAAGGTCACAATTCCTAATTGTTCTAATGCTTCTCAAATAGTGCCACTCCTTGATGACTAATAAGCATTTATTAATAGGAATCTATGGAGGCCATTCTTACGTAAACCACCACAGTGTTTCTCAGTTAATGTAATTTGATGGTAGGGGGCACATATCATATGGTCAAAAATTCTGTAAATGCAAAAGAGGTCTATTGAAGAAGACAAGACATGGTGAGAAAATAAAATTTGCTAGACTCTCACTGTTATGATCTCTAAAGCAGAACTAAAGCGCTCAGGGTCAGTAGTATATTTTATACATAAACATAAAAAGGGAATCTTACTCATTTTGTATCTTGAAACCGAACTTTTCAATCCTTTTTTAACACAAAAGATGTGAAAACACATTTTTAAAATATACAATTTATTGTGATCTATGTGTACATTGTAGATTTAAAATACACATTGAACATGTGTATATTATTTATAAAAATACCTCAAAAATCTGTTTTCTTAGCTATTTAAAATTATAACAATAACAACAACAACAACAAAATAAAATCACAACATGCTATTCTTGTCTTGAACTTATTGGACCTGCCAAATGAAAATTTGTGTCTTTTGACATATATCTTCCCAATTTCTCTGTCCACCCAGCGTCTAGTAATCAATATTTTACTCATGGTTTTGAAAGTTCTACTTTTAAAGTGTTTTTTGAATGCTCACACTATTGTTACTGTTAAAGAGAACACCAGCCATGACATTCGTTCTGCGTGTATTGATATTAGAAGTCCTATGAAACTTTGATAAAAGTGCCTAATAGCAGTTTAAAAATTTGAACAGCACAGTGAAAGAAATGGCACTCCACTTGGACAATGGTGAAACTAGAAAGCGTACCTCAGCCCAGTGTAGTGATGTGATTACAGACTCATCAACCCATAAACGCAACAGAACTAAACTGCTCTAAATTGCAGACATTTTCACACCCAACATGCTGCTTGAAAGCCACTCAATCCTCAACATATACTATTATTGCAAAGGAAACATGAAGCCATCTTCTCTTGTTCGCTGTTTAAGAAAAGTGAATTCTCTAGTGGTTGCTATAAAAGGAGGTTCTAGGTATTTACAGTAGATGCCTCCTGTAACTATGGCTTTCTCAAACTATAATCCTAGCAGAAGACATGAAATATTATAGTCATTAGCAAGATCATCATATCTGTTGGAATGTATATTCATTCCAAGGCAAAAAGTGACCTTAACTGTATTTATTCTCAAAAGGAAAGGAAATATCAGACGTTTATTTGGTTATAGAATGCTTTCTTATTTTTATTTTTTTTATTTTTTTGGTCCATTTCCTGCTGTATCGAGTATTTTTACTTAAACAGTATTGCCAGGTTCCTACAATTGTCTAAACCCTTGATCTGGCTTGCAAGCCAGATCTGCAGGCTTCCGTTTTTGCAGCCACACTAAACCACACACCTGGTTTGCATAGTGATAGCATGCAATTTCTAATAACCAGATTATGCCCAGTTTTCAGTTTTCAAAACAGTTCTGACTCTGGTGATTGTGAGGTGTAAAGAGATGCTATGGTGGTCACGGGAGTCGTATGTAATACTGAGTCAGTAACAGATCTCTATCGATTCACCTTGTGAAAATAGCAATATTAAACTGTCCCCAGAATAACCCCGTAGGCTTCAACTGAAGTTTAAGACAAGTACCACTTCCTATGCCGGGTACTTAATTTATGGTTAAATACAGACTGCATTCAAAGTGACCTGAAAAACAGGTCATGATCTTTGAGAGTGGACTTCCTTTTTGGTTTGGTAGTAGTGAGAGGAAATGAATAGTGGGAGTAGATATTTATTCTTTAGTATTTTTTTTTTTTTTTTGCATTTTATGGATTCTCTACTGTGTGTAGTTGTCATAATAGGTGGAAGATGATAATATGTTTTATCTGCTACAAATGTGAAATTAAATAGCAAAACCCAATTTTTCCTGTCCCTCCATTTCTCTCAGAAATGCAGTTTGGAATTTCATTCTGGAAAAGATGAGATCGGATGGAGGTTCTCTAGATGTTAGACTCAAATAAAAGCTCTCAGAGTCCTTTTTGGGTAAGCATAAGACCTCTTGTAGCTACAACATTTTAGAGCATGTTTCATCTGCAGTTTTATTACCTTGAACTGAATGGTAGTCTTTTTTAGAAGACTGATGTCATCCTGCCAGGTACTGTAATTCACTCCATCCTATTATATTATATATCAAGAATGACAGTGAAAAATGTTTCCTTGCAAACTTTTATTCCAGTTTCAGTTTCTTCTATTTTTATCCTTTATAACCATTGAAAATCAGTGTAAGGGTTTTTCTGGTAGTTACAGCGCTTTGTTAAAAGTTTGCGATTTTGTCAGCCATTAATAATGGCTTCACCTTTCTGTGAAGAAACCTTACAAAGTTAACCATTACTGACTGAGCGGGATGTGAATGGAATGTTAGAAATGGTGTGTGAATTGAAGTTCTGTGTTCATTATAGATCTAGCCTGTATTTAAAACAGTGAAGTCCATATTCAAACTAGGAATGAAAGTAAGGTATTTCTCAGCTTTTGCAAAAGTGGAGCTTTAGTTTGCTTGTTTGAAAAGCAGGAAGAATTATAGCAATCTGTCATTTTACCTTAAATGGACAAGCCTGTGCATCACAAGTACTTCCAGGCTTCCTTTGGGATATACCAAGACATGCAGTTCAATTTTGCTTTTCTGTGGTTGTGAATATAGATTCTGGAATTCGGGTTTGTCGATGGTGTGATGGCTGCTGACAAGAAGCCAGAGCTCCCATTTCTAAGGGACTTGAGACTGAGGAACATGTTCCCTCTCCCTTCTTGCCTTGCTCTGTTTCCCTGTCCAAGTTGAATAATGATGTTCTTGGCTGTTTGATTAAAGTTGGTGCTCTGAAGCTGAATCTCAATGCCCTTTACTCTCAGTTGTCAAATTTTGATAAAACATGCCATTTTCTTTGGTAAGAGAAAGCAGGTCTAATATCTGCCAAAATGTAATTTATATGCTGAATTATTGGCTCCATTAAACTTTTTAAAAACTTTAAAAAAAAAAAAAAAGGAAATCCTCAATTAAACTCACTCTCTAACAGGAGCCCCATTTCTGAAAAGAAATTACTGTTGATTGCACCAGAGTCACATTTAAAAGTGCCCTGTTTCTTTCTCAGTGTAGTTGACACTGGCTCACTTGTCCTCAAGCTCTTTCTTGTATCTCTCCCTAGAGTGTGGACAAGCTTCACTTGCAAACCTCCCTCCACAACACATTTAGCAAGGACAAACAGAAATTCTGTTGGCTTTGGGACAGGTAAACATAAAATTCAGTCCTTTGTAATCCAGGTAAACTGGTCAACATTTCTAAAGATGACTCAGTACATTTGAAAGTCAAAGAAGTGTGGCATACTCAAGGACATTGTATTTTCATGTTCAGGTTGTTATTTTGAAAATCAGTGCCTGTTCTTGATGATATCATCAAGGGACCCTGTCTTGTCATTAGCTTTCAAAATAAGGGTGGTTTTAGTTCTATGATCCAAAGAGATGGAGAAGTTGAAGAAAGACAAATAATCTGATAGCACCTGTTAGTTTATTAATTACATAATTTATCAAACATTTTCTGGTTTTCGCTGTTGGAAATAAACCCATGGTTTCACAAATTATAGGCAGCTCTACCCCCCCCCAAGCTGCCTGGAGCCTTGCTCTGCTTCTTTTTTCCACTTTTGTTGTAGAGTGACCTCAGATGCACTAGGGACTAGAAAAACTCAGTTCCACAGAGACACACTATCATATAAAACCACCATCTTTCGCTGATTTAACCATCACAAAGATCCTACACTAAGAGTGCTGTGTATCTGGTCACATGGCTCCAAGTAAGTCTAGGAGTTTAAGGTTCTGTACCATGGTGGGGAAGTAGAAGGAAAAAAAAAGCCAGCTAGTAGCTTACCAATATTTCTTCAGCATTCATCTCATTCACTCAGTGTTAGCAACAATTATAACTTTATTCATCTTCATTCAAAACCCATAGTTCATTCTATGGAAATGTCTAAATCTATCCTTGAGCTTAACATGGTAAGTTTTCCTACAATCCCTCTGTTTTGAGGGATTTAGAGAATTTAGAAAATTTCATAAATAATAGAAGTGTAATAGTAGTCAAGTCTATTATATATTTTTCTCATATCATGTAAATGTGTTTGTTCTTCCTTGAGATTGATTAACTACTCATTGTTAAAAGTTCCCACAGGATTGGCAGAATGTATAAAATAAATGATTGGGTTTGGGAAAATGCCAAATTATTAATAGATGAACTTGAGTGCAGCTCTAGAGAGGCTTTTAGCAGAGACTATCTGAGATGCTAACAGTTGAACTATAGACCTGAAAAATGTTCCAGAAAAAACAAAAACAAAAACAAAAAAAATCTAGCCTTCTTTTGAGAAGACTGAGAATTCTTCCACTCTGGTGTATTGTCTGTGCTAGTATCGATACAGCTTAGATCATATAATATCTTCATCCTAAGAATTGCACTTGGAAGTCCATAATGATGCACAAAAAAAGATAATATAAGCAGAAAAAAAAAAGAATTTTGTGCAGCAGTGTTCTTGGGGCAGAAAAAAAGCCACAAGGCAATTTTGTCTTCACTAATTCAAAATGATTAAAATAATGATAAATTTAGAACGTACTGGCTAATTTTTAAATCCAGTTGGAAAGGAAGACAAAATTAAGAGGAGCTGAGATAATAAAGAGAGGATGGTATACTACTAATCTACTTATATTATGTTTTGCTAATGAAATAAATTCTCTTAAATTTAATGCATCTAGTCTTAGCATGGAGCAGAAGTTGAAGCAGCAATACTGCTACATGTTTCTACTGAGCTCACCATGATCAAGTTCAATGGGTCAGTCTTCATGCCTTCTGTATTAACACTAGTGGGGATCCCTGGCCTGGAGTCAGTGCAGTGCTGGATTGGAATTCCATTCTGTGTCATGTACGTCATTGCTATGATTGGGAACTCCCTAATTTTAGTTATAATCAAAAGCGAAAAGAGCCTCCATATACCCATGTATATTTTCTTGGCCATTTTGGCAGTCACAGATATTGCCCTTAGCACATGCATTCTTCCCAAAATGTTGGGCATCTTCTGGTTTCACATGCCACAGATATTCTTTGATGCTTGCCTGCTGCAGATGGAACTCATCCACTCATTCCAGGCAACAGAATCAGGCATCCTCCTGGCCATGGCTCTGGATCGTTATGTGGCCATCTGCAACCCCCTGAGACATACTACTATCTTCTCTCCACAACTCATGACTTGCCTTGGAGCTGGTACCTTACTCAGGGCTTTCATTCTTGTATCCCCATCTATACTGCTCATCAAATGTCGCCTGAAGTACTACAGAACTACCGTTATCTCCCACTCTTACTGTGAACACATGGCCATTGTAAAATTGGCAGCTCAAGATATCAGAATCAACAAGATATGTGGCCTCTTTGTTGCCTTTGCCATCTTAGGGTTTGACATAGTCTTAATTACCTTCTCCTATGTGCGAATCTTCATCACAGTCTTCCAGCTGCCCCAGAAAGAGGCTCGATTCAAAGCCTTCAATACCTGCATTGCTCACATCTGTGTCTTCCTACAATTCTACCTTCTGGCTTTCTTTTCTTTCTTTACACACAGGTTTGGGGCTCACATACCTCCATATGTGCACATACTCTTGTCAAATCTTTACCTGTTAGTCCCACCTTTTCTGAATCCCATTGTCTATGGTGTTAAAACTAAACAAATTCGTGACCAAGTCCGGAAAATTCTTTTCTCCAAGAGACCTCTGTGAACATTAGTGACTCCCTCTGTTTCACTGTTGTGTGGTTTCTACTTAGAACTCGAATGAGTTAAACTCTAAATCCTCCAAAGATAGGAAAGTGTGTGATAACATGTGAATTTCACATACTCAATATTTAAGGAAGTTTGGGTTAAATAAAACAACCGTCTTTATCTCTGTTTTAATTTCAAATTGTTTAACACACTTTTCTGGTTTGGAACTATGAATATAGTCTTGTATGTTCTTTGCTGACACCATGTAATCATATTTAAAAACAAACTTCAAAATTAGCATGTTTCTCAGGTAAATTTCAGAGCAAGTGCTATGAATCACTCTTCTGAAACTTCTTATCTTGTGGTTATATTTTACTTTTTGGTATTTTCTTCTAAACTGTATTTTGGAATGGCTAATTATACATATTTTCTGTGAGTAAAGATATAGTGATAATATATAATAAAGAATTCACAAAAACTTATTCAGTGAACATCAAAACCAATTAAAGATACCAAGTGTACTGGCTAGTTTTGTGTGTCAATTTGACACAAGCTGAAGTTATCACAGAGAAAGGAGTTTCAGTTGAGAAAATGCCTCCATGAGATCCAGCGGTAAGGCATTTTTTCAATTAGTGATCAAGGAGGGAGGGCCCCTTTTGGGTGGCACCATCTGTGGAATGGTAGTCTTGGGTTCTATAAGAAAGCAGGTTGAGCAAGCCAGGAGAAGCAAGCAAGCCAGTAAGGAACACCCCTGCATGGCCTCTGCATCAGCTCCTGCTTCCTGACGTGCTTGAGCTCCAGTCTTGATTTCCTTTCGTGATGAACAGCAGCATGGAAGTGTAAGCTGAATAAACCCTTTCCTCCCCAACTTGCATCTTGGTCATGATGTTTGCACAGGAATAGAAACCCTGACTAAGACACCAAGAAACATGAATAGAGAAATTCTAAAGAATGAGTAACCTAATTAGCATAATCTCAAATGAACTTTTAGAAAACAGAAGCAATGGTATAAATAACCATATGTATATTGATAAGACCCTCATATGTAATTATTGCAATGTTCATTTGAGTTTTACTTGTTCTTCACTGAAATTAGTGGTTGAGGCCAAACTTCTATATTTAAAATATCCCTACTGCTAGCATCATCAGAGATTTGTCTTACCTACCTTTATGTCATAAATTTTAGGATACACTGCCTGGATCTTATTAGAACACAAGCAAATTTGCCTGAATGGATATTAATATAATATGCCAATCAATGACACAGAAAAATCTATGCATTCAGGAGTTTACTCCACTATTATTAAGGCAAAGGAAGCATTCAGGTCTGAAAGGATAGTTCTATTATTCTGAGGTTTATAAGAGCCACACTAGCTATGAGTAGGTATTCTACCTTTATCTTTATAATGTTCACATCCTCTTTATATTTTTATGTAAAAGTAACTTTTATTCTCCTGATGTAATTGTTGATGCAGAGGCTTACTGCTGAGTAAGTTCACCCTTTCTAGTTCTTTATCAACTCTGGCTAGCTGATTCAACTGAGCTGCTCAGACTCAAATGCTTCTCCAAGCTGAGTTAATCTGGCTTCTCTTAGCTTCTCATTGAATTGCTTATTTTGGCCTCAAACTAATTCTGGAAATTTGTTTTAAACTTCTGGCTACTTTTTATTCTCTGACTTCAACTGCCTCTGCTGACTTGCAGTGAACTGCATGAGCTCACGTATGAACTCCACTGCACTGCACTCACTGTACTGCCTCTCAAATCACTGACTTTCCCTGTGTTGTTCTTAAAAAGCTGTGCTTTCCTGTGCTGTTCATGCGAGACTTGGACATATCTTATCTCTTACTCATGGTGTCAAATCTTTTTCTGACTTGTCTATTTTGTCTGCCCCTCAATTAGACATCACTTTCAAACATGGCTGCTTCCTTCTGTAACCTAATTTTACATTAAAGGCCTGTTCTAAGTGTGTCTGTATTCCATCTAGAGGGATTAAAGGTGTGTGGCATGTCTGTATTCTGGCCAGATCACAGAGACTCAGGTCTTTGACTGTGATACAGAGCAGCCGTGTTGCTGGATTAAAATTCCTTAAAATTTCTCTATATCTTCAATGTATTATTATGATGTATCTATGAATATCACATCTAAATTTTATTCAACAAAAGAACAAGTCTTAGAAATAATAAGTTGATTATAAGCACACAGTAAAAAAGAGCATTGTAGATGGTAAAGTCAGGGATTTCTTATTTTGGATAAACATGTGTTTTAATAAATGAGAGGGAAATATAGAAAAAGGTACAAAAAGTGACAGAGACAGATAGATAGATAGGTAGAGAGAGAGAGAGAGAGAGAGAGAGAGAGAGAGAGACTGTTAGACATAGACATACACAGAGAGAATCATTTAATAGGTAGACTTAAACATTAATTTTTGAGAAGAAAGAATTTTTCTTTTTTTAAATTTAATTAATTTATTTATTTTACTTATTTACTTTACATTCCATACACTGCCCCCATCCTGGTCCCATAATCCTTCCCTCATATCTCTTCCCTTTCTCCTCTGAGTGGGTGGGGCTTTCCCTTGGTATTCCTCCTTACCCTGGCACTTTAAGTCTCTGTGAGGCTAGGTGCTTCCTCTCCCACTGAGGCCAGACAAGGCAGCCCAGCTAGAAGAACATATCTCCACATACAGGCAACAGCTATTGGAATAACTCCCTTCCAGTTGTTCAGGACCAACATGAAGGTCAAGCTGCACATCTGCTACATATGTGCGGGGAGGCCTAGGTCCAGTGTGTGTATGTTCTTTGGTTGGTGGTTCAGATTCTGGGAGCCCCAAGGGTCCAGGATTGTTGACTCTGTTGGTCTTCTTGTGGAGTTCCTATCTCCTTTGGGTCCTGCAATCCTTCCTCTTATTCTCCCATAAGAGTCCTCAAGCTCTATTCACTGTTTGGCTGTGGGTGTCTGTATCTGTCTGAATTAGCTGCTGGGTGAAGCCTCTCAGAGGACAACATAATCCTGTCTGCAAGTATTAGAGAATATCATTAATAATGTTAGGGATTGATGCTTGCCCATGCGATAGATTCAGGATCAGGTGTGGGGAAGGACAGGAGAGATGGCTAGATGGCCATGAAAATGAAGAAATTTTCAAAGAAACAAATATAAACAAATTATTAAGTGTTTTCAAAATAAAATTTAGAAGAAATGGTTCAATAGTTTAGCCTTTGCTACTCAATTCCAGAATTTAGATCTCCAGAAACCCATGTAAAATGCCAGGTGGGCGTGGCAGACTTCCTGTAATTCTCACTTGAGGAAGATGACAAGGCTTACCCAGAGCATGCTGGCTAAGAAAGATCAGCAACTTAGGCAAGCTCTGAGTGTGGTTGACATACCCTGCTTCATGAGATAGGTGACAGAAGACCTAAGAATGATTTTTTACCTCAAAGTCAAGCCTTCATCTTGCATACATCTGCACATCTGCCCACACATTTAAGAATTTGCAAATGTATACCCATACATCACACACACGAAATATGAAAAAATAGTAATCAAGAATTATATTTATTATGTAATAAATAAAACAGTTATAAAGATAGAAAACAATGTTTTAGTTGTGATAGACAATGAAAAAAGTGGCTTCCAGTTTCCAACTGTGGCAGGAGACCTCTGCCTGGGCCAACAGGTCTCTATAGCCAAACAGTTCCGGGAGAAAGCCAGCCGCACACGAGTCTGGAAAAGCCAGTGAGAGTTGGGCTCCAGATACAGGGACTGAGGAACAGCCAGGAGGTAAGAGGCTTCCTGTTTCCATCTGTGGCTGGAGACCTCTGCCTGGGCCAACAGGGCTCCATAGCCAAATAGCGCTGGGAAAAAGCTAACCTCCCAGGAGTCGGGGCAAGCCTGAATGCTCAGAGGGACCCACCTGGAATACACAGGTCACAGGGACTGAGGAATGGGGATCTGGTTTCTTTCAGTGGCTGGAGAGCAGATCCTGTGACATAGGGCTCCATACTCAAATAGTGCCAGGAGAGAGCTGGTATACCAGGAGTGCCGACACACCTTTAAGCACAGAGAGAACTGGTCTTCAAGGAGTATTGACACCTGGGCTTGCAGGAAGGACAAGCCACAGTCAGAGAGAGTAAGACCAGCTAACACCAGAGATAACCAGGTGGCGAGAGACAAGGGCAAGAACACAAGGAACAGAAACCAAGACTACTTGGCATCATCAGAACCCAGCTCTCCCACCACAGCAAGCCCTGGATACCCCAATACAGCAGAAAAGCAAGACTCAGACTTAAAATTACATCTCATGATGATGATAAAATATTTTAAGAAGGAAATAAATAAAACCCTTAAAGAAATACAAGAGAACACAGGTAAACAACTGGAAGCCCTTAAAGAAGACACACAAAAATCCCTTAAAGAATTACAGAACACACTCAAACAGCCAGAATTAAGGAAAACTCAATCAAACAAATGAACAAAACCATTCAGGAATTAAAAACAGAAATAGAAACAATAAAGAAATCACACAGGGAGATAACCCTGGAGTTACAGAACCTAAGAAAGAAATTAGGAGTCATAGATGCAAGCATCACCAACAGAATACAAGAGATGGAAGAGAGAATCTCAGGTGCAGAAGATACCATAGAAAACATGGACTCAACAGTCAAAGAAAACACAAAATCCAAAAAGCTCCTAACCAAAACAGCCAGGATATCCAGGATACAATGAAAAGACAGAACCTGAGGATAATAGATATAGAAGAGAGTGAGGATTCCCAACTTAAAGGATCAGCAAATATCTTCAACAAAATTATAGAAGAAAACCTCCCTAACCTAAAGAAAGACATGAACACAAATATACAATAAGCCTACAGAGCATCAAATAGACTGGACCAGAAAAGAAATTCCTCCCATCACATTATAGTCAAAACACCAAATACACAAAATAAGGAAAGAATATTAAAAGAAGTAAGGGGAAAAAAGCAAATAACATACAAAGGCAGACCTATCAGAATTACACCAGACTTCTCACCAGAGACTATGAAAGCTAGAAGATTATGGACTGATCTCATACAGACTCTAAGAGAACACAAATGCCAGCCCAGGCTGCTATACCCAGAAAACTCTCAATGTTCATAGATGGTGAAAGCAAAATATTCTATGACAAATCCAAATTTGCACAGTATGTTTCCACAAACCCAGTGCTACAAAGAATAATTGATGGAAGAAGCCAACTCAAGGAGGGAAACTGCACCCACGAAAAAGCAAGAAAGTAATCTTTCAACAAACTCAAAAGAAGATAGCCACACAAACATATAAACAACATTGAAAATAACAGGAAGCAACAATCACTATTCTTTAATATCTCCTAACATCAGTGGTCTCAGTTCCCCAATAAAAAGACATAGACTGACAGACTGGATCCATAAACAAGACCCAGCATTTTGCTGTATCCAGGAAATGCACCTCTGCGTTAAAGACAAACACTACCTCAGAGTAAAAGGCTAGAAAACAATCTTCCAGGCAAATGGCCCCAAGAAACAGGCTGGGGTAGCCATTCTAATATCGGATAAAATTGACATTCAACTAAAAGTCATCAAAAAAGATAAAGAAGGACACATGATACTCATCAAAGGAAAAATCTACCAAGAAGAACTCACAATTCTGAACATCTATGCCCCGAATGCAAGGGCTCCCACATTCATGAAAGAAACTTTACTAAAGCTCAAAGCACACATTAAACCACACAAAATAATAGTGGGAGACTTCAACACCCCACTATCAACAATGGACAGATCTTGGTAACATAAATTAAACAGAGACACAGTGAAACTAACAGATGTTATGAAACAAATGTATTTAACAGATATCTATAGAACATTTCATCCTACATGAATAGAATATACTTTCTTCTTAGCACCTCATGGTACCTTCTCCAAAATTGATAATATAATTGGTCACAAAACAAACCTCAACAGATATAGGAAGATTGAAATAATCCCATGCCTCCTATCAGATCACTACGGAATAAGGCTAGTCTTCAATGGCAACAACAACAACAGAAAGCCCAAATACACATGGAAGCTGAACAATGCTCTCCTCAATGATAACTTGGTCAAGGAAAAAATAAAGAAAGAAATTAAAGACTTCCTAGAATTTAATGAAAATGAAAGTACAACATACCCAAACCTATGGGACACAATGAAAGCAGTGTTAAAATGAAAACTCATAGCTCTAAATGCCTCCAAAAAGAAACCGGAGAGAGCATATACTAGCAGTTTAACAGCACACCTGAAAGGTCTAGAACAAAATGAAGTTAATACGCCCAAGAGGAATAGAAGGCAGGAAATAATCAAATTAAGAGCTAAAATCAATGAAGTAGAAATTAAAAGAACTATACAAAGAATCAACAAAACCAGGAGCTGGTTCTTTGAGAAAATCAACAAGATAGATAAACCCTTAGCCAGACTAACCAGAGGGCACAGAGACAGTATGCAAATTAACAAAATTAGAAATGAAAAAGGAGATATAAAAACAGATTCTGAGGAAATTCAAAAAAATCATCAAATCCTACCACAAAAGCCTATATGCAACAAAATAGGAAAATCTGGAGGAAATGGACAAGTTTCTAGACAGATACCAATTACCAAAGTTAAATCAAGATCAGAAAAACCATCTAAATAGTCCCATAACCCCTAAAGAAATAGAAGCAGTCATTAAAAGTCTCCCAACCAAAAAAAAACCCAGGACCAGATGGATTCAGTGCAGAATTCCATCAGACCTTCAAAGAAGACCTAATACCAATACTCTTCAATCTATTCTGCAAAATAGAAATGGAAGGAACACTACCCAATTGGTTCTATGAGGCCACAGTTACACTGATACCAAAACCTCACAGAGACGCAACAATAAAAGAAAACTTCAAACCAATTTCCCTTATGAATATTGATGCAAAAATACTCAATAAAATTCTTGCAAACTGAATCCAAGAACACCTCAAAATGATCATTCATCACAACCAAGCAGGCTTCATCCCAGGGATGCAGGGATGGTTCAGTACCTGGAAATCCATCAATGTAATCTACTACATAAACAAACTCAAAGAAAAAAACCACATGGTCATTTTGTTAGATGCTGAAAAAGCATTTGACAAAGTTCAACATCCCTTCATGATAAAGTCTTGGAAAGATCAGGAATTCAAGGAGCATACCTAAACATAGTAAAAGCAATATACAGCAAACCAATGGCCAACATCAAACTAAATGGAGAGAAACTGGAAGCAATCCCACTAAAATCAGGGACTAGGCAAAGCTGCCCTCTCTCTCCCTATCTGTTCAATGTAGTACTTGAAGTTCTAGCTAAAGCAATCAAAAAACAAAAGGAGGTCAAAGGGATACAAACTGGAAAGGAATAAATCTAAATATCACGATTTGCTGATGATATGATGGTATATTTAAGTGACCCGAAAAACTCCACCAGAGATCTCCTAGAGCTGAAAAACACCTTCAGCAAAGTGGCCAGATACAAAATTAACTCAAACTAATCAGTAGCCTTCCTATACTCAAAGGTTAAACAGGCTGAGAAATAAATTAGGGAAATGACACCCTTCACAATTGTCACAAACAATATAAAATATCTTGGTGTGTCTCTAACCTAACAAGTGAAAGATCTGTATGACAAGAACTTCAAGACTCTGAAGAAAAAAATCGAAGAAGACCTCAGAAGATGGAAATATCTCCCATGCTCATGGATTGGCAGGAGTAATATAGTTAAAATGGCCATCCTGCCAAAAGCAATCTACAGATTCAATGCAATCCCCATCAAAATCCCAACTCAATAATTCATAGACTTAGAGCAATTCTCAAATTCATATGGAATAACAAAAATCCCAGGATAGCAAAAACTATTCTCAACAATAAAAGGACTTCTGGGGGAATCAGCCTTCCTGACCTCAAGCTGTACTACAGAGCAGTAGTGATAAAAACTGCATGGTATTGGTACAGTGACAGGTAGGTAGATCAATGGAATAGAATTGAAGACCCAGAAATGAACCTGCACACTTATGGTCACTTGATCTTTGACAAAGGAACTAAAACCCCCTGTGGAAAAAAGACAGCATCTTCAACAAATGGTGCTGGTTCAACTGGAGGTCTACATGTAGAAGATTGCGAATTGAACCATTCCTATCTCCCTGTGCAAAGCTCAAGTCCAAGTGGATCAAGGACCTCCACATTAAACTAGATATATTGATTCTAATAGATGAGAAAGTGGGGAAAAGTCTCGAATACTGGGCACAGGGGAAAAGTTCCTGAACAGAACACCAATGGCTTGTGCTCTAAGATCAAGAATTGACAAATGGGACCTCATAAAATTACAAAGCTTCTGTAAGGTAAAGGATACTGTAAATAGGACAGAACAGCAACCTGCAGATTGGTAAAAGATCTTTACCAATCCTACTTCTGATTGAGGGGTAATATCCAATGTATACAAAGAACTCAAGAAGCTATACTCCAGAGATTCAAATAGCCCTATCAAAAATTGGGAACAGAGCTAAACAGAAAATTCTCAACTGAGGAAACTCAAATGGCTGAGAAGCACCTAAAGAAATGTTCAGTATCCTTACTTATAAGGGAAATGCAAATCAAAACAACCCTGAGATTCCCCCTCACACCAGTCAGAATGGCTAAGATCAAAAACTCAGGTGACAGCAGATGTTGGCACGGATGTGGAGAAAGAGGAACCCTCTTCCATTTCTGGAGGTAATGCAAGCTGAAATCAGTTTGGCAGACCTTCAGAAAAATGAACATAATACTACCTGAGGACCCAGCTATACCACTCCTGGGCATATACCCAGAAGATGCTCCAACATGTAATAAAGACACATGTTCCACTATGTTCATAGCAGCCATATTTATAATAGCCAGAAACTGGAAACAACCCAGATGTCCCTCAACAGAGGATTGGATACAAAAAATGTGGTACATTTACACAATGGAATACTACTCATCTATTAAAAACAATGACTTCATGAAATTCGCAGGCAAATGGATGGAACTTGTAAATATCATCCTGAGCAAGTTATCACAGCCACAAAAGAATGAACATGGTATGTACCATCTGATAAGTGGTTATTCACTCAAAAGTTCAAAATACCCAATAGTCACATCACAGCAACTGTAGGATTGAGTGTGAGGTCCCAGATGGAGGACTCAGAGAAGGGATAGAAGGAGCTGAGGAAGTTTGCAGTCCCAGGGAGGGAGCAGTAGTGGCAACTGGCCTGACCCCTTGATACTCCCGGAGACTGATCTACCAACCAAAGAGTACACATGGAGAGACCCATGATGCTGGCCACATATGCGGCAGAGGAGGGTCTTGTTAGACATCAGGGGGAGCAGAGGCCCTTGGGCCTGAGTGTGTTAGATCCTCCATTATTGGAGAATGCCAAGGAGGGAATATGAGAGTGGGTTGGTGGGTGGGTGGGTGGGGGAATACCCCCATAGTGGCAGGGGGAGGTAGTAGGGAATGGGGAGGTTCCAAAGGTTATATCTGGAAATGGGGAAACATTTGATATGTAAAGAAAGTATGAAAAAAATTAAAAAAAAATAAAACTAAAAAAAAAAATCAATCTTAAAAAAAACGTGTTGGATGAGGTTCTAGAAGTGAATAATTGAACAACTCATTCAATCCTGAATTGAAGGCAAAAGAATCTGTTTTTGATTTGTCCTTCAGAGTGATTAAGCAATATGAAATTGATTTAAAATAGACATGATGAAGACAGAAACCCCATCAGAGATATAAGTTAATGAATATATAGTATAGATTAGGTATTCTTAAATATAGAGCCAAAGCTAATAAGACATGAATTAAACAACCTGAATTTTAGGTAGTAGTTATAAAAATGTACTAAGCACACAAAATTAAATTAGACTAGCATTTGTTGTTAACATAAGCAACTGAAAAAGGAAAACCTTAAACTAATTGTAGCAGGAAAAAGTTAATTTCATTTATCTTTATGATATCATGGATTCACTCATTATAATATGAATGTGAGTAATAATAAACAATTAAAAATTATAGTGCACACTTAAAACAATTTTTAGTTGTACTTTGATAATGGGGATTAATCCATTTGTGAGTATAACTTAGAGTGATTGCAGGGTGTAGTTTAGCAAGAATTTCCTGTGTATAAAGTGGGTTTGGTAAAGGAAAACTATTAAGTGAGCAGACAGTTCAGAGGGAATAGTCCTCTTACATGACTTGGGTGAGTTTAGTCTTTGATGTAGGTGATTTGAGACAGGCATGCGATACAGCCTTTTATCATTATTTCAGATATGTAATTCATAATAGGGAGAGGTCAGAAAACCCAAAGAAATAGTCATGAAACTAACACTAACTAGAGAGATGAGTCACTACTGACTCCCCAGAGTTCCTGTAATGCTCCAGTTATTACAATCAGTGTGTCATTTTCCTCATGGCAAGCGTTACTGATACATTTACTATAATTGCTTGCCTTTTTCTTTTTCTCTTTATCTACAGTATGTGTGAAGTGCTTGACCTACAATGATGTTTGATTGTTTAACATTTTGTGCAAATTGCATCAAACAATATATAACCTGTATAGTGGACAAAAGTGGATTTTCCTTAGGTTAATGACTGTGAATCTCTTCTAATTTTCTCTCCTGAATAAGAGGCTATGGAAATACACACCACAATTTGTTTAATATCTTATGCTGATGTGCTCTAAAAGTAGTGAACTTTATGTGATCAATGCTTCTACATTTATCTTCATGCACTCAGAATATTGATGCCCATGTCTAATAATCAAATTATCAATTCCTGGGCCACTAAAATTCTCCAACATTGGTAGATGCTTTAAGAATTTAACCTACACTTCTACCAACTAAAATCATCAACAAGACACAAGGTGCTTGCATTCGTTGATGTCTTTATTAATGCTTGAAAGTGCAAATTGTTATTTTGAGTAGGTGGTTCATAAATAGTGTGTGAATTCTGTTATCTAATTCAGCATTTCGATGGAATTAGAAATATTTGATTCTGTATATATATTCTAATTGGCTAATATTTTTGCAATTAAAGCCTATTCTTCATTGATCACTTAGTCATCTGTACTAGTTTCTATTAACACATACATTAAATGTAAACCTTTCTTATGTCATACATGTTGTGAAGGTATTCAGCTTTTCAGAAATATGCTAATGCACATTTTAACAACAAATATCTTTATTTTGAAAGACCCAGTATTATCTAATAGAGCCTTGCACTTTCATGCCTATCCAAAATTGCCTAGTGTGTGCTTATTAATATATTCTCCATGAATATTGTTTTTCTCTCCACCCGTTGAGAGTTAGGACAGGAAAGTGAGCATAGGTCTCTATGTCTTCTAACTTTATGTAAGACCAGTAAAATATAATACTTCATGGATCCAAGAGTTCCAGTTTCCAACAAATAAACACTATAACCATCCTGCATGACAGCTGGTAATCCTTGGCCCAAAATAGTCATATTTTACCTGGCCTACATCATGTATGCATGGTGACATAGGTCTTATACAGCAGCAGGTAGGCTAGGGCTATGTGTGCTAGGCCCTGGGTTGGTGCTCCATTGCTTTTGGTGGGCTCTTGACTCAGGTGTCGTATATGATTGCCTTGTTGCTTCCCATGATTCTGCCCACTCTATTTCTCCCCTAAACACAAACATTACAATACAGAGAAACCATTGTCTTTTTAAAAACACAGCTATCAAGTCATTGCATATTTGGGCTGATTCTTTCATAATGGACATAGGATCTTTGTTCTATGAGAAGAGGCCACTTACCATGGACTAGAAATCAGTTTATGTCTTTTTAAAAATTTTATTTATTTTTCTTTAATCCTTTTTTTACAGTCCAGACTTCATCCTCCTCCTGGTCTCCAACAGGATGTCCCCATCCCCTGACCCCCACTCCACAAGGCCTCCCCACTCCATGGAGCCTCAAGTTTCTTGAGGGTTAGGTGCATCTTCTCTCACTGAGGCCAGACCAGGAAGTCCTTTGCTGTATATGTGTGTGTGGGGGGTGTCTCATATCATATCATATTATATGGTGTATGCTGCCTGGTTGGTCGCTCAGTGTCTGAGAGATCTCAGAGGTCCAGGTCAGTTGAGACTGCTGGTCTTCCCATGGGGCTGCCCTCTTCCTCAACTTCTTCCAGCTTTTCCCCAATTCAACCGCAGGGATCTCCAGCTTCTGTCCATTGGTTGGGTGCTAGTATTTGCATCTTACGCTTTTAACTGTTTGTTGGGCTTTTGGGAGGGCAGCCCTGCTAAGCTCCTGTCTTCAAATACACCACAGCATCAGTAACAGTGTCAGGGCCCCAGGCATCCCCTTGAGCTGGATCCCAATTTGGGTCTGTCACTGGACCTCCTTTCTCTCAGGCTCTTCTCCATTTTTGTCCCTGCAGTTCCTTCAGACAGGAACAATTCTGGGTCAGAGCTTTTGACTATGGGATTACAACCCATCCCTCCACTTGATGTCCTGTCCTTCCACTAGAGGTAGATAGTACAAATTCCCCCTCCCCACTGTAGAACACTTCATCCAAGGTCCTTCCTTTTGAGTTTTGAGAGTCTCTCACTTCCCAAGTTTCTGGTACATTCTAGAGGGTCCCCCTTCCTCTTATCTCCTGAGGTTGCCTGTTTCCATTCTTTCTGCTGGCCCTCAGGGTTTTAGTCCTGTCAACCCCCAATTATGGTACCTCTTCCAATTCCAGTCCCCTTTCCCACACAGATCCCTTCCCCCTCCACCATCACCCCCCATGTAGAGGCATCCTCACTTGGGTCCTTAATTTTTGGCAAATTCCACTTATTGATGAGTATGTACCATTCATGTCCTTTTGGGTCTGAGTTACATCACTCAGGACAGACCTCAACATAAAACCAGATACACTGAATCTAATAGAAGAGAAAGTAAGAAAGAACTTGTCTTAGTCAGGGTTTCTATTCCTGCACAAACATCATCACCAAGAAGCAAGTTGTGGAGGAAAGAGTTTATTCAGCTTTCACTTCCTCATTGCTGTTCATCACCAAAGGAAGTCAGGACTAGAACTCAAGCAGGTCAGGAAGCAGGAGCTGATGCAGAGGCCATGGAGGGATGTTATTTACTGGCTTGCTTCCCCTGGCTTGCTCAGCTTGCTCTCTTATACAATCCAAGACTACCAGCCCAGGGATGGCACCACCTACAAGGAGTCCTCCTCCCTTGATCACTAATTGAGAAAATACCTTACAGCTGGATCTCACAGAGGCATTTCCTCACCTGAAGCTCCTTTCTCTGTGATAACTCCAGCTTGTGTCAAGTTGACACACAAAACCAGCCAGTACAGAGCTTGAACTCATTAGTACACAGGGAAATTTCCTAAACAGAACTCCAGTGGCTCACACTCTAAAATCAAGAATTGTGGCTAGAGAGCTGGTCCAGTGGTTAAGAGCACCAACTGCTCTTCCAGAGGTCCTGAGTTCTAAAATCAAGAATTGGTAAATGGGACTGCATGAAACTGGAAACCTTCTATAAGGCAAAGACAAAGTCAATAGGACAAATTGGCAACCTAGGGATTGGGAAAAAAATCTTCACTAATCCCGCATCCAATAGAGGGCTAATATCCAAAAATATATAAAGAACTCAAGATGCTAACTACAAAACAAACAAACAAACATACAAACAAACAAAAAACAAACACCCAATCAAAAAATGGGTTATAGAAATAAACAGAGAATTCACAACAGAGGAATATCCATTGGCTGAAAAGCACTTAAAGAGATGTTTAAAGTCCTTAGTGATCAGGGAATACAAATCAAAACAACCCTGAGATTTCACCTTACACCAATCAGAATGGCTAAGATAAAAAACAAGTGACAGCATAATCTGAAGATTCCTCAAAAAAGTGGAAATAGATCTACCTGAAGACCCAGCTATACCAGTCTTAGACAGATACCCAAAAGACGCCTTACTATGCCTCAGGCGGATGTATTCTACTATGTTCATAGCAGACTTATTTGTAATAGCCAGAAGCTGGAAATCCAGATATTCCCCAATGGAAGATTGGATACAGAAAATGTGGTTCATTTACACAATGGAATTCTATCCAGCTATTAAGAACGAGGACATCATGAGTTTTGCAGGCAAAGGAATGGAACCAGTTTATGTCTTATAACTAGGCATAGTCTTTTTGTAATGGAATTAGCTTGTGAGATACTCTCTCTCGGATCCATATGGAACACCACAACTGCTTTGGGACAATTCTAGGCTTGGAGCACCCTCTAGAGATAGAAGAACAGCGTATCAATAGTAGACTCACTGAAAACATGACTTAGAATGTTACATAGGCTGGGGAAAAATAACAAACTGTTTCACTATTTCATGTCATTGGAAGGATTCAGCACTAAGAAAGTTAATTATGAAAATTAAGATAAACATCTTGATTATCAATAAACCTACAATATTATATGCCAACAAGTCCTGAGAACTTTCATGCAACTAAGATCTCATTTAAAGAACAAATAAGGTGACATAGTGGTCTTTCCCCCAACTACATTGGTATGTCTATCATTATTTTCATATATATATATCTATATATCTCAAAGTGGCCATGAATTTGTAAAAGAGCAAGGATGGATATATGGGAGGGTTTGAATGCAGGAAAAGGAAGGGAGAAATGATGCAATTATATTATAATATCAAAAATAAAAAATTAAGAACAAATGAAATTATAGAATTTGACCCCATAGAAACTTAATTCAAAAAGAAAATTAAGCTGATTGTTTTAAGAAAGTTCAACAAATCACAAGAAAACACATAACAACAATTTAATATTTTCTCATTAAAAAGCAAAGTAGAGATAATTTATGAAACTGAAGCAATATTCTCAAGCTGAAAATCATACTAAGTGAACTGAGGTTATGAAAGGAGGCATTGGATGCTGTAAATGTTCTAGACAGGTGAAGCATTAGTGAGATCATATATTTGAAATGGAAAATTTTGAGCAGAAAAAAGGAAAAAAGTTTTGGGACAGTATTAATAGGGCATGTTTTCAGGTGTTAATTTTTGAAGGACTTGAGAATACCAAAGAGGCCCAAAGTCTATTTAAAGAGATAACAACAGAAAATTCTGTAGTCCTAGAATCAGACACAAATATCCATGTCAGTCAGTCAAAACTAAGTACATCAAGTCTTCCTCATGCTACAATTTTACCAAATTCTTCACAATTAGAGATAAATTAGTTAATCTCAAGGGAGCAAGAGAAAAAGGAAGAATAAAACATATGGATATCTCATTTGTCTGTGATTTCTCAGAAGAAACCTTACAGTTGTGGGTGTTTCAGGTCCTTCTTAGAAAGGGGAACAAAATATTCAGGGGAGCAAATCCAGAGACAAAGTGTGGAGCAGAGACTCAAGGAACGCCCATCCAGAGGCTTCCCCTCCTGGGGATCCATCCCATATACAGTCACCAAACCCAGACACTATTGTGGATGCCAAGAAGTACTTGCTGAAAGGAGCCTGATATAGCTGTCTCCTGAGAGGGTCTGCCAGAGCCTGAAAAATACAGAGGCAGATGCTTGCAGCTAACCACTGGACTGAGCACAGGGTCCCAATGGAAGAGGTAGAGAAAGGACTGAAGGAGCTGAAGGGGTTTGAAACCACATAGGAAGAACAACAATATCAACCAAACAGACCCCTCAGAACTCCCAGGGACTAAGCCACCAACCAAGGAGTATACATGGAGGGACCCATGATTCCAGCTGCATATGTAACAGAGGATGGCCTTGTCAGGCATCAGTGGGAGGAGAGGGCCATGGTCCTGTGAAGGCTTGATGAAACAGGGGAAGGGGGGATGGGATAGAGGGATTCGTGGGGGGGGGTGGACTGGGAAAGTGGATAATATTTGAAATGTAAATAAAGAAAATATTCAATAAAAAATGCACTAAAGAAAATAACAAATCCAAAGGCATCCAACAAATCCTCTGATCAGGAATACAAAGGGAACTTAGCTGACAAAGCTGAGTGAATTTAATACCATCAGGTCTTTTGAGAAGTATGTCCAGAGGAGTTCTTAAATCCTGGTAGAAGAAATACAAGAATAAAGAATAAAGTGCCCAGTGCTAAAAACTCACTCCAAAGAGCAACTATGTAGAAAAATTTAGAATGCTCTAACTTGAACATGGTAAATAAACCATTCACATATGGAGTGGGAAAGGCAAAAACCAAAATACTTCCAAACAATAACAATATGAGGTAGAAAATACAGAAAGACATAAAGTTGGAGATAAAAATTCTACATGTGTAGAGGAATTGAAGACAAGTTAATATTTTACTAGACTTTTAAATGTTTCTTTTGAGTTTCTTTTGTATCTTTAAATCAATGTTAAATTGCTATTATTTCAAAATAGCTTATCATCCATAATTTTCAGACTTCATGATTAATACAAAGAATAAATCCATAAAGATTTAACAAAAATATTATAGGAGGCAAAGCACACTACCAGAATAAATCTTTAAACCAGAAATACAAAGATTGTGTGAAAGAAATGAGAACACAACTTCAATAAAACTAGAAGAAAAATATTAACATTGTTTTAGTAAACCTCATCAATAACCACAGTAAATGTAAATGAATTAAAATTCATAGTTAAAAGATACAGTAATGGAATAGATTTTTAAAAGCCTACATATTGATTATGAGAAGTAAATTTTCCCCTAAGGGCATGTATATATTGAATATGACTAGGATGAAATAAGATATTCCCAGAAAATGGAATATAGCACAAAGCAGAAACGATCATACATTTGTAAGAGAAAATAATGTGTAACTAAAAATCATTAAAAATAAACAAGAATTTTACTATATAATGATAAAGAGATTAAAACATCAGGGAAAATTTAAATGTGTATACACTCAATATCAGAGCAATATATATATACATATATATATATGTATATATATAATAAACATTAAGGGATCTAAAGTGACTGGCAAAATGCAATGTAATAGTTAATAGAAGACATCAACACCTCCCTTTCAATATAATATTATAATACCAGATTGATGTCAGTCAAGCACTCAACAGCAAAATGGAGTTGACACTTCGCTCTGGACCAATGGTACCTGGTAGTCATCTGAAAGACTACATCCAGCAACTCCAAAACACACATTCTTCTTAACAATATAAAGAAGATTCTGCAGGATGGATCATGTAGTAGATTCAAAAAAAATTCACAACAAATATTAAAAAATATTAATTTATGTCAAGCACCTTGCTTGGTCAGAATTCCATAAAACCACAAATTAAGAACAAGGAAAAATCACTATGAGAACTATACAGAGGTGCAAAACCAATGAGCAATCACACGATCAAGGAAAATTATATATATAAATTTATAAATTAATTTATATAAATTTATTAATTTATTATATATGTTATATTAAATATATTTAAATGGTAATGGATAAACAGCATACCAAAACTTACTTATGGAGCTATATCACACAATTCTAAGAGGATAAGAGAGAAGATTATAAAATCAATGGTCACATGAAAATAAGCAAAATTCTATTAAAGAACCAACATATCAATCTATTTTAAGAAGCAAGATTAAAAAGACTAACCAAACTCCAAATTGATAGAAGGTAAAGAAACAGGGCATATTGTTTTTTTTTTTTAAATGAAATAGAGGATAGAAAATAAAAGTATCAGGTCATATTCCCAATTGTCTGATATGAAGAATTTGAAACAGGGATTACAGCAAATTGTGTGTATGTATGTGTCTCTGTGTGTATATAGATGTACACACATATACACATACATGTATGCATATTTATATATACACATATTATGTATATATATATATATATATATATATATATAAATGTTTATACATTTGTATATATATTTGACAATTTGGAGAAATAGGACAAATAACTTATTTCATTTTTTGTAATATAGTCATAAATGAGTTATTTATTGAGCAAATGTGTTATATGTTCTTAGACTAAAAATACTTAACGTATTTTCTTGGGTAGAAATAAGTGATATCTCTATCTATTTATCTATCTGTATGTCTGTTGGTCTGTCTATCTTTGTCTGTTTACAGAACATACACATACATTCTGTTTATCTATCCATCTATCTGTTTCTAGATGAAAACTTGCTTGCCATTGCTTGTCCTGATAGATGTAGCAACAGTAAGACTATATAAGAGGTCAGAAGGATTCCATGTGGTTGTACCTAATACAACCATTCCCTTTTTTGGAGGGAAATGAAGATACCATGAGCCAAAGTGTGGAGTGGACATTAAGTATCTCAGGACATTAAGTGCATCAGTATATGTTCTTCTATGCTCTCTTTCTTTTCCATCACTGACTTTCTCATGCCAAACTCTAGAGATTAACATATTCCATTATGGTCAGCTATACAGTGATGAATTTCAGAACTGAATATATCATATTGTTCACATATGTATCCCCTTTTATTTATTGTGGCCTAGTTACTGTCCTACTGTAACTAGGACTGTAAGTAGACACCACTGTATTCTACCACTTAGTAAGACATTCAAAGCTGAATTTATGGGTTAAGATTACCAGACAATTTGGCAGAGATAAGATAAATAACTGTTATGTATTTTTTTGTAATATTCATGGTTGAGTTATTCATTGAGTGAATGGATTATGTAATGTTAGATTAAGTAGAGTCAATCTATTTTCTTGGTTAGAAATAAGTGGAATATTAAGCAAAGTGCCAACCACTGGACTTATCACAGGGTCCCCAATGGAGGAGTTAGAGAAAGGACTGAAGGAGCTGAAGGGGTTTGCAACACCATAGGAAGAACAAGAATATCAACCAACCAGAGCTCCCAGGGACTAAACCACCAACCAAGGACAAATGAATGGACCTATGGTTCCAGCTGCATATGTAGCATCAATGGGAGGAGAGGTCCTTGATCCTTTGAAGGCTTGATGCCCCAGTGTAGGAGAATGTGAGGGCAGGGAAGTGGGAGTGGGTGGGTGGTTGAGTGAGGGTGTACCCTCACAGAAGCATGGAGAGGGGGGATGGGATAGGGGGTTTCTTGGGGGTGGGAAATTGGGAAAGGGGATAACATTTGAAATGTAAATAAAGAAAATATCCAATAATAAAAAAGTGAAAAGTGCCATTTTGAAAAATCAGATTTCAGGCATGAAATTGGCTTGATTGCTAAATGATTTTGAAGAAGGCATTCCAAACAACTGAAAGATATTATACCTGTTATCACATAGAACTGAATTTAGGTACCTGTAGCTTTCAGATACAGACTCTGTGCTTTTCCACAATCTAGACCACATCTGAAACTTTACACTGTTCTCATGCTCTCTGTGTAAACACACATCTCATTACAGGTTGCATCACATCAGCTTTTCTAGACACAGAGACAATACATATTTAAAAATCTCCAGAGAACTCATTATCCATTACACTTAAATTGTGACACCATGGTTGGTAGTAGTGTAGAAAGGAACCAGAAATTAAAATGTCAGCACTGCAGCCTCTCTCCTACGTGTGTACTGATTCCTCTCTATGGACTACAGGGAGCCTTATTAATTCATCCAGCTTACTTTCAGAGTTAGAACTGTCCTTTATAGGAGGGAGAACTCTTCTACAAAGTATGTGAGATTGGGAGTAAGATACATGGGAAGATACAAGGAAACACAGAAAGGATGCTGAGAAACAAAAGAGAAGAGGGAAGGCATCAAAAAATGAAGAGAAGAGAGCCAAGAGGAAATACTAGATTTTTTAAGTGATTCTCTCTATCTCTCTCTCTCTCTCCTCTCTCTCTTTCTCTCTCTCTCTCTCACTCTCTCTTGTCTCATGTTCTCAATGTAACCCATATCTCATTTCAGGTTGCAATACATTAGGATTTTTTTTAGACACAAAGACAACAAATATTTAACTCTCTCTCTCTCTCTCTCTCTCTCTCTCTCTCTCTCTCTCTCACTCTCCAACTTGAAATAAAAAACATTTAGAAAATCAGTCCTTACTTAATATGCTCCAGACTTTCTCTTCAGGTAGCATCTGTCCATTTACTTGTCTACAATGAGGCAAAGGATTATTTCAGCTATGACTTCAAAGGCAACTTTAAAACTCCCACTTCAACCCAAATAAGAATAACTTTTAAAAATGTTTTACATCTCACATCTCAAATCTGCTTTGCAATTTCCCTAGACTTTCACATTTAAAATGCAACAATAGAGACTTTTCCTTCTCTTCCTCCTCCTCCTTCGTTTTCCTAGGAAAATGCTGAAAACGATGCCATGTCCATACAGGTGAGTTATCTGGTCAGGATCAATAGACATTGGACTATCAGAATAAATCAGGCAGTATGAAGGATTATAAGATAAAAGGAGTAGCAGGCTCTAGCAAATGCTGTACTAAATTGGGAACGTAACAATACTAATGTGGATGCACACTCTCATAGCTTGCTGAAGCTTCTAGAGTTTCACTTGCAGCCTACTGGGGAAGTTTTCTCTTCAGAATGATACTGGATTGAATACAAAGCATGTAGTCCATGGTACCAAAGGAGCTTGGTAGTAGAGAAAAAGATTAAGAGGTGATTTACATCTTGATATATTGGGACATTACTATGTGGCAAAGAGATGAAATTGATATATCCTGTGTGTGTGTGTGTGTGTGTGTGTGTGTGTGTGTGTGTGTGTTGAGTTTCTATGCAAAGTGATGAATTTCATCAAAGGATCTTAATACTTATGTATCATTAAACTTTGCCACTATTTGTTTTCCTTCTCAATCGCTTTCCCTCGGGTCAGTGTTTCCAAGTTGATTCACATCCTTTCTCAGTTAATCCCAACATCTGCTGTCATATTGTTGCATTCTGCTGTCAGTTCAGGTTCCCTCTTCTTTTAATATCTCTTCTTCCACACTCAAGATCAGAGGGGTCTTTAATGGACTTGCATTTGGGCAGCTGAATGGAAGGTCTTGATGGCAGTAAAGTAGATAGTGTACTTTGATGTTAACTAACAATGAAATGGAGATGATGAAGTAGAAATGAGTGGATTGAGGAGTAAGTATATATAAACACTGAAGGCTTTTTAAAATTATTGCTGCTCTTATCATTCACTGTCCTCTCCCTCCACCTTAACACAGATGCTGGCCTTGTCAATACCTCCCACATTAGAGAATCACCGTGGGATTGGATTGCATTCTAACAGTCAGCCCAATGGCAACCTCAAACTACAGCACTATTGTGTCCTCTACATTCTACCTCACAGGCATCCCTGGCTATGAGGAATTTCACCATTGGATTTCCATTCCATTTTGCTTCCTTTACCTTGTTGGAATAACAGGCAATTGTATGATCCTGCACATTGTACGGACAGACCCCAGACTCCATGAGCCCATGTATTACTTCCTGGCTATGCTTTCACTCACTGACATGGCCATGTCCCTGCCTACGATGATTTCACTTTTTAGGGTGTTGTGGTCTATTTCACAAGAGATCCAATTCAATATTTGTGTGGTCCAAATGTTTCTGATTCATACTTTTTCCTTCACTGAATCATCCGTGCTCTTGGCCATGGCCCTTGACCGTTATGTGGCTATCTGCCACCCCCTGCGATATGCTACTATTCTCACGCCAAAACTTATTGCTAAGATTGGAACTGCCGCTTTGCTCAGAAGTTCTCTTTTGATGATTCCACTTATATCCCGTCTAGCCTTCTTTCCCTTCTGTGGCTCCCATGTTCTTTCTCATTCCTATTGTTTGCACCAAGACATGATCCGCCTGGCTTGTGCTGACATCAGATTCAATGTCATCTATGGACTAGTCCTCATTACTTTGCTGTGGGGCATGGACTTCCTGGGCATTTTTGTATCTTACATTTTAATCCTTCAGTCAGTGTTAAAAATTGCATCCCAGGAGGGTAGGCTTAAGGCACTCAACACATGTGCATCCCACATCTGTGCTGTGCTCATTCTATATGTGCCTATGATAGGGTTATCTATTGTCCATCGTTTTGCCAAACATTCCTCTCCCCTTATTCACATCTTCATGGCTCATATTTACTTATTGGTTCCACCAGTGCTTAACCCAATCATCTATAGTGTGAAGACCAAACAGATCCGCCAAGGAATCCTCCATTTGATTTGTTCTCCCAAAATTAGTTCTATTACAATGTAGGCATGTCATCAAGACAAGACAGGCATCAGCACTTGAAATGTGAGTCATGGTAAATTGTTTGCTCCAGCTATACTGCGTATAGACTTGTCAACAAAAGCAGAAACAAGTCAACAAAGCATCACAAGGAGGTTCTGGAGGAACATACTCTGTTCACTGTGTTTGGAAAGCCTGTATCCACATATGCTTCATAAATCTTCTTCAGTTATGGATGTGTTGCAGAGCTGTGTATTGGTAATCATTGCCAATTATTCTTTCCCACTTCAGTCCTCAAGCTTTATTCCAGATAATTTATCTATAAACACAATGACCTGACATTCCTCTTCCTCTTAAGACATCATTCTTCTATCATTGTTATGTGTATAAAATGTGCTGAAAGTTAGTCAATTGTTATCTAGAAATGAGCATTACTGTAGCTTAGAGCAGACTTTAATCAATACTCATGGAATTAAAATATTTATATACATATTGCTTCCCTATCCGAGATTTAGTCTCTTAAGGAATAGAAAGGGCAGCCTTGAATTTTTGTCGTTTAACTTTTGTTTTCTTTCTTTTCTTTATGTGATGCATGAGACCAAGTCTAGGCCCTGGTGCATGCAAAGAAACACTATTACCAGTAAGCTAACTTGCTAGCCTAGTAGGTTCAGTTTTAAAGAAAGCTGACAGTGAAATTTGACAATTTTTTAGTTGTCATGTGACTATGTGAAACTACTATAGTCCATTGAATTAAATATGTTCTACTAATAATTTAGAGTAACTTTTAACACATATGTAAGTTCTTATAAGATTTGTTAACAGGAAACAGCACTGGTCTTTAAATACTCATCTAGACCTCTCCCAAATTCCCATATTCGAAGCCATTACTTTTTATAATTTTGAAGTTGTTAAGTCTGTGATCATGCATAGAGTAGGATAATAATACTTTCATGGTTAATTGGGATGTCTTAGCAAAAAGAGGCATATAAGAAAGCAAATGACTTAAGATGAGATAAGTTAAAACTTAAGTTCTATGAATCAAAATTCACAATATAATAGATATGAATAAAAATAGATGATGTATTTTCATATGCATTTTTCTAGCTATTAAATAGGAATTGTTGCAATTGGATTGTGCTTGTTAATGAGGACTTAAGGTTACTGAATGTAAAATGATTGTGAAATAAATTAGTACTTGAAAATTAGAATGAGTCATTTGTATATTCATTTTAATATCTATAGTTGTCTAGGCCACATTTTATATAATAAAATCTATTTTAATAATTTAAAATTAAAATATTTAAATTTTAAGCACCTGATATCACCCAAAAAAACTCACAAACTTTTGTTTGCACTTTAATTCTGGTTTGAGTGCATCTGTTTATTCTTTCTTCTTTTTATTAATAATTCCATTTGTTTACATCTCAAATGATATTCCTGGTTACCCCTCTACAAACTCTCCTTCCACATCTGCCCTCTTCCCCCTCCCCTTTGCTTATATGAGGATGCTCCCCCATCCACCCACCCTCTCCCACCCCACTGCTCCAGCATCCCCCAACACTGGGGCATCAAATCTCCACAGGACCAAGGGCTTCCCCTCCCACTGATGTCAGACAAGGCCATCCTCTGGCATATATTGCCATGGATCCCTCCTTGTACACTCCTTGGTTGATTTTATTTCTCCTTATCTTGGTCTTGTTTACTACACCATGCTGCAATACATTGATCTTGACAACTGGAATATAAGATAAAGCAAGAGATATAAATATCAAAATGTAATGATTCACTTTATAATATGATACATCTTTAAAATCAAACTGACTCCAGGAAGATAGTTTTAAAATTTTCTGTACTTTTCTTTGATGTGTATGAATGCTTGTCTATCTGCATGCATACACACCACATGAGAGGCTTGTGCCTACTGAGGTCAGGAAAGGTTATAGAATTCCCTGGAACTGGATTTACAGATAGTTGTGAGCCACCATCTGCATTCAGGGAATCAGACCTGGTTCCTTTGCAGAACAGTAAGTACTCTTAACTACTGAGCCACCTCTCTAGCTCCTTTAAGAATATTACTACAAAGAATGTGAAAATTATATATGGAAACAATAATATTTTATAGTAGTCGTTATAAAAGTAACACCTTCAAAGGCTAATTTATTTTTTGATTGTATATGTTGAGAACATAGAATACAGGGGGAAGAAGCAAGATATGACTGTACACATGAAAATTACTTCATAGTAGGGTGGTATAAGGCCAAAGTAACAACAAGTAGAAACTTTAAAATACTTTGAGTTTCAAAATCTTGGTGGAATAATTGTTTTGTTTTTGTGGATATTAGAATTGAATGTTTCTGATCCTGTATAAAGTCTGAGATATCCTCTTAATTTTAGGATGTACATTTCTACTAAACCTATCTGGTAGCATTCATACAACATTGTATATAGTTTTAATCTTTAATTTATACTCCACTACAGCTGAGCATCACGGAACTGTCTCTAGAGAGTGTGTATTGGGAAATGGAAGAGATTAGTTCAGTTTTCATATCAGCATTGGAGAATCTACAGGGCCACATTTGTTCTTTCACATCCGAGACCTGGAATCTCTGTTTCTTCCAAAGAGCAGTAACACAATTACCCATCAATATAACGAACTGTGGAGCTTCCATAACCACCACCTTTTCTACAGAGGACATAGTATTACAAAACCACAGTTCTTGTGTATTTCAACAATTCTCAGGTCAATGGCTTTATGTCAACACTAAGCAATCCTCTAAAGACTTATGTGGAATACAATTCATTGTAGTTCCTATGTGAGGTACTATACATGATGATGTAGTTGAAAGACGAGTGAGAGAAATATATTTGAAGATAAAAAAAATCACCACTATGTGCTTTAGAAGTATTATTAAATATTCATCAAACTTAAGAAACTAATCCAATAAAGTTGTTGTTTAATTCCATGTGGTAGAGCTCCATATCTGTATTTAGCATTATCAGATTTGTTAAAAATATGGAGACTTTTAAGACTAGCTAAGAGCTACTGTTTGAAAAATGCCACTTACAATAATAGCAAACACTGATTAGGTGCTTACTTCCTGCTTTGGGTTCCACAAAACATTTTATAGCATGAAACTCTGTAGGTGTTTGAAAAAAGTTTTCAAACGTAAAATGTTGCTCTCTGCTATTTTTTATTTTTAAAACTTTAGCCACTTAATTAATTATCTTTACTTCCCAACCACATTTTCTCTCCCTCTGCTTCTCCTAGTCTTTCCCTCACCTTCCCTCCCTCCCTCCCTTTCTCTTCAGAAAAAGGCAGGCCTCCCATGGCATATCAGGTTGCAGTAAGACTAGGCACATCCTCTCTTCTTGAGGCAGCACAGTAGAAGGAAAGGGTCCCAAAGGCACATAGCAGAGTCAGAGAAGGCCCCTGCTCCTGCTGTTAGAAGTCCCACTTGAAGACCAAGCGACACAATGTAACATATGTGCAGAGGGCCTCGGTTAGACCCATGCTATTCTAATATGTTGGTGCATTTTAATTTATTACATTTGGTAGTCATCGATGAAAGCAAATCCTGAAGTAATGATTCCAGTTCCCTTAGGTACTTGCATGCTTAAACACACACACACACACACACACACACACACACACACACACACCATAAAATAAAAAAAATAAATAAAAGAAGCAGAGAAATAAATCTGAAACAATGACAAGAATACAAACCTCAAAGTCTGGAGATGCACATCAACCAGCAAGGCTCCAGTTCTCCAGACCCTCAGAACAGTGACAGTTTTTGACTAATCTCTCAAACACATAAGCCTACAAAGGACATATTACATCCAAACCATAATATACTTGTAATAGGCAAAATTAAGCAAACTTGCATAATTTATAGGATTGAAGAAAGATGAATGAGGCTAAATTTTTATAAAAACATGTTAATTTTTCCTAATAAAAACTATAGTGCATAAACAAAACAATTAGCATGACATCGTGAAGATTATGGCATGAAATAAATACAGAAAACAACCAATCTATTCACACACTAAACCAGATCCCCCCAAAGCTCCCAGAGACCAAACCATCATCCAAAGTATACACAGGGGGAACCCATGGCTCCAGCTGGATATGTATCAGAAGATGTCCTTATCTGGTATAACTAGGAGGGGAGCCCCTTGGTTTTGTTGAGGCTTGATGATGCAGGATAGAGGAAAACTAGGCCACTGAGGCAGAAGTGGGTGGGTGGGTGAGGGAGCACCCTCATAGAGGTGGGGGAGGGAGGAGGAGGATAGGGGGATTGTGGAGGAGAAACTGGGAAGGGGGACAATATTTTAAATGTAAATAAATAAACCAACCATAAAAAAAAAGAATTTTAAAAACAAGATTGTATTTAATAAAAATTAATTTTTATTCATATGTATGCGAGTACATGCCACATATATGCAGGTGCTTGTACTGGGCAGAAGAAGGTATTAGATTCCCTCATTCTAGAGTTATAGATGGATGTAAGCCTTTCTATGTAGATGTTTGGGAACCAAATGCCAGGCTTCTGGAATAGCAGTAAGAGCTCTTACCTTTTTGAGCATTTTCCAGGTCTCAGATTGAATTTAATAAAAATGAATGCATAAAATGTCAAGAGATAAACTACAATTTGAGGTTTTGGAGTGTGATTTTAAAGACTGCAATTATATTTGGCACATAAAGTGATTGTTGAATTTCATTATAAACTTTAGAATATTGTCTGTTTGACATCTTAGAGCCTCACTGGCTGAACATCCTCTTAAACCTATGGTCTCTAAAGGAAAAGGATATAATCTCACTCCCCATCAGAGCCCTGGAGAGATTACAAGGTCAGTACAGCTATGCCTAAAGACATCACTTCTACCTGTGTTCGGCTCTGTCCCAGGTCACCATTTCTTTGCTCGCAGGCCATGTCAGAGAAAGAGCAGCTGAAGAGGCCAACAACAGAGAGGCCAACACATATAACCACACTCACTGCACACACAACACTGCTGACATCATGTGACAACCTAGGATAATAACCATCCTCTTCATTCTAAGCTGAAACTGCTGGCTTGGTTCTTCTACTTGATGTACATACTGTCTCTCCTCAAGGGCTTTCTATTCTATTTCACTTAACTTAGTCTCACCATCTCTGTTCTTCATTAGTTGCTTAGGAGTATTATAAGAATGAAGGTAAACTGTGAATAGAATTTTATTATTTACTTCTTTCTATATCAATATTAGAGATATAAAGTTGAATAGGTCGATGGCCCTTTCTAATTTACAACAGTCAAGGTTGTAAATTAAGAATTACAATGAGTGAATTTTATGTTCTTCCCTACCCAAATACTCCTTAAAATTCATACCTTAATAATATAATGTAGGGAACAAAAATAAGTGAAAGAGTTAAAAGAACTATACACGAATACCATATCATAGTTTACTAAGTATTTAAAGTTCAGTTTAAATTTAAAATAACACTTATATCTTCATATAGTGTAGTTTTAAATGTATCTACTTTTAGTAAAAATTATGTATTTATTATGTGTATGATAGTTTTACCTGCAGATATATAGGCAGGTTGCATGCATGCTGGAGGTCCAAAGAAACCTGAAAGAGAGTCATATATCTGTCACTGGAGTTACAGATGGCCGTGAGCCTCCATTGAGATGCTGTCAGCTTAACCGAGGTCCATTATCAGCCATCGCTCTTGGGTGTTGAGCATCTCTCCAGACCTGGAGTGTATAGAACTGAAAGAAGCAGTCAAAGCCCAAGAGGAATCTAACCCCTCTGTCTGGTAGAAGTGGCACAAAAATGTAAGTCCAGTTTTGGGGAATGATGTTCATTAATAACCTACAAGCTTTGTGGAATTCATAGAGTTAACACGATGGTGCAGAGGGACATTGTACTGTTCTGTGTTTTCCCCTGTCTCCATTCTGGTTTCTTTGGTCTTTTGTCTCTAGGGACCATCAGCTCTTCAAATCTGAGGAGCTTCCTGGGAAGTGGACTACTATATTACCAAGCAATCATAGCCACCAACCTGACTCAGAGTCCTCACTGTATGATGAACCAGTTCTTTCTAAATCTTCTCTGTATCATAGAGGTTAAAGCAGTATTCAAGATAAAGAAAAGTCAAATAGGAAAGAAAGAACTATACACACATGAATGGCAGTACAGAGTTTAATAATTTGACTTGGCAGAGAATTAGAGTATTACTTAATATCATATTGCTAACAGAAGGACAAAAGGACCTTGTTAATTTGTCACAAGACTATGACAGTTCATTAATTTATGGTAGAAATGATTTGGAAAGAACATATTCCAAGAAGACAATTGAAGTAAATGATGTTTAGACAATAACTGTGAATGAATGGGTCATTTATAGAGAAGCAGAAACTCTAAGTACAAGGTAAAATTTCCATGAAATTATTATCAGAGTACATAGGATGCAGAGATTTTCCCTGAGAATTTATTGTGACTTTGTTGAAATTCTGTAGATCTGTTTGGTGTATAAATCTGAGGAATGAGACTGAAAGCAGACAGAAATCAAAAGGTAAGAGCTAACCAAAGAGTTGGAGAGATCTGTGGCTCCAGATGCATTTGTAGCAGAGGATAGCCTTATCTAACATCAGTGAGAGGAAAGACCCTTGGTCCTGTGAAGGCTCGATGTCCCAGTGTAGGGGAATGCTAGAGCAGTGAGGTGGGAGTGGGTGAGTGGGTAGGGGAGCACCCTCATAGAGGCAAAGGGAAGGGAGGAGGGTGGATGGAATTGGGAGTTTGTGCAGGGATAACTGAGAAGGGAGATATCATTTGAAATATAAATGAATAAAATAATTTCAAAAAAGAGTTCTAGCAGAAATAGAGTTAGCAACTGCTGAGGGGAAACTGGCATCAAGTAAACCTTGCGATAAGTTTCTGAGTAGCTTATGTCACAGAAGAAAATGTAATGTAGTGTTAGGAATGTGAGATTTATGGAATTCAGTAAGGGTTATGCATGTTGTTATAATACATTAAGGTAAAATATATATTAGATTAAAAACATGTTTTTGTCTTTTAATTGACTCTTAAAGAAAGAATTCCAGGTTAGGAATTTGATTCAGTGACTAAGAAACTGCAAAGTGTGGGGGCTGGGAACTTGGTGTACCCATAGTTCTTGGGTTTGTGCTCCAGTAAAAGAAAGGAGGAGTGTGGATTTGGATGAGTGCGTTAGTGAGGGGAGTAGGGTAAGGGAAACTATCCGGAATATATTGTAAGAAAAAAAATGTGTTTTCAATAAAATAAAGATTGTAGAAACGTGGGAAATAGTTGAATAACAGTGTGAACCGAAAGAGGTGAGGGCAGTCCATGCAACACCCTCTCTGTTGCTGCTGCTGCTGACGCGAATGACCCTCCCACAGTAAATGACTGTCTCCAGATTCCATTGGAAGGAGGCTTGGGTGACAAAGATAATCTGCTTAGGAGGAGAATGATGGTCAAAGCAGGTCTGTACAGGCACTTATCCTAGTAGAAATCACTTTTGTTTTTAAATAGATTGCACATATTGTCTTCATGCAGGTAAAGTTATCAGAAAGAAAGTACTTTTTTTATTGTAAAGACGTGTATCTGCCAAGGATAAGAATATGTACTCACATTTTAGCAAAGATTCCTTGCTACACTGTATGGCTATATTTCTAGGTGAGCTAATTTTCTTCTTACCAAAGCACCATGTATCAGCTTATCATGTTCTGTCAGCTACCATTAGTCTCATGCTTGTTTGCTTATTCCAGAGGCGAAGAGCAGAGTTGATCATGGCTTAACAACTCTCTTAAAGGAATATGTCATATGCAGGCTTACACATTAGAAATAGTTTAGTGAAAATATAATAAAACATTGTAACTTGACTGCTAAAAACTCACATTTTTCAACTTACCTCTTATCTTTATATATTGCTATAAGCTTCATCTGCTGGGTGGTAGTTTTAAAAACTGTGTTTTCCTACTCTGATGAAAAATTCTTTTCTAGGGTTTTTGATGTGTTTGATAAGTCCTGGATAATTTTTCAATTCCTCCCAAAAAAATATCTCAGAAAATATTTGCATTGGTTTTGACAAGCAAATGATTAGGCACAGAATGAAGGCAACATGTTAGATTTTTCCCCATGGAACTATTATTTGGATATACAGACATGAATACTTCCCAGTGAGAATATTTGATAAGATGTGCTATGAAGACTCTAGTTAATCTTTCACAGTTTGACTGGTAGGTGGAAATTAGAATTCAAGAATAACAGACAACTATGCTAGAGACTTCAAAATATAGTCAGGAAAAAAGTCCCAAACATTTAGTATTGTTACAGAAAGTAACACTGAATTATTGGATCTTTGATCCCCACTGTCACTACAGAAGTTGAATGCCAGAGCTGGAGGAAGGGCTGTGCCTATCAAGGAAAATGGATTAATTTAACTAATGATCTTATAAACAATAATTTGAGACCATCTCACTGCACAAAAATAATTGTTTCTTAATTTTATATTTTTGTAGTAACTTGTCCATCAGGAGATCTTCCTATGGAGTTAATACAGTTATGGAAAAAATTTATCAGGTTACTATTTGAAATCAATATCTTCCTGTGCTCCAATCTCAGATTGAAAATTACCAGGCTCCCTCTCTCTCTCTCTCTGTCTGTCTGTCTCTCTCTCTCTCTCTCTTTCTCTCTCTCTCTTTTCATATTTTATTTACATTTCAAATGTTTCCCCCTTTCCAGATCTCCCCTTCGGAACCTCCCCATTCCCTCCACACTCTCCCTGCCTCTATGGGGATATTCTCCAACGCACCCACCCACCCACTCTCATCTTCCCTCCTTGGCATTCTCCTATACTGGGGGATCTAACACCCTCAGGCCCAAGGGCCTCTCCTCCCCCTGATGGATAACAAGAAAGACCCTCCTCTGCAGCATTTGTGGCCAGCACCATGGGTCCCTCCATGTGTATTCTTTGATTGGTGGATCAGTCTCCAGGAATATGGGGGGTCAGGCCAGTTGCCACTGTTGCTACCTCCTTGGGGCTGCACACTCCCTCAGCTCCTTCAGTACTTTCTCCAAGTCCTCCATCTGGGACCTTACACTCAGCCCTACTGTTGCTGTGAAGTGACTCTTGGGTATTTCAAACTTCTGGGCTAATAACCACTTAACAGTGAGTACATACCTTGTTCATTCTTCTGTGACTGTGTTACCTCGCTCAGGATGATATTTTCAAGATCCATCCATTTGTCTGCGAATTTCATAAAGCTATCTCTTATGATAAACTTCCAAGTCATCAAAATGAATGCAAGCCTAGGTGGATGTCAGACCTTCAAGAAATAAGTAATGGTTAGAAGGCTCAGTGGGGAAAGGTGCCTACTCTGTAAGCAAATGACATACATTCAATCCCAGGGAACACATAGAGAGGAACGACTTCTAAAAATTGTCTTCCACATGTGTGCTGTGGCATATGTATGCACACTACACAGAATAAAATAAATATAGTAAATGCTTCTGAAAAAGAACAAAGTAGCAAAATAGCAATCAAAATTTCCAGATAAGACTCTTGAGATCAACATTAATCATTACAAAAAAGGTCAGACCACAGTGACCTAATGCGAACTAATGAGTGATCTGTCTGCCTGTCTTCATTTTCTAAGGAAAATAAGGTTTAAATAACCAATCTAATTTTTTCTGTTTCTTTCTTTACCCTTTTCTCTGAATAAAATGAACCTCCTCTGCTGATGAAATATTCATTCTGTTTATACAGTGAAGCATCACCCAGCTCTGAAGTGGAAAACGAAATAAGGAAGATCTTTAAATCTTCATCGTGGTCACCTTTGCCAACCTAAAATATATCTAAATTTACCTTTGATGGATTATTAAGCACCTATTTCTATAATTGGATTTTCTCTTTTCTTAATTAGATCTTTTTGAGTTTCAAAAATTGAGTAGGTTTCCTAAGGATAAAAGTGTCCTATGATAAGTGATTTCTTGCAATGTCTACTGATTGTTGGTGTGTTTGCATTCTATGTTTATGCTTATGACTATTCCATTAATTGTCCATGTAACAGCAAATGAATATTTGTAATAAGATTTAATTATTTGATAATATCAGGGAAAAAACTAAGTAAACGTAACATTTCCCCTTGAGAATGCAGATCCTGTGCCTTCAAATGCAGTTCCATGCTAATAAAGGTTAAAAAAAAATTCCTGAGGATTTACAGACATTTTGAGAACAGTCTGGTTTTCAAGGTGAGTTGTATAAAGTGACTCTAGATTACCTAAGAAAGACATTTAAAATTAACCTAGCACTCATGTTTTCTTCCTGTTGGGCATTTTCCTGGTTACCGTATTATTAAACTTGCACTTGCAACATCTCTAGGTTTTTGATTTTTGTTTTTATAACATCCCTAGTTTTAACATGGAAGGCAATGCTACACATCATATCGCATCTTTCTTTCTGATTGGTATTCCTGGGTTGGAAAACTTTCACTGCTGGATTGGCATCCCTGTCTGTGTCCTGTTTGTCCTGACTCTGCTGGGAAACAGCATAATCGTTGCTACTGTCAAGCTGGAGTCAAGTCTCCACCAGCCCATGTATTTCTTCCTTTGCATCCTGGCAATGAATGACATGTGTCTTACCTGCTCTACAGCTCTGAAGATGCTTGGCATCTTCTGGTTTGATGCACATTGGATCAGCTTCGATGCCTGTCTGACTCAAATGTTTTTTATCCATACACTGTGTATCATGGAGTCAGCCATCCTAGTAGCCATGGCATTTGATCGCTTTGTGGCCATTTGCATCCCACTGCGTTATGCATCAATCCTGACAACACACATGGTAGTTAAACTAGGTCTCGTTGGCCTTAGCCGAGCTGTACTTATGATTTTGCCGTGTCCTCTTCTCATTAAAAAGCTGCTTTACTACACCAAATATGTCATCCATCATGCATACTGTGAGCACATGGCTGTGGTGAAGATGGCTAGTGGTAACACTCAGGTGAACAGAATATATGGAATCTTGGTGGCCCTTTCAGTGACAATATTTGACCTTGGGCTCATAGCCACTTCCTACACAAAAATTCTCCAGGCAGTATTTCGGCTCTCTTCCCAAAATGCCCGCTCGAAAGCCTTGGGCACTTGTGTTGCCCATGTGTGCACCATTCTTGCCTTCTACACACCTGCATTGTTCAGTTTCCTAACTCATCGTTTTGGCAAGAATGTGCCTCCAAGTATACATATAATCTTTGCAATCCTTTACCTGTTGGTGTCCCCCACAGTCAATCCCTTGGTATATGGTGCTAAGACCAAACAGATTCGTGACCGAGTAGTGAGTCTTTTTTATTTTTTTTCTCAAAAACAAAAATTTTGAATACTAAAACATTTTGATACAACTTTTGTTGGAGGAATGTGGTTTTCATAGTAGTAGTGTATTTGCCCTATTTGTCACTTTCCTCTCAAAATGCTAATTAATAGAAGATATTATACTGCACATATATTTCTGTATTTTCTTCAATATTTAATTTTATTAAAACTGCTGATAAAATTATTTAATATTTTATTGGGGATGTTCAAATTTCATAGTTCTGGTTTCTTTTCGAAGCAGGGTCTTGTTATGTAGACATGAGTGTCCTTCAATTTGCAGAGAACCGTTTGCCTCTGCTTCTCAAATGCTGGGATCAAAGGTGTGTGATACTATGCCTGGCTACATTTATCCATTGTTATCTATCTTCTTGTCTATTTCACTATGTCTGTAAATACAGATAAATGTACGTCTATTCAGCAGCATATTTCAGAGTAAAATACATATAGCAAGGGTAGTTTTGATTGCAATGTATTAAGATTTGTCGAATATCATCAATAACCTTATGGAATTGTAAAAAGTGCCACCAAAATAAAAATCAACACTTTTCCATTCATCAAAAAATGAGGTTACATGGGGGAATTGTAACTCCAAAATGTGGGAAGAGGAAACAGAGAATCACAGTCAGTGTGAATTGAGCTGAAATAGAATGGTGGCCTTAGAAGAAGTTACAGAACAATACTTCTGAGATGTGGAAATTAACATAGGTCAAAGATATAAACCTGTGTGAAGAGAGTCAATCAGAAGGGAACACAGCTAAAATATTGACTTCATTTTTCATTTTGTAATGAATCCTGCACTGTTCAAAGAACTAGTGAGACTGAGACAATATGTACATATCAATATGATGAGCTACCAAAGGAAAGGCACGCCTTGTGCATAAATTGTGATGTGTTGATTTTAAAGAGAGATACAAATGAAGGCACAGTCAATTTTAAACTGAATTTTATTTATTAATGAAAAGTGGATGAGGACATTTGTGGAAGAAATTCAATTCAAATACAGAAATTTATCTTATAAAACAGATGCTAGCTCAAGGTTCTCATGTATTTTTCAGGCCATGTAAGTTATTCTTATACTACTTCTATGAAATATGTAATAGATATACATTATTATTGTTACTTCTTTTTTTCATATTTTATTTACATTTCAAATGTTTCCCCCTTTCCAGATCTCCCCTTTGGAACATTGAGCTAACTATAATTAAGTTTCTGTTTTTTAAGATCAAACGGAACAATTCACTCAAAGGACACGAGGTTTGATTGAGAACATTCTTAATTGTATTTTCTTTAATTTTATAAAATACATTTTGTAAGATGAGTTTCTAATAGTTTATCCTTTATGTTGTTAAAAATCAAAATTCTATATCAGAAATGAAGGAAGCACTTGCAGTTAACTCTTTTTTGTATGTGCATGTCTGTGTGTGTACAGATGCATGTGAGGTTTTCAAGGAATGGTTTGTTGTCTGTTATGATATTAAATCAAAACAAAATAAAAGATATAGATTATTTTAAAAAAAAACCAGATGCTAACCATTTTGCTTTATATATACTTTTCTCTTGCTTTATTACTCTGGCTAAGATTTTGGAGGAAACCATTTTAGTGTTTTTTCCCTTAAGCAGAGTATATGCAACGTTTACTATACATATCTTTTCCTATGTTAACATTAAAGCCTACAACACAGAGTCTCAGCAGGGCTTTTGTCATGAAATTAGGTTAAAATATTTTTTCATCTTTAGAGATGAAATTGTGTTTTAGTTTATTTTCATTTTGCTTTGAGAATTGCACATATGTATACTTTGATATGAACTTCTCTTCCTCTTTTATAAAATAGTTTGAAGAACATTGGTCTTAGTCTGGTTTTAGTTCTTTAAGGATCTAGCAGATCCCTGCTCTGGATTCAGTTTGCATTGGGATTTTCTTTATTTTAAAACTCTTTATTACTACCTTAAAATGATGATTTATCTTAAATAGATTTTATCAATTTAGGTTAATTTTGGTAGGTTACATATGTTTGAAATTTTATGTATATCTTTTATATTTTCTAATTTAGTTGAATACAAGTTTTCATACATTTGCTAATGATCTATGGATTTCATTTTCTATCTTCTGATACTTCCCTTTTGAACTTTATCTTATTAAGTTGTATTTTATCTGTTTGGGGTTACTTTTGCTAAGTGATTTATAATTCTTTCTTTACAATTAACACACTATTTGTTTTATTAATTCTTGGCATCATTCTCTTATATACAATTCACTAATTTCTACCATATTATTTATTTCCTTTAATTTTTTTTATTAATTTATTTATTCACTTTAAATACCAATTGCAGTCTCCTGCCTTCTCTCCTTCCAGTCCCACCCTCCTACCCCCTTTCCTGTTTCCCTCTCCCCTTCTCCTCAGAGTGCCAACCTACTCTGGCATATAAAGTAATAAAGTTGCATCAGAGCTAAGCGCATCCTTTCCACTGAGGCCAGGCAAGGTAGCCAGCTACAGGAAAGGGATCCAAAGGCAAGCAACACAGTACCATTCAGAGATGTCCCCATCTCCAGTATTTAGGGGATTCACATGAAGACCAAGCTGGATATCTGTTACATATGTGTAGGGTACCTAGGTCCAGACCATGCATGATCTTTGGTTAGTGGTTCAGTCTCTGTGAGCCCCCATGGGTTCAAGTATGTTGGCTCTGTAGGTCTTCTTGTGGTGTCCTTTAGCCTTCCTGATTCTTCAATCCATCTGTTGATTCTTCCACCAGACTTCCTGAACTCTGCCTAATGTTTGGCTGTTGATATCTGCATCTGTTTCCATCAGCTCCTACATGAAGCCTCTCAGGGAACAGTAATGCTAGTCTCTTGTCTACAGGCATAGGAGAGTATCATTGATAGTGTCAGGAGATGACTCTCTCCTTTGGGGTGGGTCTCATGTTGGACCAGTGAGTGGTTAGCCATTCCCTCAAAGTCTACCCCATCATTATCCATGCACTTCTTATAGACAGGGCAAATTTTGGGTCGAAGGTTTGCTGGGTAGGTTGGCTCCTCTCTCCTTCCACTGGAAGTCCTGCCTTACTATATAGGAGGAGGCCACTTCAGGCTCCATATCACCTGATGCTAGGAGTTTCAACTAGGGTCACATCCATATCCTCCCAGGAGCTTCCCTCATCCCAGGTCTCCAGCTTGCCCCAGAGATTCTCCCCCACATTTCCTTTCTCTCTCCCTGTCCTCTGTCTTCTCATGTCCCCACCATGATCCCAACTCCTATTCACCTAGCTATCCCCTCTCTCATCCAGTTCCCTCTCTCCATCCACTTCTAATATCTACTTGATTCCCCCTTCTGAGTGCAATTCATGCATCCTTCCTTGGGTTGTCCTCATTACTTAGCTTCTTTGGATATGTGTATTGTATCATGGTTAGCTGTACTTTATGACTAATATACACTTTAAGTAAGTACATACCACCTGTGTCTTTCTGACTCTAGGTTACCTTACTCAGAATAATATTGTTTTAGTTCCACTGATTTGCTTGCAAATTTCATGATGTCCTTGTTTTTAATAGCAGCATAGTATTTGATTCTGTAAATGTATCAAAATTTCTTTACCCATTTTTTCAGTTGAGGAATATCTGAGCTGTTTCCAGTTTCTGTCTATTATGAATAAAGCTACTATGGGAGATAGATGAGCAAGTGTCCTTGTGGGATGGTGGAACATCATTTGGGTATATGCTCAGGAGTGGTATAGGTGAGTCTTGAGGTAGAACTATTCCCAATTTTCTGAGAAAGCACTAGATTGATTTCCAAAGTGGTTGTGTAAGTTTTCATTCCATCCAGCAATTGAGGGGTGTTCTCCTTGCTCCACATCCTTGCCAGCATGTGGTGTCATTTGAATTTTTGATCTTATCCAGTGTGACAGATGTTAAGATGGAATCTCAGAGTAATTTGATTTACATTTCACTCATGACTAAGAACATTGAACATTTCTTTAAGTACTTCTCAGCCATTAGAAATTCCTGTGTTGTAAATTCTCTGCTTAACTCTGTACCCCATTTTTAATTTGGTTATTTAGATTGTTGATGCATAATTTCTGGAATTCTTCATGTATTTTGGATATTAGCCCTCTGTTAGATGTAGGGTTGGTAAGATCTTTTCCCATCCTGCAGGCTGCTGTTTTGTCCAATTGACAATGTCTTTTGCCTTACAGTAACTTTTCAATTTCAGGAGGCCTTATTTTTAATTGTTGTGCTTAATGCCTGGGCTGCTGGTATTCTGTTCAGGAAATTGTCTCCTATATCAGTGAGTTCAAGGTTATTCCCCACTTTCTTGTCTATTAGATTTAGTGTATCCAGTTTTATGTTGCAATGTTTGATTCACTTGGACTCAAGTTTTATGCAGGGTGATGCATGTGAATCTATTTTCAGTCTTCTACATGCAGACATCCAATTTAGCCAGCACCAGTTGCTGAACATGCTTTCTTTGTTTTCCATTGTATTGTTTTTGCTTCTTTGTTAAAAAAAAAAAGTCCATAAGTGTATGGTTTTATTTCTGTTTTTTTCAATTCTATTCCATCTATCTACTTGTCTGTCTCTGTACCAATACCATGATGTTTTATCACTATTGCTCTGTAGTATAGCTTGAAGTCAGGGATGGTGATTCCCCTAGAATTTCTTTTATTGCTAAGAATTGTTTTCGTTATTCAGGGTTTTTTGTTTTTCCAGATGAATTTGGGAATTGCTCTTTCCATGTCTTTGAAGAATTTTGTTGGGATTTTGATGGGAATTGCATTGAATCTGTAGAATGCTTTTAGTAGGAGGGTCATTTTTACTATATTCATTCTACCAATCCATGATCATGGGAGATCCATCCATTTTCTGAGATCTTCTTCGGTTTCTTTCTTGAGATACTTGAAGTTCTTCTCATACAGATCTTTCACTTGTTTGGGTAGAGTTACCCCAAGATATTTTATATTATTTGTGACTTTTGTGAAGGGTGTTGTTTCTCTAATTTCTTTCTCAGCCCATTTATAATATGTATAAAGGAAGGCTACTGATTTATTTGAGTTAATTTTATATTCAGTCATTTTGCTGAAGTTGTTTATCAGCTATAGAAGTTCTCCAGTAGAATTTTTGAGATTGCTTATGTATGCTACCATATCATCTGTAAATAGTGATATCTTGACTTTTTGTCAATTTGATCTCCTTTTGTTGTCTTTTTGCCCTAGCTAGAACTTTGAGTACTGTAATGAATAAATATTGAGAGAGTGGGCATCCTTGTCTTGTCCCTAATTTTAATGGGATTGCTTCAAATATCTCTCCATTTAGTTTAATATTGGCTGTTGGTTTGCTGTATATTGCTTTTAGTATGTTTAGGTATGGACTTTGAATTCCTGATATCTCCACTACTTTTTAACATGAAGGGGTATTGCATTTTGTCAAATGCTTTTTCAGCATCTAATAAGATGATCATGTGTTTTTTTCCTTGAGTTTGTTTATATATTGGATTATGTCAATGGATTTTTATACATTGAAGCAACCTTGCATCCCTGGAATGAAGCCTACTTGATCATGGTGAATGATTATTTTGATGTGTTCTTGAATTCGGTTTGTGAGAATTTTTTTTGAGTATTTTTATATCGATATTCAAAGTGAAATTGGTCTGAAGTTTTCTTTTTTTATTGGGTCCCTGTGTAGTTTAAGTATCAAAGTAATTGTGGCTCTATAGAATGAATTAGGTAGTGTTCCTTCTGTTTCCATTTAATGGAATAATTTGAGGAGTATTGGTATTAGGTCTTCTTTGAAGTTCTGGTAGAATTCTGTACTAAATCCGTCTGACCCTGGGGTTTTTATTTTTATTTAATTTAATTTATTTATTTTTGGTTGTGATTTTTTAATTACCTCATCTATTTCCTTAGGGGATATGAGCCTGCTTAGACTGTTTACCTACTCTTGATTTAACTTTGGTACGTGGTATCTATCTAGAAAATCATCCATTCCATCTAGATTTTCCAGTTTTGTTGAGTATAGGCTTTTGTAGTAAGATCTTAGATGTTTTGAATTTCTTCAGTTTCTGTTGTTATATCTCCCTTTTCTTTCTGATTTTGTTTATTTGGATACTGTCTCTGGGCCCTTTGGTTAGTTTGGCTAGAGGTTTATCTATCTTGTTGATTTTCTCAAAGAACCAGCTTTAGGTTTTGTTGATTCTTTGTATAGTTCTCTTTAATCCTATTTAGTTGATTTCAGCCCTGAGTTTGACTATTTCCTGACTTCTACTACTCTTGGGTGTGTTCTTAAAATATTTTTTTAGAAACTTGATTTATTTTTATGTGTGTGTGTGTGTTTATCTGCTCATGTGTGGGGGCCTGTTGAGACCAGAAGAGGGAGTCATTGACCCTAGAACTTGGGCTTCAGTGCCTATGAGATTCTTGATATGATTGCTGAGCCATTTCTCCAGCCCTAAACTTTGTGAGTTAAAAATATTGTTTGAATTACTGACTTCAGCTTCATTGTTCAAAGACTTAGGATTGGAATTAGAACAAAACTTCCAACAATTTCTGAAATGATCCTAATTATTTTTTATTGTGTACTTTATGTAAACTAACATTTTCCGCATTGATGATTAGAAAATAAAAGTATAGATCAATTCTGAAAAGTAGTGATGATACTGTATATGTTGTAGTAGCAGGTGTTCAGCCAAGCTTTAATGTTTTATGCCAATCTAAGCAATCACATCCTTCTTAAAAATATGTAATTTTGTCTTACTCTTTAGCACCTAGTAAATTTATGGGAATCCAGAAAGTTGTGTTCAAATAAATGTATGATTTATTAGATTAATGTTTGATTAATAAACTTACTATATATACCTATGTGAAGGTAGATTAAAAGTACTTGAAAGAAAAAGTTAACAAGTAGAAAGTGTTAAGAAGCACTGCTCTAGGGAATAAATATAGTCGATTAGCCATTGTACAGTTCTTGGGGATATGCTCAGAACTCAAGTGAAGAATTTGATGCAGTTTTTACGGTAGTCTATGAGCCCTGTGACAAAACTTGAAAATCTGTATAAGTCAGAGGTAGCAGAGTTATTTAAAACTTTGTGCTGTAGTGCTGACAGTATAAGTCATCAAAGGCTCATGGATGTGACACTAAGGACTATAATTACACACAGATTAAGCAGATCTTACCCCTCCTCAAGACAGTTTCTAATTAAAGAAAAGTAATATACATATTAAAATGTGCATAATATGAATGCCTTACATCTAAAATTGAATAATACACACACACACACACACACACACACAAAACTATATAATACATTCAAGGCTCTGAAGTGGACTTTGAGAAGAAGATTCAAAGTTTCAAAGTTCAGGTTTCTTCTTCAAAATGATGTTGACTACATGGGGCATCTTATTTGTGAAGCTGTTAAACATCCCTAGTCAGAAAGAATGGTAAGCTTGGGAGTCTACAATTCCATGGCCACTCTTACACACAGAAATGCCCATCACAAATATATCATGTCTGAATTTATTTTCCTAGAGGTTAAATCGTTATCAAAACCTTGAGGATTCATTGATTCTCCTTGGATGTTAATTCTCAGCTACAGGTTTTCTCCTATTTGATGTCTGTGGCTTCTATCCTCAAGAGGAAGTCCAGGCATTCCAAATATCAGTTTGTATTTTCATCATATTTACTATTCATTATAAACCTTACAAGGCTAGTATAAAATCTATTGAAATTTTATTTCTTTATTAAAAGTATAATATCTATATAACTGTTGAATGAAAATGAGGACATGACCACTCTTAGGTATTGTTGAAGAGAAGTTTCGATGAAGATATGAGGGACTGAACAGCCAGAGGCATCTGGAGAGTACAGATTGAATATAGCCAGCAGAATAGACCAGGCTGTACGAGGAGAGGAAGAGGAGGGAAGAGCAAAAGAGGAAGAGAAGGAGAGAGGTAAAAGAAGATGAAAGAGTAGAGAAAAGAGAGCCCATGACTGGAAAGGCTTGATTTTATAGAGAAAAGCAGCTAGGGGAAGGGACTGAGCTCGGGAGCTAAAGAAGGTGCTGGGATGAGAACTGCTTAGCAGAGCTAGGATGCTATACCAGTTGCAAGAGGTACTTGCAATGCTGGTAGATGCTGAGAGAACTTAGCAGCCAGCCAGCATCCACTTTGATATGTTAATAGCTCCCTCAGTTAGCCATTTGTCCTAGATTTCCTCAGGACTTAACAGCATTGGATATAGGGATGAATTCCTGCCTGATTTACATTACTCCTTTTGTTTTGTTTTCTTTTCAACTCTCAAGTGAATATGCAAAGAATTCTATTTTCTTAAATATGCATTTCATCAGAAACACAGGTAGATTTTATCTATGCATCCCCCCCCCAAGAAAGGAATTTCTATCTTTTAAATTTCTTATTTCAGTGATTACCAAGTAAGAACACTGAAGCAAACATGAGAGAGTTCATTCAAGGCATTACTTATTAGGTGACAGTTTTATGAGAAAAAGTGTGTGACATTATGTTACAATCTTTTATACACTTGGAGATTTATTCAAATTAAAGAACTGCATACACATCATGATATAACATAGTTTGACTGCAGTATGGAAGACAGCGGATGTTGAAGAACAAAACAAAGCCCAAAAAGAAACATCTTGGGAAAAAATGACCACAAAAATAAAAATATAGGTGGTCAGAGATACGACCTAGTGGTTAAGAGCACTGGCTGCTTTTGTCGAGGCCTTGTGCTCAAGTCCCAGCACAGGTATTGTGGCTGTCTATAATTCTGGTTCCAGAGGTTCTGACTCCTGCTTCTGACCTCTGTGGCCACCAGGTATGCATGTGTCAAAACCATTCATACACACACACACACACACACACACACACACAAGTAAAAAAAATAAAGAGAGAAAGAAACTAAGCATCTACTCATTTCTGCAAGTGTGGTAGTTATTTCAGATATAAGATCTATAGAAATATAAAACAATGAAGAAATAATAAACATAAACATGGAAATATATGAATTTGAGGACCTCCTATTTTATCTGTGAACTAATAATAAAATGTTTCTCATCATTCTTATTTATTTTACCTTTATATAAAATCTGTGTGCAAAACTAGCCTATTAACTGCTGATCAGATTTACTCACTTTTTGCCTGACACTAAACACCTAAAAAGGTTAAATTTAATTATATTAAATTATATTAATTAAATTTAATTAATAATTTTTGTTATATGTGTGTCTGTCATCATATATGATCTTGAAAAGAGGAGAGTACAATTAAATATATATATATATATATATATATATATATATATTCAAAAATTATCGTCAAATTAATACTCATTTGTTGGGTGTAGTTTTAAAAACAATCTACTGCCTATGCCTGGGAGCTGCAATGCTACTAGCTCTCTCCTAGCTCCCTTTTGTTCCACCGACCTAGGCCTTCAGCACTGACCCAGCTTCTCTTTCCCCACCCCTACGATGTAGCTTGGCTCCCAGATCTGCAGCCAGCCCTAAACCCATCCTCTTTTCACCAGTCTTTGCTACGAGAGTCCACGATCCACCAGCCCACTCCGGGGACCCTTGCTCCAGGAGGATTCTTGTTACCTGCCCACTCCTGAGACCCTAGAATCCACAGATAAAGGACACATAGACAGCTTCATTATTTTAGAACTTGCTGGCTAGGCACAATTGCTGGGTGCAGAATCTCCTGCCTGGAAAGGCATGCTCACATCAATTATTACCTCTGTTTCTCCTTCTGCCCTGAACGTAGTGGCTTGTATCAGCTAGCTCTTGCCACCCCCCACCACAACCCCCCACCGTAGTGGAGGCTGCAGGCCCTAGCTGCCCCAAGACCTTACAGGACTGCTGCTTTCTACTCCTTCCAAAGAATGACAGCAAAAGCCCCTCTCATTCCCTGCATCTCCTTTTCCTCTTGGGACCTTGAAGTCCCACCTGTACCTTCTGCCCAGTAATTGGCTCCCGGCCTTCTTTATTGACAAATCTAAGAACCAATTAGGGAAGTAGACCTTAGTATCAGCACCTCCCCCTTATACTCAGTTCACAAGGATACAACTAATGAGCTACATTTAACCATTCTAATAGTGATGCTGAGTGTGATTAAAAAATTGAAAACAAGTGGTAACTTAAGTACATTCAAATGAAGGACATGCATAGTGGTATCAATACCATTTTATACATTTTAGAAAAACTTAAAATGTTTAACATGTAGAGTTACCTTTTTGAAAAGTGTTTATTATTAAGAATTTAATTTGTACATAAATATAACTGTCTTTTATGGTAAATTAAGATTAAATGAGATTAGATTTGTTTTCAATTACATCTATAACAGAAATTGATTGAATTAACAAAGTTTTACCATGTTGTAAGAACAAATTTGAACTAATTTTTTTTTTTTTTACCTGTTCAGAGGGAACTAAATTAAACACTTATTTGGAGCAAAGGTTTGGAGTTGTCAAGGTAGCTCAGTTAGTTAAATGCTTGCTGTTCAAACATGAATTCAATAACTAGAACATTGAAAAATCTGGATGGGATAGCACATATTTTAGTTCAAGGACTAGAAAGGCAAATGAAGACTTCCCTGCCAGAGCAATCTAATTCTGAACTCCAGGCCATAAGAGGCCAGTCTCAAACAAGCAAAAGATAAAACAACAAAAATAACCAAGGTAACAAGGTAGACAGTATCTTGACCTCTGTCTTTTATATGTTCATACACACACATACACACACACACACACACACACACACACACACATATATGAGAGAGAGAGAGAGAGAGAGAGAGCGCAAAATCAAAGAGGTTTGAGTGGGATTTGCAACTTGAAACAAAAGTAAATAAATGAAAAATCAAGAATACTTACAATACAGAATTTTGGACACTTGATCTCGAATCTGCTTGGTCTTCACACCATAAACAATAGGATTGAGCAAAGGTGGGACAAGTAGGTAAAGGTTGGACAGGAGAATGTGAATGTAGGATGGAATGTGAAAGCCAAACCTATGTGTAAAGAAGGAGAAGAAGGCCAGAAGATAAAACTCCAAGAAGACACAAATGTGGGCAATGCATGTGTTAAAGGCTTTGAGTCTTGCTTCCTTTTGAGGGAGCTTGAAGACAGCTATAAATATTCTAATATAGGAGAGTGTGATGAAAATAATGTCTAGTCCAAGTATACTGAAGGCCACAAACAGACCATAGATCCTGTTGACATGAACATCTTCCGCTGCCAGCTTCACAATGGCCATGTGCTCACAGTATGAATGGGAAACAACAGTAGTCCAGTAGAATTTCAACCTGCATTTGATGAGAATGAGACATGGAGCTACAAGCAGGGCTGCTCTGAGTGTGACTCCTACTCCTAACTGAATGAGGAGTCGCTTGGTAAAGATGGATGCATGTCTTAGAGGATCGCAGATTGCCACATAACGGTCCATTGCCATGGCAAGCAAGATGCCTGATTCAATACATTGGAATGTATGAATCAGCCACATCTGTAAGAGACAGGCATCAAAGTATATGGTGGGAAGGTGAAACCAGAATATTCCTAGCATTTTCGGTAAGATGCAAGTACTGAGAACAATGTCTGTGGCTCCAAGCATTGCTAGGAAGAGGTACATGGGCTCATGGAGGCTTCGCTCAACTTTGATGACAACCAGGAGCAGAGAATTCCCCATAAGTGCAATGATGTACATGATACTGAAAGGAATCCCAATCCAGAACTGCACAGACTCCAAGCCAGGAATCCCAGTCAGAGTCAGCACTGAAGGTCTGAAGATGGTTTTGTTAAGATGGGGCATGCTGCCTCAGCCTTCAGGCTTATGGTTTCTCAACTAGACTGGCAACTGGTGCTGGGAATGCTCCTTCTGTGTTCTGCTCTCACCTAGATTCACACAATCAGAGACTGAATGGGATTTTACACAGCATCTTTCAGATACAGAATTTTACTGATAAGATTTTTTTATATAGATCCAAGAATGTCTACATACCTTTTCTATGTGTGAATGCTTTATTTCAGAGTTCAGTTTTCAACCCATCTCCCTCATTTTCTACTCTTTCCATGTCTTTTCCGTGTCTGTCTCATCACAAACAAACACAATAACCACACACAACAGAGACACAAACATTCCAAATAAAAGCTTATTACATATATTCTACAAAGAAGACATATTTCTGTATACTTATGAGAAACATTCAGTTGAAAGTGAGATTTGGTTGCCTGTGATAAGTAAACATATTCATATATATTCATCTATTCTTTGTTTTACATACATATGTATATATGTACTATATAAATATTTGTTATTATGTACTTTTCAAGACACATTTCTCCATTTACAAAAGATGTGAGTAAAGGAGTAATGAAATGTACATCCAGTGTCAGTTGTGTCAGTAAGCACTGAGTAAATAATGAATCAGGAAGAAGTTTATTACATCTTAGTATTTCATGGCATGGATATTCTCCTGTTTCACTTGTCCCCTTTCCCCAACCTTGATCATCTTCTGCATATGTATATGTATGTATATGTGTATATGTTTGTGTGTGTCCCCGAGCATGTATTATATATGTATATTCTCAATGATATATGCTTTCTATTAATATGATTGTTATTTTTAATTTACAGTCTTATATACATTATTTCAATATGGTGAGTAAATTGTCTTTAAATTCTAGTATAGCTTCACTTCAAGCACCATGTAGGTTAAAAATTTTTTTCTTGAAATGATATCTGAATCCAGAAAAGATAAGGGAGGAATATTGTAAATAAGATTCAATGACTTAAATAAACAAAACTACTATATAAAAATTAGTATTACATATGTCATTACTTCAATCATTCTTATATACTTCTAGTGTTTGGGAAATTTATTTTTTCATTCTACACCATATCAAAAATAAAGCGTGTATTGATACTCTAATGCATTTCTTTTGTAGTTTTCCTAACATATTTGTTTATTAATTAACTCCCAGATCAAACATCTTCTCTATGAATTCTCTTTTTCTTTAATCAGAAGTTAAATTATTGAGAAGGTAGTATTTCTTCATTTTCTCATTGATGGAGTATTTAGTGATTTTAATCTTTTAAAAACTACTAAGTTAATTGTAGTTTTTTTTTCATCTGTTGGTTAAGATTCAAAATTATATACATACTTTCAATACAGCTCAACTTTATTGCAGGTTGTACACCCACAGGGAGAACTGGAGGCAAGGATTAGGAAAAGGAAACAACCAATCTCAAAAAGGCTAAAAGTCTTAATTTCTTTTTGTACAAGCATTGTGGGTTTTTCTTGTCACTTGCTTTTCCTATAATGACCAAAAGTGGCTTACATACCTGTATCCATAATGTCTACAAGAAAAGATGGGAGAAATATCCTCTAGACTGAGAAAAATCAGCAGTTCCTGTTAACACTCTGCACATCTGGGGAAAATGCTATAGAAATCTTTCCTTCCTTTACATAATGTCTGAGCTGAAATAGAAGTAGAAGTCACCTCATATGTGCAGGTGCAATTCCCATGGTCTCTTCACATATTTATGTTTCTTTTAGAAGTTCAAAGACTCACATGGGACCACAAACATGTTTAATTTTCCAACCTCTTTGTGTGAGTTCACATACTAATGACATTGTAGCTTTTCAGACAAATAAAGAGCTTAATTCATGTTCAGCATCCAAGCAAATTGTATGATATAATTCTCATGGGATGGATGAGTGACCAAATAATATTTTCTGCAAGACCCAATGTTAATCAATCTCTGTCTTAGTACTTGTACAGGTCTTGCATATATGAAGTACTACAATGGTCCACGGGTACTCTTCTGTTAATCCTGGTGACTCCTGTAATGTCCATTTCAGTTTTAAAAGTAAACTGTAGTCTCAACAAGTGACTGGACAACAATTTCTACAGAGAACATAAAAATATCCACAAAGTAGTTTTTGTGTTTAAAATGACTCCTAAGATTTATTACACCAATTCCAGAAGCAGTTTGGTCTAATTCTACTACCACAGTGCCTATACATTCAGGAATTCTCAATTTAACTTCACAAAGCTGAGAACAACTTTAAAAACTGCTGTCTAAATATCACTGAGACATAGAGCTAAGCCCTTTTGCTTTTGCAAAACTTACTGCTAATTACTTCTAGAAAATATTTCTGGTGGCATGGCTTTGACTGACAGATGTTAGGCAACCCCAAATATGTGTAATCAATCAACTTTTCCAAATAAGCTGGCTCATGTCATAGAGGCATTTACACTGCATAAATAATCAATAAGTGTCATTTTTCACAATAACATTTCCCTGAATTACAATCCTATTATATTCACCAATGTGCATATTTAAAGTTATGTTTATTATGATATTCTGATGCATAAAAGATTGGGGAAGATAGTAGTTAATGTTCTACATAGAAAAAGTTTTTAAAACATAAAAGTTCATTCTAATTTTTGATGGAACATTACCACAAAATGAATGGGTATTATCACCTATTTGAAACTAATACTATGAATATGAATCTCTAAACTCATTGCAATTTTCTTAAAGGCAGAGCCCTAATAAAGGGGCAATTTGCATGTATCTATTTTTCTGTATTTCTGATAACCAAAATGTTCTTGACAACTGTGTACATTCAGAGACAAATACACACCTTATTATCCTTTCTGTGGGTCTTGTTTTGCTAATGAAGTGAGAATAAGTTCTTGAATTTGAAACTATTTCCACTCTGCATCAGAATATCACAATGAATGAACACAGCTCTAAACATGCATATTGGGGAATACAGAAGGAATACAATTCAGGGAGATGCTGTTGTAAAAATAACACAACCTTGAAGTGACTATGAATGGAAGTCTGCCTAAACCCTGTAAGACAGGAATGTAACAGAATATGTAAACATGCTCCACTGTGAAGGCAAGAGTGGTGGAATGGGACTGATTCCACAGTGTTTTCCATTCCCATTCATTTCAAATACAGTTTTTTTTCATGCTAACCATAATTACTGATACCAACTGGGAAAAGAAACAACTGATATTCTTAGATTGAGATTCTGTGTAAACTGAGACCACTGTAGTTTTAAAGGGGAAACAGCTTTAGAATTAAAGAATGAATACAATTATAGAAGTTGAGGACTGGCTTTCCTCCATTTTAACAAACTATTGTATTTCTTAAGGAGCCAAAGCACCAAATACAAAGTGTGATTGTTCTTTAATTTTTAAAAATACTTTTATTATTTTTTGAGGGTCTCATACATTGTATTTTGGTCTTATTTATCACCTCCTCCATCCTCTCCAGTTAGATATGTCACTATTATTCTATACCCACTCAACTTTGTGTCTTCATTTTTTTCCATCTTTAAAAAGCTCATCTATTCCCTTTAGTTCTTACTATTACTCTTTAGGTATGTGGGCATCCATGGGGCCACAACCTTAACCTCTCTCCCATTTTCTCTCTCTCTCTCTCTCTCTCTCTCTCTCTCTCTCTCTCTCTCTCTTTCTTCTCTCCATCGCCCCCTTTCTCTTTTTTTTATCTTTTGTTCTTTTATTTTTTTTCCATTTTAAGTTATTTACTTAACACTCCAATCCCACGTTATCCTCCTTCCTCTCTTCCCAGTCTTTTTCTCTCTCTTCCTCTCCCTCTACCCTACTTAACCTTCCTCCTTCGAGGAGGGGAGTCTTCCCATGGCTATCAACTTGCCTTCTCACATCAATTTGCCTTAGCACAAGGCACATCTCCTTTTCAGGCTAGACAAGGTGTTAGATGGACAATTAGGAGAAAGGGACACAACTGTAGGCAGCAATGTCAGATAGCTCCTACCCCTACTGTTAGGGGACCTTGCAGAGGCCAGCTCCAGCGTTCTGGTTCTCTCTGGAAGATAGCAGAGGGGAAAGAGCATAGACGGCTGCAATATTTGTTCTTGTGAGATATTAGGTTTACTTTTATTATTAAAATAATGTTTACCCGTCTTGATTCTAAGTTACTTTGCAGTGGCAGCTGGCCCATCTTACTGCCTCTGAGGGCAGAAATTAGATCTCTGGAATTTAGCACCTCTTGATAAAACAGCAGGGGATTAAGTAAAGTAGCCTTTGTTCTTATCTCCACAAGAACATCTCAGCAAGACTGGGAGTTGATACAACTTCCCGTTTGCTAGGAAAAGTTGCAGGAAGAAAACACAGGGACACTTTGAAAAGTGATTTTAATCTTTATTTCTAAGTTCTTAATCTCTAAAAATTCTCTCCAAAAAAATTCTCTCTCCTTCTCCTAATCCTGCTCTCTTCCTGCTCTGATGTAATAATGCCATTGTTGTAATTGTTCCTAGATTTTTGTACCTTTTCTAGGAAAATAGATCATATGGTTTTTCTAAGCATCCTTTTTTTTTTTATTAAAAATAGTTCAATTATAAATTGAATAAGAAGTTTACAACAGAAATATTTACATATGTTTCCATTAAGACTAGTTATCTAGCTAGATACCCATTATCTCTCACTAGCTCTCCATGTTCATTGGATGTCAAAACTCATAATTTTTGTGACTAGGTTATCATTGAAGTTTTGTATAGACAAACCAAGTCAATATTTTATCTTCTGTCTTTGTACCTACAATAAATCATTAGTTTTCTTTTACGACCTTTGGTTAATTGTTTTACATCTTCTCAGAATGTGTTCTAAATTGTAAATGCCTGCTTTCTATTTCAGAAGCAATTAACTCATGACACTTAAAAACTGTCAGAATTGTCATTGCATTTTTTATATCAGAGAAGGCTGATTCCATTGACTAGCCTATCTGTTTTTATGACAGTTTGTATTTTATAACTATTACTCTGTAATACAGCTTTAAATCAGGGATGGTGATACTTTCAGAAATTCTTGCATTGTACAGGATTGTTTTATAGACATTCTGTTTATTTGTTTGTTTATTTTTGCACATGAAATTTAGTATTTTTCTCAAAAAGTCTGTAAATTTTTATGTTGCAATTTTGATGGGAATTGTGTTTAGTGTTTAGATTGCTTTGTATGATGGCCATTTTTAATGTGTTAATCCTATTGATTCAAGAACATGGGAGATCTTTCCATCTTCTGATATCTTCTTCAATTTCTTTCTTCAAATACTTGAAGTTCTTGTCACTTTCTTGTTTACAGGTTGATATCATTTGTGGCTATGGTGGAGTGTATTGTTACCTTAATTTCTTTCTTAGCCCATTTATGTAGGATTGATAAAGATCTTTTCCCAATCTGTTGGTTGCTGTTTTGTCCTGTTGACGATGTCCTTTGTCTTACAGAAGCTTTGTAATTTTATGAGGTCCCATTTGTCAATTCTTGATCTTAGAGCATAAGTCATTGGTGTTCTGTTCAGGAAATTTTCCCCTGTGCCCATGTGTTTAAGACTTTTCCACAGTTTCTCTTCTATTAGTTTCAGTGTATATGGTTTTATGTGGAGGTCGTTGATCCACTTAGACTTGAGTTTTGTACAGAGAGATAAGAATAGATCGATTTGCATTTTTCTACATGCTGACCGCCAGTTGAACCAGCACTATTTGTTGAAAATGCTGTCTTTTTTTCCCCACTCGATGGTTTTATCTGGTACATAGAAGGGCTACTGGCTTTTTTGCCTTAATTTTGTATCCAGTCACAGTGATGATGTTGCTTATCAGCCTTAGCAGTTCCCTGTGGAAGTTTTTGGGTCACTACGTATATTATCATATCATCTGTGAATAGCAATACTTTGACTTTTTCTTTTCCAATTTGTATTCCCTTGATCTCCTTTAGTTGTCTTATTGCTCTGGTGAAAATAACAATACTGAAGAGATGTGGAAAGAGTGGACAGCCTTGTTTTGTGCCCAACTGTAATGGCATTGCTTTAAGTTTCCCTCCATTTAATTGATGTTGGCTATTGGCTAGCTGTATATTGCCTTTTTGTGTGTGTTTAGGTTATGTGCCCTCTATCTCTGATCTCCCCAAGAAGGGGAGTTGGGTTTTCTCAAAGGCCTTTTCAGCAGCTAATGAGATGATCATGTGTTCTTTTTTTTTTTTTTTTTTTTTTTGTTTCTATATATAGGGGATTACATTGATAGATTTTCATATGTTGAACCACCACTGCATCTCTGGTATAGAGTCTGCTTGATCATGATGGATGATGGTTTTTATGAGTTCTTGGATTTTGCTTGTGAATATTTTATTGAATATTTTTGCATTAATGTTCATGATGGAACTTGGTCTAAATTCTCTTTCTTTGTTGTATTTCTGTGTGGTTTAGGTATCAGGGTAACTGTTGCCTCATAAATTGAAGTGGGCAATGCTCCTTCTATTTGTATATTATGGAATAATTTGAGGTGTATTGGTATTATTTTTTCTTTGAATGTCTGGTAGAATTCTACACTAAAATCATCTGGCCTAGGGCCTTTATTGGTTGGGAGGTTTTAAGGACTGCTTCTATTTCCTTATAGGCCTACTTAAATTATTTATCGGGTATTGATTTAACTTTCATAAGTGGTATATATCGAGAAAATCTTCCATTTCATTTAGATTTGATGGAGATTTTCTAATATTTTTGGAGTACAGGTTTTTGAAGTATCATCTAATGATTCTTTGAATTTTCTCAGTGTCTCTTATTATGTCCCCCTTTTCATTTCTGATTTTGTTAATTTGGATATTCTCTCTCTGCCTCTTAGATATTCACAAAGAACCAATTCTCTGTTTTCTTGATTCTATAGTTCTTTTTGTTTTTATTTTATTTACTTCAGCCCTTAATTTGAGCACTTACTGCCATCTACTACTCTTTGGTGTGTTTGCTTCTTTTTGTTCTAGAGCTATCAGGTATGCTGTTGAGTAGCTACAAAGAGATCTCACTAATTTTTTTTTTTTTTTATGAAAGTACATAGAGTTGTGAATTTTCCTCTTGCTATGAGGTAGCATAATTAGAAGTCTTATGATAAAACCAATCTGACAAAATCTGCCTACTTTTATAATAGCAAAAATGTTAATGACATTCTGTTCAACTTTAAGATGCAATTTCTTACTTTGCATCATTAACTGGTATATACCTCATAAGGGAGATTATAAGATTATAATTATGCTAAATGTACATATTTAAAAACTGCCCCCTAATTTTTTTATTTTTATGACTATAGATTAGTGTATCTTTCTCCTTTCATCAGAGAAGCTTTTATTTGCAGTACATGTCAATTACTACAGAGCCCATGAGTGGTCAAGAGATAGAGAATAAAGAGACTGTGGACTTCTCAGCATTAGATGGGACATCTATATTACACTCGTTTACTAAGACTCAGACATTAACATGAAAGAGGGGGAGAAAATATTGCAATGTAGTGGGAATGAGCAGTAAAACTATTTGTTAGGCATGACAGGGCCACTCCAATATGAACTCAAGGTGGTTGGGATTGATTGTGTAAGACCTGCACAAAATAAAGCCATTAGCATTCAAACATGGATGATTAGGCTCAAGCAATACCACCTCTGTCAAAGTAAGAGTGGGTTTCCTTCAAAGATGTGATATAAGAGAAGCTATGTTCTAGAAGATTGTCTTATATCAATGCACACACAGGCAGTGCTAAATGGAATCTGTGGACTTATTAATGAAATATATGGAGTTGGAAAGGGAAGGAGTCAGGTTAGGGGAAGAACTGAGGGAAAGGAAATAGGGCCTGAATTTGATCAGAACACCTTATATATGAAATTCTAAAACAGCACATAATATATAATAAAAAGAACTCCAGAGCTAACTTGACTTATTCTTAGTGTTTTCACAGATTTCTGCAGAGACCACATTTGTTTCCATTTCAGTTATGTGATTTGTTTTAATAGACACTAAAATTTATGCTCAGGAGAGGACAATCTCATAAAATATACCATATCTGTGAAGTACGCAGGGTTATCATGCCCATGCTGAGGGACATTGCATTGCTCTGTGTTTCAGGCTGTCCCAATCCTCTTTTTACCTTAATATTACACTTCCCAAGGGGCTCATCTACCTTTGAATCTGATGGGTCTCCTGAGCATTGGGCTAACACATTAGCAGCCATTGCCAGCAACTTGATCATGTGCTCTCACCTGCATGAAATAACCTGGTCTCATAGAATATAAGACAATATTAGAGATTAGGAAATAAAAAATCAAACAGGAAAAGGAAGATCCATATAGATTATAGTATTACACATCTCGATGAAGCAAATAAAAATTTGATTAAATTGATTTGGTAGAGAGGACACAAATATTATGGAATAATTTTTCCTCAAAGAAGAATGCTGGCTGTTTGTTGCAGGAATATATCTAGTTGTGAAAATCATTGTAGAAACAATCTGGACAAAGATCAAGTCTATTGAGGAAATTGAAATGAATGGAGATTGAGTAAATCATCATCTGTGGAAAGACAAGTGGTTTAGACACAGGATAGAAAACTCTTGCAAATGCTTATGAGACTGAAGAAGATGCCAGAACTTCTGATCTGTAAGAAATTATTTTCTTTTTATTGGAATTTTATACTTGCTCTTTGTATCTAATTCCTCAATTTCTAATGAATGAGATAAACACCAGACACAAAGTTGAGAATTTTTGCAAAATCACACAGAGTATGATTGTTGAAATGTTGGCATTAAAATAAGTCTATGTTGGAGTACCTTCATGTGTGTTACATAGCAAATAAGATAAAAATAGGCAATATTTAAAAGAAAGCTGCATAAAAGTTTCCCAACCTTTCATGTGAGTCATCTGGTCTCAAGGTGTGAGTTCTAGGCAATGGACTGTGCCCAAGGGTTCAAAAACAAATCATTTTACTGCTCAGGCTCTATGAAAGAATCCAGTATTTTCTGAGTTTAGAAAGATGAAAATTTTGTTACCAGAAGTTAAAGGTTAGAGCAGTCTTTAAAACTGCCTGTCTGCTGAAGATTATTCTCAGGACATTCTATTCCAAGTGAGCCTAGGCAAGAGATACTATCTATGGGCCACAGGTATAAGCAGATCCCAGTCTTCATTTTGTAGTTAAATCCATGCTTCCCAGGCTCTACCACAAAACTTTTCGTAGAGGGAGTAGATTTTCTTCTGGCAGTCTTCTTGAAAGTAACTTACCTAAAACAAGACAGTAAGATTTCAATAACTAGGAAGAATTCTATTCATACCCTTTATAAAAGCTCCCTTGCTAAATTCTAAATGATCTTACAGTTACAACTTTCTGTTTAACATGATATCCTGTAAACTTTGATAAACCTTTAGAAAGTTAATTCTTTGAGAATCAGATTAAAAAATTAAAACTTTGCTTAATGCCCCTTCTAAGGGAAGTCATTTGAAGACTTATAAATAGCAGATATTGATTGAAAATATAAAATCTTTCTGTAATTGAAAGTTTAATGCATATATTTATGTCTTAACTTAGTATTCCTAAGGCTATAATCTTCATTGGTGCATGGCAATTTCAGCTTTACATTATAGGTGAATTAATAAATTCTTACCAATAGGTAAGAATATAAGCTATGATTTCCTCCAATATCAGAAACAGTTGTGGTTTATGATTAAGAACATTTTAGAAATACATTTGTATCACTCCAGAATAGCAGTTTTTAAAGACAAGTAAGATAAAATAGTTTGTCACTTCAGGTCTGATTAAAACACTTAGGAAGAAAAACTTTGCAGAGGAATCTGTAAACAAAATTGTGTATTAAAGGTTCATATAATAGCCCAAATTTTGTTGGTAGGTTGAAACTAGATTGCAAGAAAAATGATTCAGAATAATTGTAAACACTAAAGGATATAGGGATAGGAGAAATACTAAAAAACTAGGTTTGGTGCTGATATGAAAACCCTGAATTATTGAGTCTTTCATCATTCTCCTCACTAGGCAGGTTGGGTACATGCATTAGAGGAAAGGCTATGTCTATAGAGCTATCGTTCTCCAAGTTGACTGGGTGTATTTCCATCATAGACTTACAAGTAACACTTTTAAATTTTTGACTGTGTTATTCTTTCTATTTCATTATTAGTCATTTTCTGTATATTTGCCTGCCCATCAAACCATCCTTTTAAGGACTTAATCTTGGCAAATAGAAATTATAGGAGGGCATTGTTAGTTAACAAATATCTATGAAATCTTCTAAATAGGACAGGATCTTTCTATAAGTAAGGTAGTGAGTAACTGATGATAGGTACTCTAGAATTCTTCCACTGAGCTGTCTCTCTGTTGCCACCTTCCAGGAAAAGAAACTTTGAAATGACCAACCTGACTTTGTTTCCCTCATTTGTAGTTTTTTTTCTTTTTTAAAAATTTTATTTAATCTTTTTTTTTTTTTACATTCCAGATTTTATCTCCCTCCCAGTCCACCCTCTGACTGTTCCACATCCCATACCTTCTTCCCCCACTCAAAACCCTCCCCCTGTCTTTAAGCCCTTTGCCATCAACCTCTTTTGTTCAAGAGATTTTTTTCTATTTATACACTAAAGAATCTCATGATTTTGAAATGTAAAAAATGTATTATTTTCCTTTTGTCAATATGAAGTACGTTTGTCTTTATTTTTTAAATATTGATAGAGGATTCATGTCTGTAATTTATATTCTTTGTTCTTATTAGATCATATTGGAATGTCTATAGATTTAGTAATACTAAAGATAAAATTATAATTTTATAGTGATAGAACATTCTTACATCTACTAAATAAGGTGCACTTTTTAGTATTTTATCAATTTCTGTCTTTTATTTCATATCTTGAGATGAAAATCACCATCACCAATGAAGATATGCAATATTTTATTACAGATCTTCTACTGCAGAAGGAAAATGACTAAAATTGAAGTAAGCTTTCAACCTTAAAAAATTAATGAATAAATATATTTTTTTTTTCAGAATGAAATTCTGACTCTTAAAGCCAAAGTCATTTATCTTAGTATTTTCAGAGGTTTGATAGAGTCGGCACTTCTGTGAAAGTGTTTTCAAATAATCCTGGACAATGAAGAATTTTCAGTGCTATTTTCTGTTTATAGAGTATTACAGTTGGTATTTTCTACTTAACATACAGCCCATTGGGTTTTAAAATGGCAGGAAATGCTACGTGTCAGTACATTGCATCTTTCTTCCTGGTTGGTATACCTGAATTGGAAAAATTTTCACTGTTGGATTGTCATCCTTGTCTGTTTCCTGTTTGCATTGACACTATGGGGAATAGTATAATCATTGCTACTGTCAACCTAGAGCCAAGTCTCCACCAGCCTATGTATTTCTTCCTTTGCATGCTGGCAATGAATGACATGTGTCTTACCTGCTCTACAGCTCTGAAGATGCTTGGCATCTTCTGGTTTGATGCACATTGGATCAGCTTCGATGCCTGTCTGACTCAAATGGTTTTTATCCATACACTGTGTATCATGGAGTCAGCCATCCTAGTAGCCATGGCATTCGATCACTTTGTGGCCATTTGCATCCCACTGAGTTATGCATCAATCCTGACAACATTTACAATGTCTAAACTAGGACTTGTTTGCCTAATCAGAGGTGTGCTATTGATTTTTCCATGTCATCTTCTGATTAAGAGGCTGCCTTGCTATACAAAATATGTCATGCCTCAAGCATCCTGTGAGCACATGGCTGTGGTGAAGTTGGCAAGTGCCAACACTCTCATTAATAGGGTATATGGAATCTCAGTGGCCCTTTCAGTTACAATAGTGGATACAGGATTGATGGGGACATCCTATGTAAAAATTGTTGAGTTAGTGTTTTGGCTGTTTTCACAGAATGCCCTCTCTAAAGTCCTGGGCACCTGTGCTGCCCATGTCTGCACTATCCTTGTCTCCTACACACCTGCATTGTTTAGCTTCCTAACTCATTGCCTTGGCAAGAATGTGCCTCCCATGTTCACATCAGTGTTGCAAGCATGTACCTTTTAGTACCTTCTGCATTTAATCCAGTGCTGTATGGTGTTAAGACAAAACAGATTTGTGATCGAGTGATAGAACTTTTCTTTACACACAAGAAACTTCCTGAAAGTTGAAATTTTTCATAGTACTAATTTTAGCAGATTCTATTCTATACAGTAAGGGCACACTGACAACAGCTAAGTTCTGTTTTTCAAATTTTATTCTGCTTTAACTAATATTTTTATAGGACATATCTTATGATATAATGTGTTGGTATATTTAGTCAATTTTAGTTTATGAAAAATCTTTATAGCAGTATATCATTTATTTAACAAATTTAACAAGTTTTATAATTTTAGCTTAAATTTCTTTAGAAGTATATACTTACCTTACTCTTTTTATATCTGATCTTCTCTACAATAACATTCAGGTCTCTATGAGAGCTTTCCTGACAAAAAAATCTCTACATTTCATTTTTATTTCATTATATAACATGTATTGTAATCATTACTCCTATCCTTAAAGTTAAAAATTAGTTAGAAAAATATCTAACACTAATTATGTTTCTTCAGTTTATCAGAAAAAAAATTATATTTCAAATTGCTACCACAAAATATAAAGATCAAAAATACAAAAATACAAAACAGAAAACAAACAAACAAAAAAAAAACGTAGTAAAGTTGGAATGATTGGAGACAGACAGACCTGAAGCTGAATATTTTGTTGCATAAAGGTTACACACCAGTTTCTGATTTAAGAAAATGTAGGTTTCAAAAGTGTGAATCCATGTTTTGTTAGAAATAAAATCAAAATAGACTAAGTATAGGTAAAATGTTTCATTTTTCTTATTTTTATTTAGGATAAAACATTATTCAAAGCATGCCTCACCACAAGACTGTAAGGTAATTGGAAATGAATATAAAGAATGAACATCCTTAATGTTGTAAAGGATGAGAGAGGGGAACTCCATCATGTGGTACTGCCTTTCCCTGTGCTATAGTGGCCATTTGACAATGGACTTAGATGATTTTTCTGCATGTTAATGATTCCAAGGGAGCCAATAAATAATTTAAGGTTAAAATTAAAAACAAATGCTAAAATGTGCAAAAATATATAAAACAAAAGAGAAAGGGAAAATTAATAAATTAGTATGTAGAATCTTGTTCCAAATATGCTAATAGTTATACAGCTATAAGGAAAATCACTTTGAAAGTGAATTGTCTAAATATACCTGAAAAGACAAGTATATTTTCAGAGTGTATAAAATACAATACAAGCTGTGTAGTCTATAGGAAGAACCCATTTTGTTTTTGAAAACTCCAGGTTCCTTTTAAGTATTTTTATGAAAAAATTGTAGAATTCCATTTCCAAATAAAATCAACATGGCAAAAAAGTAAGCAATGAAAGAAATTCTGCTTTCTCTAAAAAACAATTTGTTAATGTTTATGACAGATGTGGTATAGAAGAATGCTCTACAATTGTGCATTACAGTAGTTAATTCAAATCAATTATAATGCTAACCTGAGAATCCCAGAGCAAATTTAAAAAGAATATATGATAAATGTAGCATAAAATAATCTATGAAACTGGGACCTATCTTGTAGCTATTTGGGAGTAGGCGATAGGAGGATCACAAGTTAAAGATCTGCTTGGGCTATAGTATGTTCAAGGCCAGCCTGGGCAAATGAGAAACCCTTGTCTCAATAAACAGTTAAAAGAGTGGCAGGACTGTTGACTTAGAGCACTTGTTGATCTTGCAGAGGATCTAGGTTCGATTCCCAATATTCACACAGAGGCACACAAACATTAATAATTTTAGTACCATTTTATCTGATACTCTCTTTGGATCTGAGGGCATCAAGCACATGTGGTGCATATATAAACACACAGGCTATATAATCAGACATAAAATAAAATGAATACATTTAATTTTTTAAGTAAAAGAGGTCACCTATACTTAGAATTATTATTTCAAAATGTTTATTAATTATTAGCTAATGAGACATTGGCAATTAATTGCTTGAAAAGAAGAAAAGTCAATCTTCATGAAGGTGTAGTCCTTGGCAGGTTGACCACTCTCTGGTGGAAGGCCATATACCTAGGGGTATATGCACAGAAGAAACTGTATTTGATGGGCTCAAAATGAAAAGGAATAATGCTCAATGTGTATGGATCTTCAAGGTGTTGGGATAAAGGAATGAATATGATCAAAATACACTGTATGAGATCTAAAGGTACCAAAAATAAGATCAGAGGGGTTGGTTAATATGACCACACAAATAAAATGCTTGGTACATAGTGTGAGGATTTCACTGTGCATCTGTTCTGAGTTCATTTATGGCAGGATAAAAGACAAACATAGGAGAATGTCTGGAGTCATGTAGACCACTGATGTACACAGTGGTAAGCAGCAAGAGACCCTCATTCAAAAAAGTGGCAGAAAAGGACTAAAACCCAAGCATGTCCTCTGATAGCCTCATTTTTCTTGTGATGCCCAAGGGTACCACCTACACATGAATATGCACACATACATAATACTGACACTTAAAAATATCTAAAGAGAAGGAGCCTGGTGACATAGCTATGATGCAAAACTTGTCTCAGAATACATAAGATTCTAGGTTCAATCATCAAAAATAGTTTATATTATATATCCTTATTTTATTTTTATTTAAATTATCATGGTGTGTATAAAATTAATTGTTTAATTCTAAATAACAAAATATCTTGGAATTTAATATGCAAACTCAACCAGAAATAACACAAAGACCTTGGAAGGTAAATGAGAAAATACTACTTGGGAGTCATTGTAGTGTAATTAAAGGCAGATTGGTAAATTGACAATGTATATTATGCAGATTAACAACAGTAGACAACAAAGCTATAATTACTAAATTAATAAAGTGTGTAATATGGACCAATGAAAGCCAAAAAGGAAACAAACAATGGAACACATGGAAAACTAACATAATAAGATATTGTAAAGAAATTATATTAATGATGACAATTATAAACAGTCTAAATAACTAAAAACAAACCAAACTCTATTTTGCTTACTAGAAATGTCCTTTAATTGTAAAAACATGCATGGAGTTTTGCAATATTGAGATAGAAAAAAATATTTACCCTCCTGGCTCCTAAAGACAGCAACAACAACAAAAATCTTCAGAGTGGTTTTGTTTAATATAAAATGGAATTTTAAATTAAAGAACTTTGACAGGGTTATTGTGTGATTTCACAATGAAGAAGAGATCAGTTCATTACAATCCAAACAGCTACTCTCCTTAACGGAAATCTCCACAAGCGCTGCTACAAGAGAAAAGAAATAGAAGTACCCACAGTTACGGGAATGATTTTATCACTGCTTTCTCAGCACTTAAGAGAACAAGCAGTCAGATTATCAACAAGCATGCTATTTTGAGCAACACAATTAGCCAACATAAGCTAATTAATATCTATCAAGCACTCTATCCAAGAATAACAATAAAATATATATTGTTCAAGTAAACATAAAATATTTAGAAACTCAATTAAATGTTAAATTTTATTTATTAGGGTGTGTGTGTGTGTGTGTGTGTGTGTGTGTGTGTATGTGTGTGTGACACAAATCATGTGAGAGTCAGAGGATGACTTTGGGAGCCTGTTCTCTTCCAACATGAGACCCATAAATCAAATTCAGGTTGTCAAGCTTGCTCCATAAGTACTTAACCCACTGTAGCTATCTTGTCAGCCTAAGAAATTGATTTTTCTGTTTTGACTTTACCTTTTATTTTATGTATTTTTATAGCTAATATTTTGTGCTGAATTTAAATATTTTTCATGCAATATATTTTTGTCATGTTTTTCCTTCTTCTAATTCCTCCCAATATCCACTTTCTACTTTGAAATAAAGCTTTACGAAAATGTACCAGTCTTCAATTTTATCTTGTTAGTGCTGGGAACTGACCCATAGCTCTAGCTAAACATGGAGTGAACTGAGTAATATTCTACCCTGTCTTCCCTTTCAAAACTTTATATACTTTCTTTTAAAAGTGAATTATAAGCATTAAATCTGATTTTTCCACTGTAGAGGCAAATTTGAATATCTTTTATAATCGTAAATATAGCAGCTATAAGTACAGAAAATATATATACTCATAAAGATATATTTGCTATTTCAACTACTCATCTGATTAAAAACAAGGAAGTTTAATGTGATATTTAAACCAAAGTCAAAGCAGGAATTAACAGAGATTATGCTCACAGTAAAAGTCCTCAGCAAATGGGGATACAGCTTGTCTTTACTGAATATTATAGATATTTATAACTTTGGAATTCCAAACAACATTAAATTATGATGTAGTTGTGTTAGTGTTAATTCTTGTTTTTTTTAAAAACACCTATTAAAATAATTATTGCACATTCTTATGTTTTCTCTTTAAGATTGTATCTTTCGTTCTTGAGACTATAACATAATTACATCATTTCCCTACCATTTTCTCCCTCCCTCAAAATTCCTCTTTCATCCCTTTTTTAAAAAATTCACAGCTTCTTTTTACATTAATTATTACTTATGTGTGTGTGTGTGCAGCATCGTAAGTAAATATAAAATGGCTTGTTTTCATATCTTGATTGTGACCATATGGCATTGAATAGTCATTAGTATGTTCCTCTCTGGGGGGACTATTTCTCCTGCTCTCAGCATTCTTTAAGTGGTCTGTGGTTCTTTGGCAGGGTTGAGGTCCCCTGGACTTTCCTCATGTTTATTTTTGTGATTGTTTCTCAACTCCCATTTAGGTAGTCATGTTAGTGATAGATTGGACAGGCTTGATGGCTCTGTAACTATGTACTAAGTAGGAAATTCTCAGAGATTCAGTAGTGGGCATAGATGTACAGGACACAAAGTCCAGATTTGCTTTCTTTATTACTGTTGCACCATTCAACATGTGCCACATTCTCAAAAGCCCAATATATTCAAAACTGACAACGCAACGATTAGAAAAATACTATATATTTTTCACCATTCATTTTAAAATCCTCATGAATTATGCTACAAGTGAGGGCATAAAAATTAACAATAATGTGATTTGGTAAAAGACATCTCCTATAGATTGAGAAAAATACAAAGTATAATTTATATAGATGAATAATTCAGACAAGAGCTAAGCACCACGATGTTCACCAAGAAGTACAGATTCAATTAAATTTGCTTTGATTCTTTTTCTCTAGTAGTTCATATTCTAAAACAGATAGGTTACTTCAGCTGGTCTATTTCCATAGGGATCATTTGAGACTTGAAGGCAGTGAAAAGTCCCTCTGTAACACTAATGAGGAAAATTGCCCAGGCATTTTACATTCTTCTGAGGAGTGTACCAACCATGACATCACTGTGAACAAGCATTTATGTCCTCTAGGACTGATTCTCAGAAGTGCACTAGACAATCTAAATCCCCTGAGTCCAAGGACATTATAGTGTTTCAACATAAAACTCCCTGCTTTCCTGGTGTCATTCAGACACTAGGTCTGAATGGTCTATGATTGTGTCTATACAGAATGTTTTTGAGACAATACACAACCAAAGATCAGGTTTAAGTTTCTCTGCTTATGGAAATTGATATTTTTTCTCAATCAGATACATACTATTAGAAAGTAGAATTTAGGATATGTAATGCAGAATAGATCTTAAGAAATATTTTATACTTTCTATCGATGTCTGTTTTCTTGATGTCAAACTTAAGTACCTCTAAATTTGTTCTCACTGGATTTCCTGGGCTGGAAGTTTACTACATCCTGTTTGCCATTCCTTTCTCAGCCATCTATGCAATGGTATTCCTGGGAAACTGCATGATACTTCACGTGATCCGAACAGAGCCAAGCCTGCACCAGCCCATGTTCTATTTCCTGGCCATGTTAGCCCTCACGGACCTGTGCATGGGGCTGTCCACTGTGCACACGGTGCTGGGCATTCTCTGGGGCTTCCTTCAAGAGATCACCCTTGATGCCTGCATTGCACAGTCTTCGTTCATGGTTTGTCCTTCATGGAGTCCTCTGTCCTCCTCGCCATGTCCTTTGACCGCTACATTGCCATTTGCAACCCTCTACGCTATTCCTCCATCCTAACCAACGACAGAATCATGAAAATCGGAGTGGCCATCTTATGCAGGAGTTCTATGCTCATTCCTCCCGTTATTATCCGCTTGAAATTCTTAAATTACTGCCGGCCTCATGTCCTCTCCCACTCTTTCTGCCTGCACCAAGACTTGATTCGAATTGCATGCTCAGATATTCGCTTTAATAGTTTCTATGCTCTTTCTCTGGTGATTTGCACCCTGTTGCTGGATGCAGTGCTCATTCTTGCCTCCTATGTGATGATCCTGCACACAGTTCTGTCCATTGCATCCCGGGAAGAGAGAATCAAGTCTTTGCAAACATGTGTATCTCACATCTCTGCTGTTTTGGTTTTCTACATACCCATAATTGGCTTGACCATGGTTCACCGCTTTGGGAAGCATCTCTCTCCACTAGTTCAGGTCCTCATGGGCAACATTTACATCCTTTTCCCACCCTTGATGAACCCCATTATATACAGTATCAAGACTCAGCAGATAAGAGTGAGAATCCAGAGACTGTTTTCTTTGAATGGCACCTAAATCCTCAGGTCCACAGTGATTGTATTTAAAAGTAAAGAAGTCCACTCTCAGAAGGAGAGTGCCAGGAACTGAAACCTAATTAGTTACCTCATCTTTTAGTGGCAATTTACGTTTTACAAGTACTTTCTTCTACTTTTTAACCACAGCCATCATGCATAATTGACATTGACTCATATAAAATTCATATATATATTTGATTTACAGAAAATTTATATATATATAATTATATATATATATAATATATATTATATATATGTTATATATAATATATATATAAAATTGTGAGCTTATAATGTGCTGACAAATATATGAGTTGATGAGTTTCATTTATTGGACAATATTTTCCATATTATGGCCAGTGGATATAGGATGCATTTATTTCTTCCTATTAGGAGAAAAACAAATTTTAATGGGTATTTCTCCTTATGAAATTACTGAATTAGGTTTTGATTCTTTTTACTCCAGTCAGCATATTAAGTTTGTACACATTATCACTGATTCACAGTTTAGAAAATGGCATTACAATATGTGACTAGTGTGAAGAGGTTGGGCTTTTTTTAAAAAAAAAGATTTATTTTATTTTTAATTTTGTGTATGTGTATTATAGGAGAGGCTCATATAAATAAAGATGCCTCCTGATGCCATAGTCTTTAAAATCTGAATTGGATTTATAGGAGGATCTGAATAGCTAGATATGAGTCTTTTTCAATAATTTAACACATAATAAAATAAATACAATCAATATCTTGCTGTTGGCCTGTCTTCAGTGAAATATCTACCTTATTCTATCACATGAATAGTAATGAAGCTGGAAATATAAGACACTGCTTAGATCAAACTAAATGATAGAGTAGGTCAGAGTAGACATTTGTGATTATCAGATTTTCCAATATGTAATAATGTCCTAATAGTGACAGTAAATAAAGAGTTTGGTGACTTAAAAACTTTTATCTTTAATTCATATCTTTGTATTATTTCCCTTAAAATTTGAGTTTATTTAAATAAATATCTTTATTATATTTATCTACCAAATAAATACCTTTATTACACTTCATTAGGAATATTTGTATGTTCCTAACTGCATCTCCCTTAAGATTCTGTTATAGAATTTTTAAGTGGACAGGTGGTCAATGTAAAATGTAGAGTAAGGAGAATAGAGAGATGGCTCCAAAGTAGAAGGCACTTGCTGCACTTGCAATTGACCTAGGTTTGTTTCCTAGCACTGACATAATGCCTCACATCTTTTAACTTCACTTCCAGGATATCCAGTGTTATACCCTGACCTACATGGGCACCATCCATGTATGAGGCATTTTTTAGAAATGTAAGAAAACATTCACATACAAACAATAAAATTCATATTAATTAAATAAAATATATGGTTAATAAAAATAAAACCCACAAAACACTATATTTTTTTAACTTTTATTAGAATATTATTAACATATATGTACTCAGTTTAATTGCTAATTCATAGTATGATTACTGAAGCATAATCAACAACTGTGATTCATCCTTGTTAGATGGAATCCATGCTGTGATGACCTATAAAAGTCACGTTTAGTGCTGTATTAACTACCAAAGGGAAAATTTAGCATATTCTACCATTATTGTAAGCCTCTTTGCAGGTGACTTTGTTTCATTAACTCTGATAACCTCAAGCTCCTGGCCACCAGCTATCTTATTTCTATCCTGTGGGTTTGTCATTGTGGAGTACCATATAAGTGTAAACTAGTCGACTAGCTAACTTGAAATTGCAAGAAACTTTCCACTCAACAATACTACAGAGATTATTTTTAATATTGTGTGTATTGTTTTATATTTTAAAACTCAATGTTCATTTATGTACTCATTGTTATTTTATTTATTAGGATTTTCAATAAAGATATGTTAAACATTTGAATCATATAAGTGCAAACTTTCCCCCTAGTTGGTAGAATACATTATTTAGTATGTATTGATACCCTTCTGTGATGCTGTTGAGACAAGGATTTAAAACTGTATCTCTGAGGAAATATGAAAGTAAACCTCTTGCTTCAGTTCTGCACACTGCCTAGTCAAGTATTAGGTGAGATTGATCTAGTAAGCTTGTCTTTGGGCTCTTCTTATTTTTCTTTTTCCCCATTCTAATGTGTTAGTTTTTATTTTATCTTACTTCATTTAGAAGCTTGTTTTATTTCTAATGAGAGACAGAGCAGGGTGGATTTGGCTGGGAAGGAAGATGCAAACTAACTGGGAAGAGGGGGGAAAGGGGAAAGAGGAATCAAGATATAATATGTGAGAAAAAAATGCTATTTTCAACAAAAGAAAAACAATTATAAATTAGAAAATGAGATATCTCTTCATCTGTATGGAATTGAATCTTTATATCTATTAGAAAAGCACAGAGTAGTGGATAAAGTTGGGATGGAGATCCAGGATCATCTGTGCTCTAAGCACCAATACCAATACCAATGCTGACCCATGATGCGGTTAGTTATGCCCAATGAACTCATTGCAAGTTCAAAATAAAATTTGTTTGAAAATGTCTTTAGTCTATCTAACCTATGTAACCAGAGAAGTTAGCTGTCCTATGTGCTCAGAACCTTTCAGTAGTGTACTGTTGAACAAAATCACAAAGCCCATTTTATAACAAAATGTTCAATGTCCCATTTGACTTAATAAATGCGCTGACAGTAAACTGCCTCACCCAAAAACTAACAATTGAGAAACATGGCCTTATCCAACTAAAAACTCTTAGGTATAGCAAAGGACACCTTCATTTAAGTGAAAATCCAGCTTACAGGAGGGAAAAGTTTTTGCCAGCTATACAGGTGATAGAGGACTGAGATCCACCATGTACTAAGTACTTAAAACATAAAACACTAAGAAATAGTTATTTCATATCCTCATATATTTATAAATACTTATTTTTCAATATCCTAAGCCATCAGAGAAATGCAAACTGAAACTACATTCTTATTTTATCTTACCCCAATCAGAATGGCTAAAGTTAAAGGAAAAAAAATTACATTTTTTTTTTCTTTTCGGTGGTGGTAGAATGTGTTAATACTGTTAAAAAAGAAATTTACCAATTATTCACAGAGTTACTATGTGTATTTATGTGTGCTTGTGTGTGGTTTCATTGGTGTGTGTCTCAACTCTCATTTTATTAATTAATTAATTAATTAACTTTTCATCCCAATCTCAGCTTTCCCCTTTTCCTTTACTCACATTCTTTCTGTCTAACCTCTTCTTCTCTTATGCTCCCTCCTTTTCTTCTCAAAAAAGAGGAGACCTCCCATGGATATCAATTCTCCTTGGCATATCAGGTTGTAGTAGGACTGGGTGCATTTTCTTCTACTGAGGCTAGACAAGAGCTCCAACTTAAAGGAAAGCAATCCAAAGGCAGCCAACAGAGTCAGAGACAGCACCTATTCCTGCTGTTAGAGGTCCCACAGGAGGAAGTACCAAGCTGTATATCCCTTTATATCAATGGGAGTCCATGTTCATTGTATTTATGCTTTCTAGTTAGCGGTTCAGCCTCTGAGGCCCTCCAGACCCAGGTTACCTGATTTGGATGGTTTTCTTGTGGTGTCCCTCATTCTTGTGTCTCCTTCAATATTTCTTCCCCCTCTTCCACAAGATTCCCCAAGCTCCGCCTAATGTTTGGCTGTAGGTTTCTGCATATATTCTCATAGCTGCTGCATGAAGTCACTCAGATGACTGTTATGCTAACCTCCTGTCTACAACCAAAGCAGAATATTATTAAGAGTTTCCGTGCTGTGCTCTCATGGCATAGGACTCAGGTGGACCAGTCATTAGCTGGACATTCCTTCACTTTCTGCTCTCTATCCCTACATGTCATAGTCAGAAATAATTGTGGGTAAAATGTTTAGTATCTGGATTGATATTCCTATCCCTATCAAATGGATGGCCATTGGTGAATGTGTACATTTGGTTGATAAGCAGTAATACAAATATTGGTTAGGGTTTTATTATCTTAGGACTCCTGATTCAACAAAACCATTCACTTGTTCTCTAATTTATACATATTTCCCATTTTACATGGATGACTGAGATTTCTAAAAGATGCTAGAAAAAATACTTTCCCCCAAACAGCTGCAGTCCATATTGCTAACCAGCATGTTTGGTTTCTATATCTTAATAGAGTTAAATTAAATTCTTGTCAATAGGCTCAAGTCAAAACCCTGGTATAGACAAAGGACTTGGAACTGCTAACAAAAAATCCCACAATCCCAAGGATCAGAGCACACAAGGGACAGAACATGGAAGGAAAGGGACAGATAAGGAGAAAAGGAAATACAAGAAAGGAGGGTGAATGAATGATTTAAATTACAATTGATCCCTGAGGAGACACTTCTGAAATAAATGCTCAGGCCAGCCAGGCTTTTGCACAGTGCCTGATGAAAAATGTGTTATAATCAAATACTTCACAAAGCTAAATATCTGAAGCTCACGGCAATGTCATTAAAAAATGGACAGCATCTAATTTTCAGGTTAGTAGGGGAATGAAATGTATTTACTCTTTTAGGTATTACAGGTACCAGCACTGGAGAAAATAGGAAACAGGTATCTGACTTATCACTAAGAGAAAAAGCATCCTTAGCCAAGAATCCATGGGTGATAGTGGTAGGTCCTGAAGACTCTCCTATACCCCTCCATCCTGGCTTCTTGAGGAGTTGTCTATATGATGTCTACATTCAAAGAAGTCATCAAGTTAGGGCAAGGGAGCTTTGGCCATGGTATGAAGGAAATTGCTGGGAAGAATAAATAATGCATATTTCATTAGATACATTATAAAATTATCTTATAATAATAATAAAGATAATAATAATAAAATAGCAGAACCAATACTAAGGTATGTATAAAGAAGAATGTGAGAACAAACCAGAGCCATTGAGATGAATTGTGTATTTCTGTTTCCCTTTGAATTCCTGTCTGAAACCAATTTTTCAACCTTTATACTTCTGTCATTTTCTTCTCTAAAATTATCTGTGTCTACTTTTCTGACAAGTTAAAAAATTGCTTTCCCCTATTTTCCTAGTGCCAGAATTAATGTAATCTTGAGAAATGTCATGATTTCTGACTAACCTTTCCTTACTAGCTGGGCACAATGTCTGCTGCTCAATTGAAATCCAGTGCAATATATTTGCTTACATTCAAACCTCCCTGTATGATTTCATTCTTTTTTACTATAGGCTTAATAAGAAAATAGGATCTCTTGATAACTCTCAGGATGTGTGTTCACTGAAATTTTTGAAATAACACATTCAAAATGAAGAAGTCATTCTGTTTAGCAATTCTAAGTTTTCTTACTCTTAGTGTTAATAGCAAGATGAAGACAGAAATCATTAACATCCTTCATAAATGACAACCACAGATCTTAAGTTGCTCCTCAGTTTCAATACTGTTAGAAAACAACACCTGTGAGATGGCATGCAATCTTGAAGAGTGAAGTCCAGCGATCTTGGAGACATGTTCTCCAGATAAAAGTGGATCATGTGAGTAATGTCTGAAAGTACACTAAGATACGGGAGATGAATACTCCACACCAAACAGAAAAGAATATGGCTATCTTTCTCTGGGTGATACTGAAACACATCTGTCTGTATGTATCCAATGGTTCCTTAGAATTCTGAGTCCCAAAGATTTCTCAGTATAATTAAACCCCATCTAATGCCATAGCTTTTAAAATGAAACCAACATGCTTGTATGAACTTTTCAAATAATAAGCATATATATGTGAGCATGTCTAACCAGCTTCTATTTGTGTTTCTTTAAGTAGGTGATGTCATAGCCATATATCTTCATATGCCTTCAAGTGATCATCTTTTTTTTACTGCATATACTTTATGAAATATGATATATAATGAAACATATTATTAAACAATGTATATGATAACATTATAATCTGGCGGAAAGAGTTTGTGAGAAGCTAGAATATACTAGAGCAATGTTCTGCTCTAAAAGAGATATTTGTTAAATATAAGAGCAATGACACACATAAAAGTCAGTTTTCTGTCATCCTGTAGCCTCCTCCAAACTCCAGAATTTCATCCATTGAATAATTCTTAAAGATATATCACATTTAAAAATGTCTGCACTTAACTGTCTTTCATTTATTTGTTTATATTGTTATATTATTTTGCAATTAGCTATCCATATTTGATTGTCAAACAATACTTAGATGCTTTCTCACTTTCTAGGTTCATTCATTCTGGGAAATCAGTAGGTCAAATCTCAACAATTTCAGTAAAGATGATATCATGCAAAAATACTTTGTAAGCAACAACACTATAAGAATTACAGTGATTTCATGCTTTGTTTTAATTTTTATTTTGCTTTTTGAATGCCTTGTTTTATTTGGAGTATTTGGACTTCATCTACATCAAGAGTTCTCAAACTTCCTAATGCTGTGTCCCTTTAAATACAGTTTCTTTAGTGGTGAACCCCAACCACAAAATTATTATTTTACAACTGTAAATTTTGCTACTTCTATGAATCATAATATAAATATCTGATATGCAGGATATCTGATACAGGACTCCTGTGAGAATGTCACACAACTCCCATAGGGATCTTGACCCACAGATTGAGAACATCTGATCTAGATCTATTCATCATACATAGCTTATCTCTAATGTACACTCCAATAACCTTATAGTAATCTTGAAACAATGCATGGAGCTGTTCTTTACATATCCTGTTTTTCCATATTTAGAAAGTCCCCAGGGATGCCTGAATTACCATTGTTTTGAAAAACAATACTTCTGAACATCCAAACAGCAGGTAGCATCTTCAAGAGACAAACTCTAAGGAACTGTTTCCTATCATTTTACCTAAAGGGAATTTTGTATCTGCAATGTCTGTAATTTGGTTCAACACCTCAACCTCCCAATTCTTGCTCACAGGCTTCCCAGGTCTGGAGAAAGCCCATCACCTGATTTCCCTCCCATTATTGGTGGCCTATATCTCTATACTGCTTGGCAACAGCACCCTCCTTTTCCTCATTAAGGATGACCATAACCTCCATGAGCCCATGTATTATTTTTTAGGTATGTTGGCAGCTACGGATCTTGGAGTAACATTGACCACCATGCCCACAGTGCTGGGTGTACTATGGTTAAATCACAGGGAAATTGGCCTTGGAGCCTGCTTCTCTCAGGCATACTTTATCCACAGTCTCTCTATTGTGGAGTCGGGGGTATTGCTTGCTATGGCCTATGACCGTTTCATTGCCATTCGCAACCCATTAAGATATACCACCATCCTTACTGATACTAGGGTAATAAAGATTGGCATAGGTGTAGTGATGAGGGCTGGTCTGTCAATCATGCCAATAATCATTCGCCTGCATTGGGTTCCCTATTGTCGATCCCATGTACTCTCCCATGCTTTCTGTCTACACCAAGATGTCATCAAGCTAGCCTGTGCTGATATCACATTCAATCGTCTCTATCCAGTTGTGGTTGTATTTTGCACAGGACTTTTGGATTTTTTAATTATTTGTGTCTCCTACATTTTAATTCTCAAGACTGTCATTGGCATTGCTTCTACAGATGAGCGGGCCAAGGCCCTCAACACATGTGTCTCCCATATCTGTTGCATCCTGGTCTTCTATGTCACTGTGGTTGGTTTGACTTTTATTCACAGGTTTGGAAAGAATCTTCCTCATGTCGTTCATATCACAATGAGCTATATCTACTTCCTTTTTCCCCCTTTCATGAACCCTATTATCTTCAGCATTAAGACCAAACAGATTCAGATTAGTTTGGTTCGCTTGCTCTCACAGCCTTCTTCTAGAACTCGACTCTGATTACTCTCTGAGAACTATTCCTGAATTTTTATCAAGTTGACAACATTTCAGGCAGGAAAAACCAAGCAAAATATTTCAATAGAAACCTACTAATGACCTGATACTTGATTGTTCTTTATTACTGATTGATTTTAGAGTAATATGTTCAGAGTATGAAGCACTATGTAAAGATCTCACTTTAGTGCTAAATGATTCACTAAAGTAAGTTACTTGGTTTGGTGAGCTTATGGCTCCTGATTTGTACATTCATATGTAGTCTTTGAGATTAAAGTATACAAGGGTTTATATCAAGCCCATAATTTTCAATGCTGGCAGTCACTTACCTAGGGCTATGACTTTCAATGTTTTTGCTCAAATGGAACAGGTTGCTCTTTCTAGAAACCTGCACAGAGTCAAAGGAGCTAGATACAGCCCTCAGTTCAGAAGGATTACTCTAGGAAAATTATATCCATGAAAAGTCTGCCCAGGTACAATGATGGCAAACGTTTATCAAATAACAAAGTCAACAATAGACATTTAAGCAAGAAAGATAATTCTAGTGCAGACAACAACTATCTTGTTAAGTTTGATTACAGACACTGCTGAGAAGAAGAAGGCATATTTATTCATTAAAATGACATAGAGTGCTATTTGAAGAACAGCACAGGTAATACAATCTGGGAAACTTTGGTACACAGAGTTCCAGACATTGGCATGACTGGTCATTTTCTTGCATGGGAGTGAGAGAGAAAATTGTGTCAATAGTTGTAAATAAAAGACAAATGATCATTTATCCAATCCAAATTGCTTTTGAAGTTGATTTTGACCACTCCTTTGGCATGAGTAAAGGTTGTTTGTTAATCCATGGCTCCTTAAAAATCAAGTACTTGCTCAGTGATGTTTATACTTACCCTACACACAGTAGCAAGGAATTGAAAAATAAAATCCTAAACCATTCTTAAAGAGATGAACTCAGAAGGAAGATATGATAAAACACATAATGGTGACTCTATTCAACTATAAATAAAAGTAAAATAATAAAATTTGAAGGTAAATTAATGGACCTTGGAAAGATTATCATAAGTGAGGAAACCCATACCCAGAAATACAAACAGGGCCTATTCTTTCTTCTGTGATCCCTAACTCCAAATTCTCAGATTTAGTATAGTAGAGTAGTATAATGTACTGGCTGGTTTTGTGTGTCAACTAGACACAAGCTGAAGTTATCACAGAGAAAGGAGTCTCAACTGAGAAAATGCCTCCATGAGATCCAGTGGTAAGGCATTTTCTCAATTAGTGATCAAGGGGGAGGGCCCCTTGTGAATGATACCATTTGTGGGCTGGTAGTCTTGGGTTGTATAAGAAAGTAGGTTGAGCAATCCAGGAGAATCAAGCCAGTAAGCAGCATTCCTCCACGACTCCTGCTCCTTGACCTGCTTGAGTTCCAGTCCTGACTTCGTTTCATGATGAACAGCAACATGGAGTATAATCTCAATAAACCATTTCCTCTCCAACTTGCATCATGGTCATGATGTTTCGCAGGAATAGAAACCCTGACTAAGACAAATTGGCACCAGTGTAGTGGGGTATTCCTGTGACAACCTGACTATGATTTGGGGAGGTCTGTGGAAGGACTTTGGAACTTTGGACTGCTCTGTGGGATGTTGTGTAAGAGCTTGGAAGGTAATGTTGAGAACAGTGCAGAAGATGGAGGCCTGGCTTGTGAAATTTCAGAGGGAAGATTAAAGACACTTATTAGGGTCATTGCTATTTTGACTGTGAAAATTCTGTGGTTTTGGTTAGCTGGGGCTAAAGGATCAGCTGTGAATTATAAGATACCAGAACTATTAAAGCAAAACTATTGTATTGCTGGGACTATTGATGCTGGTTGTCTGGAAATTGAGAGGAGACCAGCTTCACTGAGGTGAAATCTTCTGAGAAGTGTTTTCTGAGAGCACAGAGACTGTATTCCAGAGATAGCCAGGGTTGTACCTTGTGTTGTGGCTGGACTTGGTAATGCATAAGAGTTACCCAGGTGATACAGGTTTTGAAGGCATGAAGGAGTCATGAAGAGCACCTGAAGCCTGGGCATTGTGAGAGGCTATGGAAGGCCATTGGTGAAGGTATAGCCTTAGTTGAAATTGATGGCCCAAGACTGAAGGGGTCATGAAAAGGATGTGAGGCTTGGCACCATGGTAAAGCCTAGTTGCAGCAGAAGACAGCAGTGTTTTGGAGATACTAGTACCATGAGATGACCACCAAGAACAGCAGCAGCAGTGGAATACAGGTATCTGGAGCCTAGAAGACAAGGAGTGTGCTACAAGGGGCAGACCTGGAAAAGTGACTCAAGCCCTTGGAGGTATCCAGAAGATCGTATGTGGATCCCAGACACTGGACAGTTGGAGTTTGATTTTGCTTTTGATTGTGACTGTGACCTGATATTTTTCCCTCTTGAAGAAAGAAGGTATTTTAGTGGAGCCCTCAGTTAAGAGACTTTGGATTTTTAAAAGATTTTGAATCTTAAAAGATTGGATGTTTAAATGGGACTAAAATGTTTATATGTGAGAATTTGCAAAGACTGTGGGACTTTTAAAGTTATTTAGATCTTGGGAATGAACAAGAAAGTAAGGGTTAGGCTTAATGGTGATGTATTTGTGTCAAGTTGACAAGGGGTCAATTGTACTGGCTAGTTTTGTGTGTCAACTTGACACAAGCTGAAGTTATCACAGAGAACGGAGTTCCGGTTGAGAAAATGCCTCCATGAGATCCAGCAGTAAGGCATTTTCTCAATTAGTGATCACAGGGGGAGGGCCCCTGGTGAGTGGTACCATCTGTGTGCTGGTAGTCTTGGGATTCATAAGAGAGCAGGTTGAGCAAGCCAGGAGAAGCAAGCCAGTAAGCAGCATTCCTCTACGGCCTCTGCATTAGCTCCTGCTCCTTGACCTGCTTGAGTTCCAGTCCTGACTTCCTTTCATGATGAACAGCAGCATGGAGTGTAATCTCAATAAACCCTTTCCTCCCCAACTTGCATCTTGGTCATGATGTTTGTACAGGAATAGAAACCCTAACTAAGACATAATAATTACCATCATCAAAGCAGCTCTTCTCCCCACATCAAGTGGAGAGTATCCTAGAAAATCTCAACTGGATACTTTGTAGAGATTAGCAGTTCATCAGGAGCTCAGTCCCAGAGGATACCTCTACATCACTGCTTGTGCATGGCCTGGGAGCATCCTAGAAAATAAAGTGGAAATATTTCAAGAGCCGGGATACTAATAATTTTGCTGTGACAATCTCTCTTAGAAATGGCTATATAAATAAGATATAAGCAGTAGCTATTTATAAGCATATTATTGTAGAAAGGGGAGAGATTTTAGGGTTTTACCCCAGATGAAGAACTACAGGCCTTAAATTACTATTGGTAGAAGGAGAATTAGCCTCTCTCAGGGAGGAACTCACTTGCTACTTTCTAATTCAGAGTGGTCTCACTTAAAATTATATAGATACAAACAACAAAAATGGACTGAACAAGAAAAAAGAGTACTCAAATGTATATAAAGTTGTGTATATGTGTGTGTGAGTGTGTGTGTATACACACAAACAAATATAATAAAAATGAGACAATCAGCTAGATAGCGAGGAGCATAAGAGGGGTTGAGGGAAGACAATTTGGAGGTTCTGGAGGGAGGAAAGGAGGAAGTGATGGAATTCATTTCAATTAAGAACATAAAAACAAATTTGTATTTTTGATTCAGATGATTTTTTAAAACTTACTAAGCATATACTTATTAACAACATAAACGACTAGGATCATACAGATAATATTCCGTGATGGCTCATTCAATTCTCATATCTCTGCATCTTATCTCTGAACTCTGTCATCCTGGTCATGTCACAAAATTGTGACAATTTTATAGATCTTCTGGAATTTATGAGTAACTTAGAAGAAAACCAAAACTAACTGTGCTGACTTTTTTGTGGCAACATTTTATAAGTTAGAGTTCTCTGGAAGGAGAGATCCCTTAATAAAATCATTAATTAGTGTTTGATGTTGGAGGGCACAGCTCATTTTGAGTGGTGCCATTCTGGCTTTGTGGTTCTCAGTTCTAAGGAAAGGACAGATGAGCAAATCATGAAGAGCATCCAGTAAGCAGCACCCATCTATGACCTGTGCATCAGCTCTTTTCTCTAGGTTCCTCCCCTTTTTAAGCTCTTGTCCTGACTTCTTTGATGAAGAACAGTGATTTGGAAGTAAAACTTGTTGGGCTCCATTTTGGCCCTGGTTTGGGCTTTGAGAACAAACCTCAAACTCAAACTTTGAGGACAAACTCGAGCTTGGCTCGAGTTTCTGTGGTCTTGTGGGAGAGCCTAATCCTGGCTCCAGTTTTGAGATCTGTCTCAGTTACTTCTGTACCAGGGTGAATCAGCAAGACTTGTTTGGCCCTGCCTCTGCCCTGCTGTTTCTGATGTGAAACTTAGCCATTGGCCCTGTCAGTTATCCTTTATCCTCTGTCACCCTTCCCTGCCTGTCTTAGTCAGGGTTTCTATTCCTGCACAAACATCATGACCAAGATGCAAGTTGGGGAGGAAAGGGTTTATTCAGCTTACACTTCCACACTTCTGTTCATCATCAGAGGAAGCCAGGACTGGAACTCAAACAGGTCAGGAAGCAGGGGCTGATGCAGAGGCCCTGGAGGGATGCTACTTACTGGCTTGCTTGCTTCTCCTGGCTTGCTTAGTTGGCTCTTCTTTAGAGTTCAAGAGTACCAGCCCACAGTTGGTACCACCCACAGGGGGCCCTCTGCCCTTGATCACTAATTGAAAAAATGCCTTACAGCTGGATCTCATGGAGGCATTTCCTCAACTGAAACTCCTTTCTCTGTGATAACTCCAGCTTGTTTCAAGTTGACACAAAACCAGCCAGTACAATTGACCCCTTGTCAACTTGACACACAAATGCATTACCATTAAGCCTAACCCTTACTTTCTTGTTCATCCCCAAGATCTAAATAACTTTAAAAAGTCCCACAGTCTATGCAAATTCTTTCATATCAAAATTTCAATCCCTTAAAAAATATCCAATCTCTTAGAATTCAAACTCTTTTTACCATTAGAAGTCTCTTAACTGTGGGCTCAACTAAAATACCCTCTTCCTTCTGGAGGAGAAATAAATCAGGGCACAGTCATAATCAAAAGCAAAACCAAACTCCAACTGTCCAATGTCTGGGATCCACTCACGATCTTCTGGATTCCTCCAAGGGCTTGAGTCACTTCTCCAGCTCTGCCCTTTGTAGCACATATCTTGTCTTCTAGGCTCTAGATGCCTGCACTCCACTGCTATTGCTGTTCTTGGTGGCCATCTAATGGTACTGGCACCTCTAAAACAATGCTGTCATCTGCTGCAAGTAGGCTTTACCATCAGTCTTTTATAGTCTCTCTTCATGGTGCCAAGCCTCACTTCCTTTGCATGACCTCTTCAGTCCTGGGCCATCAATTGCAACTGAGGCTGCACCTTCACCAATGGCCTTCCATGGACTCTCACAGTGCCCAGACCTCAGCTGCTCTTCATTACTCCTTCATGCCTTTAAAACCAGTACCACCTGGGTGACTCTTACACATTACCAAGTCCAGCCATAGCACAAGGTACAACCCTGGCTATCTCTGAAACATAGCCTTTGTGCTCTCAGAAAACACTTCTCAGAAGATTTCACCTCAATGATGCTGGTCTCTTCCCAATCACCGCCAATTTCCCATCACCAGGTAACCAGCATCACTAGTCCCAGTAATGCAATAGTTTTGATTTAGTAGTTCTCGTATCTTCTTAATCACAGCTGATCCTTCAGCCCCAGCTAACCAAAACCACAGAATCTTCACAGTCAAAATAGCAACAGCCCTGATAAGAGTCTTTAATCCTCCCTCTGAAATTTCACAAGCCAAGCTTCCATCTTCTGCACTGTTCTCAACATAATTTTCCAAGCTCCTACACAACATCTCAAAGAGCTCTTAACACCGATTGACTCTGCTAGTCCAAGGTTTCAAGTCCTTCCACAGTCCTCCCCAAATTTGGTCAGGTTGTCGCACGAATACCCCACTATCCTGGTACCAATTTGTCTTAGTCAGGGTTTCTATTCCATTATGACCAAGATGTAAGTTGGGGAGGATAGGGTTTATTCCGCTTACACTTCCACACTGCTGTTCATCATCAGAAGAAGTTAGGACTGGCACTCAAGCAGGTTAGGAAGCAGGAGCTGGTGCAGAGGCTGTGGAGGGATGTTAATTACTGGCTTGCTTGCTTCTCCTAGCTTGCTCAGCTGGCTTTCTTATAGAGCCCAAGACTACCAGCCTACAGATGGTACCACCCTCAAGGGGCCCTCCACCTTGATCACTATTTGAGAAAATGCCTTACAGCTGGATCTCATGGAGCCATTTTCTCAACTGAAACTCCTTTCTCTGTGATAACTCCAGCTTGTATCAAGTTGACAAAAACAAAACAAAACAACCAGTATAGCACCTCCTCCATCATCTCTTCCCATACCTAAGTGCCCACCCCTTGCCTTCACTATACAAGCAAGTGCCTAGTTTAATAAAGTGAGTTCCTTCTTTGACAAGACTCCTGGTCTGATATGTTTCTTTTTGGCCATTGACATTCACCATCATACTCATCCCTGGACAGACCCAGCAGGACAGGGTTCTCTCCTCTCACCTGGACCTGCCATCAAGGAGCTGACAAAAACTCATACTAACCCTTTTCTCTACAAGTTGCTTGGGTTATAGTGTTTCACCCCAGCAATAGGAACCTTAATTGAATCACCAACCATGAAGCCAAACAAATGATAAAACAAGTATCATACCTAAGTAGTCTCTTAATGGACTACTTCCTTTTCTTTGTGTGTGTGTTTTTTAAATGTAAATCAGCTATGTGTTTGGATTTCATATAAAACTTTTTTATATATAGTAACTTATTCTTTACACAGGACAAGCTGGTACAACTCTTACTACCATATTCCAGGATTTACCACATAGATTATTTTTAATAAAAGAATAATTTTGAAATTGTTGATAGTTGAAATTTGAAGAGATTTGGATATCTTTGTGTACATTCTGGTTATTGAGATTTTGTCTCTTTTATAATGTCTTCTAAAGTAGGGAAAAACTAAATTATAGTAGTATCTAATAATGGCTAAGATGTAGCTCAGTCAGGCAAGTGCTTCCCTAGCATGTACAAACCCTTACTTCAATCCTCATATTTCATGAAGCTTGATATGGTGTTACACACCTGCAATCCCATCAACGGAGATGTGGAAGCAGGAGGATCAGAAGTTCAGGATTATTCTCATCTACATTACAATTTTGAAGCAAGTCTAGAATCCATGAGATGCTGTCTCAACAATCCTCTTTCCTGAGGAAAAACTCTCAGAATACCAGAACATGCCATGTTAAAAAAAAAAAATAAATAAAACATGGCTTTTGCTCCTATGGCTCTAGAATCATAGGGGAATAGAGGAAGGAAAGATTTTAAGAGCGAAAGAAAAAGGAAGTTTTGTGTGAGATTCAGTTTCATAGAAGTGTCAAAAGCTGCACCCATGATGTGTCAACAACATGCCTGCCTAGATATGTCCTGAACAAGGATGACACCAAGAGAAAAGCTAATGTTGAGTAGTGGCAGGGGCTCATGAGACTTTAACCCTACAGGCAACTATGGAATTGCTGAAAGCTGAAGAAATGGTCTTCCCCTTGAAAGAGCATACTGTTTGATTATCCAATACCAAATGGTCATCTCTGAAAACATAACTGTAACTGACATCATATCCACTATGCATGTGATATAAATATATTTAAGAACACATATGCATATATATAATAACAATAAAAGAAAAGGATCTATAAATTTGAAAGAGAATAGGGCCATGTGGGAGATTTGGGGAGAAGAAAGGGAAGAGGTAAATGATGGATTATGTTATAAACTCAAACATTAATTATTTTAAAAAATTTAAAAATCATTCTTAAAAATCTAGATCTTTTTCTTTCTCAAAAATGAATTCAAAGACTCTACTCAACATCAAAGCAAACATTTCTTTATTCTTTTACATAAACTGATATCAAAGCACACTCCTAATATTAGGGATAGCGAGATAATGGTATTTTAAAATAATATTTTTATTAGTATTTTGAGAATTTCACAGATACATTTTGGTGTTTTCACCTCCAATCTCCTCCCTGATTCACGTTTTCCTACCATTCCAATGTTTTGTTCTGTTTTCAAATTATTAAATTTTTTAAATGACTTCTTTTAGTTTTTAAGATTTTAATGTAATCACACCATTTTGCCTTACCATTCCTTTCTCTAAATCCTTTTCTATATGCTACTTTCTCTCTTTTTCATAACCATGGACACTTTTTAATTAAAGTTTTTGTATACATATATGCTTATATCATTCTTTTGCTCCTGCCAAGTCCAATTGATGCTGTCCAAAAGGTGCAGCACACTTCAAGGCACAATAACTGCATTTTTGTAATATTTATAAGTTGATATACATATGCTGGGCAACACCTAAATTGTTTCCCCTCCATTTTGTGCTTTCTTATATTGAACAGAGAGAGAGAGAGAGAGAGAGAGAGAGAGAGAGAGAGAGAGAGAGGAGAAATTAGAAAAACTGTAAAAGAGGAAAAACATAGAAGTGGATCCAGATTTTCTTTATGGTGCCTCATCCTGCATGACACAACAGGCTCTGGGTCCATCATAACCTCTGACGAATTCCTCAGTAGTAGATAAGGCCAAAAGGCCCAGTATAACAAAACTTTCAAGAAGATCTTTCCTGCGGGTCCTGTGTCCACCTCGACTTGGCTGGAGGTAAAGTGTCCTGGGCATTTTCTAAAGTGCTAAACTAAAAGCCACCTACCCTACTTTCTCTTTCCTAATTCTATGTCATGTTTAGAATTAACTACTTTCCTTTTGGTAAAGATAGCTCTTGAACCAATATGTAGGAGGAGATCTTGGCAACTGTTATTTCAAAATTTCAAATCTTTAAATCTGTAGAGTTAGTGGCTAGAAGAAGCAGAATTGGACCTTAAGGAAGGATCTCCTAAAAGAAGAATTCATTGTTGCTTGATTCTATGTATGACCTGATGTAACAGTGTTGGTTCAAGACATTCTCCAGTCATATCAGTGGCAGCTTTGAGCAAAGGACTGTCAACAAGGTCAACAAGTGGCAGCAATGGAACCTGAACTGCATGCTTATTATGGGCAAAAGGGATTGGCACAGCAGACTGGAACACAGGTAGTGATGTATCATTAGAGGTTATATAGGGAAAGGTAGTAGCATGTCATCAAGATGTCATGGGACATACAAATGTATCTTTACAACTTTCTAAAATGCCTCTGAATATTTTCTTTCTTCAAATGCTTATATGAGGAAAAATTCTAATTTTCTTTTTCCATATGGCTCCCAGCTCAGAGGACCAATCCAAACATGGTAGACTACCTTAAGTAGCAGTGTTTCCTAACAATGAATCTATCACCAAATTGAGTTAGAAAGGGCAAAGTTGGTTTCTACTTCTATCTACAGATATTTATAGTTTGGTGCCCAGCCTAATAATCATCAGAGTGGCTACCACCAGCAGATAATGGGAGCAGATGCAGAGAGCCACAGCCAAACATTAGACAGAGAGAGACAGCCCAAATTGGAGATCCCCATTGGGTCCCTCCCCTTGGAGCTCAGAGAATCCCATAGAAGAGAGTGAAGAAGAATTATGGGATCCAGAGGGTTCAAGGACACTAGATAAACAAGGCCCACAGAATCAACTAAATTGGGTCATAGGGGCTCAAAGAGACCGAAGCAGCAATCACAGAGCCTGCATGGTCTGAGCTACATCCTCTGGATATGTGTTTTAGCTGTTAGCTTGGTATTTTTGTGGGGCTCCTATCAGGAGAAGTGGGGTGTCTCTGACTCTTCTGCCTGTTCTTGGGATGCTTTTCTTTCTACTGGGTTGATATGAGGATTTGTGCCCATTCTTATTGTATCTTGTTATGGCATGTTCAGTTGATCTCTTTGGAAACCTGTTCATCTGTGAAGGTAAAGAAAGGAGGAGAGGATTTGGGGGAGATGTTGTGGACTGAGAGAAATGGAGGGAGGGGAAACGACATTGAGATGTATTGAAAACCAACCACCCAACTAACCAACAACAACAAATGCCAACCAACCAAGCAACAGTGATAATAACAACAAAACTCCTGTCAGATGTTTTTGAAAAATTCTAAGAATAAAAACAACTGACATGAAGATTACTATTCTGTCTGTAGTTCAAATAGTTGGCACATGGCTTTGGAAAACAGAAACATTATTCACAGAAAATTATAATATGAAATAATGATTATCATTCCCACTAGAGACTGTCTATCAGGATAGATAAGATGGATACTTATATAATCCTACTGATGCAAAATATATGGAGACCAGAATAGCAGAAATAAGAGTGTAGAGTGTAAGAAAGGCAGAAATTGGAGACTGGGATTTAGAAAGAAGGTTAGGAAAGTAAGAGTTATTTTTTGTTTAAGATAAATGCCTTATTGACGTTCCCTTTCAAGAAGATATTTAAGCATATAAAGAGACTCAGAATGCCTTCTTGAAACCTCCATGTTTTAGAAACAAAATGATTATTCTAGAAAAGTAGTCTGTCATCAATAAAGCATCTCAAGGACTCGCCAAAGATGAACTCCTGTAAGTGGACATAGTTTTCTAATTGAAATCCTGACTTTCTCTTCACATGTAAAACAATACATATAGCTCTTCATATATAAAACAATAAAACATGACCTGTATGGTACATCACACACAAAATGGAACATAAATACATTAGAGTTGTAAATGTAAGATCTGAAACTTCAAAGCTGGGAGTGTTGGCTAGAATGTTTTAAAAATTACCTGATAATAGTGGGATAATACCTCTCCCAGATACCTTATTTTTTCAAAGAAAAGCCCAGTTGCAGGTACAAAATATATATTTTTGAAGTTTTGATAAATTGTCTTATAGATCTTCTGAAATATTACCGGCTGCTGCCATTACTCTTGGTTACCCTCAAAACTTGATAGTAAGACCTTTTGATGTAGACACTAAGTACATGAGACATAGGACACAGAGAAATCTAACTGGTATTTACCTGAGGGCATTTTCTCTATTGGATAACTTTCAAAGAGCTACAAAGTTGTATACATGATATTATGTGGTAATATAATCAAAAGTTTTATGAAGCTATGAATGCTTCAGACTATGATAAGGATAGCCCAGCAAGATATGTCCTCTGTACCATAGCAGCACAAACATGATGGTAATAGCTAACTTCTTCTCTTTGAATTGTAGATGAAAACACAAATGGCACCATTAAGTGGGCCAAAATCTCATGGGTGTGTAAGTCATACCAGAGAATATAACATTAAATTTTTCTCCATGTGCATAGTTTAAAGCTGTCACCTAATTTCTTATCATTATAACTATAAATTGGTATATCTGTAAACTCTCATCAGAGAAGCTTGACTTAGTCTTTTCACAGATTTCCACTGAGATCACATTCCTTTCCATTTCAGTTATGTGATTTGTCTCAATAGACACTAAAGTAACTGCTGAAGAGGGGACAAATTCTCAAACTACACCATATCTGTGAAGTGTGCAGGGTTAACATGGACGTGCTGAGGGACCTTGTATTGCTAGGTGTTTCAGGCTGTCCCCATCCTCTTTCCCCTTAATATTACATCTCCCAAGGGTCTCAATTACCTCTAGATCTGATGGGCCTCCTGAGCATCGGGCTAACACATTAGCAGCCATTGCCACCAACATGAACTCTCACCTGCATAAAACAACCTGGTCTCACAGAATATAAAACAGTGGTAGAGACAAGGACATAAAAAGTCAAACTGGGAAGGAAGAGCCATACAGATTCCAGTGGTATTACATTTCTAGAGTTATGAACTGAGAATTTGATTAATTCAATTTCATAGTGAGGACACAAATATTATGGAATGTTTTACCGCTTGAGGAAGAATTTTGAAAATTTTCTTGCAGGAGTATATCTATTTGTGTAAATCATTGTAGAAATAATGTCAACAAAATCCAGTTCATGGAGGAAAGTGAAGTGAGTAGAGATTAAAATACCTTTGAGTAAATTATATCTGTGGAAATACAGGAGGTTGAGACACAAGATGGAAAAACATCTTCAAATGCTTCTGAGGCTGAAGAAGATGGTAGAACTTCTGCTATGTAAGAATTTATTGTGCCTTTATTAGAATTTTACAATTTCCTTTTACAGTTCCTTATTGATGAATGGGAATGACACCAGACAGAAAGTTGAGAACACTTGCAGAATCACAAAGCTAGCTATGACTGATGAAATGTTGGCATTAAAATAAATCCAGTGTAGAGATTCTTCGTGCGTGTTATCATAACACATTAAGATAAAATAGGCAGTATATTAAAGGAAAGCTTCATCAGAGTTCCACAGTCTTTCTTGTGAGTCATCTGCTTTCAAGGTGTCAGTTCTAGGCAACTGTCTGTGCCCAGACATTCAGAAACAAATAATGTCACTGCTCAGGCTCTATGAAACAATCCAGTATTTTCTGAGTTTAGAAAGATGAAAATTCTGTCACTCCAAGTTAGAGGTCAGAGGAGATCTGACACCTGCCTGTGGGCTGAAGACTATACTACAAGGGGTCCCATTCAAAGTGAGCTTGGGAGAGAGAGGTTATCTATGGGCCAAAGGGATAAGCAGATCCCAGTTCCAGTGTTATCTGCAAGCCTGTGCCTCCTGGATTCTGCCAAAATTTTGATAGTATATGTATATATATTACTTTGAGACAGTATCCCTGCTAAATTCTAGGTGATCTTACAACTTCCAGCCTAATATCGTGTCTTGTAAACACCAACCAGCCTTTTATAAGGTTAATTCTTTCTGAATCAGATCAAGAATAGAACTTTTACTTATGCCCCTCCCAAGATAATCTTACAAATAGCAGATGTTTGGTAGATATATAAACCCTTCTGTAACTGAAATGTTAATGTTCACTTTTGCCTTAATTATTATCGCTAAGACTATAATCTTCAATTGTGCACAGTAATTTCAACGCTAAAGTATAGCTTACTGGTAAAAATTTAATATGTAATTTTCACTCAATAACATAAAAATTGTTTTTATTAACAATATTTAGAAATATATTTGCATCACCCCAAAATAGCAGTTTTTGATGATAAGTAAGAAAAAATAGTTTGACTCTCAAAAAGTCTTATCTAAACTTTTAGGCAAGAAAGGTTTTGCAGAGGAATAGCTGAATAAAACTATGCCATGAAGTTGCAGATAATGGTCCAAAATTTCCATGCAAGAATGAAACTAGATTCCAAGAAGAATGCTTCATGATAATTGTAAACGCTAAAAGATACAATGAGAGGAAATCCTCAGATTGTAGGCATGCTGCGGATATGTAAACTCTGAATTGGTGAGTATTTCTGCCTTCCTATCACCAGGCAGAGAGGGAAGCTGCATTAGAGGAAGGGCTCAGCCTACAGACCTGTGGCTCACTGAGTGTATTTCCAAATCGTGGGCCCACGTGTAACAATTTTAAAAGCTTTACTGTGCATTCTTTCTATTTCTTCCTTTTGTGCGCCTGTATTCACCTGTCCACAAGCCCTTCTCTTTAAAGACTCAATCTTGGCCAATAGAAATATAAGAGGAAGTTGGTATTTTGAAAAAAATTTATGAAAATTTTCAAATAGGACAGTTTTCCACAAGTAAGGTAGTCTCTAACTGAGGGTAGATACACAGTAATTATCCCATCAAGCTGTGTCTCTGTTGCCTCCTTCCAGGCAAAGCAACTCTGAAATGACCAACTTGCCTGTGCTTCCCTCATTAGTGTTTGAAGCCCCTGTCCATCAACCTCTGCTGGGATTATTTTCTATATTATACACTGAAGAGTCACACAATTTTGAAATGGAAATATGTATGATTTTCCTGTTGACAGTATGGAATGTGTTCTCGTTTATTTTTAAAAATGATAAAGGATTTATGTTCATAATTTATGTTCTTTGTTTTTATCAGATCCTATTAGAGTGACTGTTTAGTTACACTTAGGATAAAATTATAATTTTAAAATGACAGACTCTTCTTGCATCTGTTAAATAATGTGTAATGTGAATATTTTCATACCATTACTAAATTTGATTTTGATTCTGGAAAGAAAAGTAACCAGCAACAACGATATACACTATATTATTACAGCTTTATTGCTGTACAAGGACTATAAATGACTAAAATTGAAGTAAACTTTGAAGCTTAGAAAAAATAATGAAGAAACATATTTCCTTTTCAGATTGAAATGCTAAACCTTAAAGAACCAACCCATTTATGTTAGTAATTTTAGAAGTTTGGTTGAGTCAGCCCTTCTTGGAAATTGTTTTCAAGTGAACCTGAAACATAGAAGAACTTACAAGTTATTTTCTGTTTATAGAATATTACCCTTGGTATTTTCTACCAAGCATACAACAAGTTGGATTTTAACATGGTAGATAATGTTACTCATCAACACATTGCTTCTTTCTTCCTGGTTGGTATACCTGGCTTGGAAAATGTTCACTGTTGGATTGGCATCCCTGTCTGTCTCCTGTTTGTCCTGACTCTTCTGGGGAATAGCATAATCATTGCTACTATCAAGCTGGAGTCAAGTCTCCACCAGCCCATGTATTTCTTCCTTTGCATGCTGGCAATGAATGACATGTGTCTTTCCTCTTCTGCAGCTCTGAAGATGCTTGGCATCTTCTGGTTTGATGCACATTGGATCAACTTCGATGCCTGTCTGACTCAAATGTATTTTATTCATACACTGTGTATCATGGAGTCAGCCATCCTAGTAGCCATGGCATTTGATCGCTTTGTGGCCATTTGCATCCCTCTTCATTATGCATCAATCCTGACAACATCTATGGTGCCTAAACTAGGTGTCGTTGGCCTGATGAGAGGTGTGCTCATGGTTTTGCCATGTCCTCTTCTCATTAAGAGGCTGCCTTACTATACAAAATATGTCATCTCTCATGCCTACTGTGAGCACATGGCTGTGGTAAAGTTAGCAAGTGCCAACACTCTCATTAACAGAGCATATGGAATTTCAGTGGCCCTTTCTGTGATAACATTGGACCTAGGACTCATAGCAACATCTTATGTAAAAATCCTCCAGTCAGTGTTTCGGCTCTCTTCTCAGAATGCCCGGTCTAAAGCCCTGGGGACATGTGCTGCACATGTCTGCACTATCCTTGTTTCCTATACACCTGCATTGTTTAGCTTCCTATCTCACCGAATTGGCAAGAAGGTCCCTCCAAGTGTTCACATCATTTTTGCAAGTGTGTACCTTTTAGTACCTTCTGCTGTTAATCCAGTGGTGTATGGTGTCAAGACCAAACAGATTCGCGATCGAGTGATAGAACTTTTCTTCACACACAAGAAATTTCCTGAAAAGTAAAAATTACCAAAACTTTATTTTAGCAGATAGTGTTTTGTGCAGCCAGGGTACATTAACAGTAGTTAACATCTGTTTTCAGTTTTTATTTTATTAACTAATATTTTATTTTTTCCTTTTCTTTTATTGGATATTTTCTTTATTTCCATTTCAAATGTTATTCCCTTTTCTGGTTTCCCCTCTGAAAATCCCCTATCCCATATGCATCCCCCTGCTCTTATGATGGTGCTCCCCCACCCACCTATTCACTCCGGCCTCCCCTACCTGGCATTCCCTTACCCAGGAGCATCGAGCCTTCACAGGACCAAGGGCCTCTCCTCTCATTGATGCCTGACGAGGCCATCCTCTGCCAAATATGCAGTGGAGCCATCATGGGTCGCTCCCTGTATACTATTTGGTTGGTGGTTTAGTCCCTAGCAGCTCTGGGGTGGGTCAAGAATATATTTTATTATTTAATATGCTGCTGTATTCTCAACTTTTCTTTATAAAATATTTATAGAATTGTATAATTTATTTCACAAATTTAACAAGTTTCACAATTTTAGCCAAATTGATTTTGAACTATCTACTTTCCATACTATCTGTATATCTGAACTTCTCTATAGTAATATACAGGTCTTTATGAGAAGCTTCCTGCCAACATATATGTACCATTAAAAATCATTACTCCTATCCTTAACACCAAATATTCAATTTGAAAAATTTCTAAATCTAATGATGTTCTTTGCTTTACCAGAAAAAAAATATATGTTCGTAAAATGCTGCCACAAAACACAGGGATAGGTAATACAAAAGAATCATAGACAAGTTGAAATGACAGAAGACAGCAGACCTGAAGCTGAATGTTTTCTGCATAAACGCTATAAACTTTCTGAAAGAAGAAACTATATATTTCAAAAGTATGGATCCAGGTTTAGTTAGAAATAAAATAAAAATAGACCAAGCCAGAGTAAAGGATTGATTTTACTACTTTATTTAGCGTGTAACACATTATTAAAAGCAGTCCTAGTCATAAGATACATGTAATATATGAATATGAAGGATGGACATCATCAATGAGGTCACAGATGTGATAGAGGACCTCCATCATATAGTGCCTCATGTGTTACACTGTAATGGTATATGGCTGTAGACTTAGTGATTTTTATGTGTATGTTAATAATACCAGGGCAACCATTAAATATTTTAAGGGTTATAAATTGTATTAAAATGCCCAATGTTAAAAATGTACAAAAAGACCTACAAAACACAAAAAAGAGACAGGGAAAATGAATAAATTAGTGTGTAAAGTCATGTTTCAAATATAGTAGTAATTATTGAAATATAAGGATAATCACAGTAAAAAAGAATTATCTAAATATACGTGAACAGACAGGTATGTTTTCAGAGTGTATAAAATACAATACAAGCTGTGTAGTCTGTAGGGAGAACCCACTTCGTTTTTGAAAACTTCAGCCTTATTTTTAAATGTTTTTATGAAACTTTTGTGAAACATAGAAGGAGCAGCATGTGTGTCCTGTAGGGAAGGTTACCCATTCTGTGCATTTGTCATTAACTCAACTATTTGTCCATTAAGCAATTCCCATTTTCCCAAATCAAAGATTTGAGAATCAACATGATAAAAATAAGCAGTGAAAGAAATTCTGCTTTTCCTACATAACAATTTGATAATGTTTACAACAGATGAGGCTTAGATGAAGGCACTACAATTTTGCATCACAAAATTAATTCAAATCAATTGTATATGCTAATCTAAAAATCCCAGAAAAATTAAAAAAGAATATGTGATAAATGTAGCATAAAATAACCTATGAAATTGGGACCTGTCTTGTAGCTATTTGGGAGTAGGCGATAAGAGGTTCACAAGTTCAAGATCTGTTTGGCATACACAGTGTGTTCGAAGGGCAACCTGGGCAAATGAGTGAAAACTTGTCTCAATGAACAGTTAAAAACCTTGCTGAACTAAGTACCCAGCAGTTAAGAGCACTTGTTGATCTTGCAGAGTATCCAGGTTCGATTCCCAACATATACATAGTGGCACACATCCATTAGCAACTTCAATGCCAGGAAATTTGATACTCTTATTGGAATTGTGAGGCCATTATATATATGTGGTGCATAAATATATATGCAGGCAAAATAGTCATATCTAAAGTAAAATGAATAAATCCAAATCTCTAAGGAAAAATTCATTGATAACCGGTTTTATTTAAAATATTCATTAATACCTACGTAAGGAGCAATTGGTAATTAATAGATTCAAGAGAAAAAGAGTCAGTCTTTATAATGGTGTGGTCCTCAGAAGGGTGACCATGATCTGGTGGAAGACCATATCTCTAAGAGTATATGCACAGCACAAATTGTACTTGATGGGTACAACATAAATAAAGGAATAATATTGGCTGGCTATGGATCTACGAGGAGTTATGATAAGGGGGTAAATATGATCAAAATACATTGTATGAGTTTTCAAAGCACCCAAAATAAAAATAAAATGTAGAGGGCAAGGGGACATGGCTGCATAGATACAATTCTTGCTAAAGTGAGGGCATGTGGATTCAGAGTGTATCTGTTTCAAGTACTTCTATGGAAGGATAAAAGATGTTAGCTACTTTTTGGTGCTCAATTAAAAATTTTTTCATACAACATATGTTTGTCATGTTTTCCTCCAACATCTTCCCCACTAGGAGAGCAAGAGATAGACAGACAGACAGACAGATGGATAGACAGACAGACAGACACACACACGGAGAGAGAGAGAGAGAGAGAGAGAGAGAGAGAGAGAGAGAGAGAGAGAGAGAGTTTTAACAAATCTGAAGACTTCAGATTTGAAAATCCACTTTCTTTCAAAGCATTGAAACAAAGCTATGTGGAAATATTTTTCCCTTTTATCTTGATGTTAGTGCTGGGAATTGATCCAGTATACACACTAAACTTGGAGTCTACTTCTGAGCTACATTCTTCCCAATCTTTCTTTTTAAGTATTTATAGCATTTCCTTTTATTAAGTTATAAGAACTAAATATTATTTTATACTGGATAAGAAAATGCACCATAGAAACAAATTTTCCTAAAATGAACATCTTTGGTAATGCTAAATATAGCTTCTATCAAATAAAAAATAAAGATACTCATAGAGATACATTTATCTATGACAATTACGCATCTGATATGAAAACAAGTACTATTTATATGATGTTAAAGTCAAAGTCAAAGAATCAATTAATACGGATTATGCTCTCGGCAGGCGGGGGCCTGCTTTTCTTTAGTGACTATTATAGGTATATATAAATTTGAGATTATGAACAACAGCAATTTAAGATATAGTTGCATTAATTTATTAGTATTCATTGATATTCTAGTTCTTGTAAAACCATTCCACATTCTTCTGTTTTCTTTATAATATTATTTCTTTTATTTTTTGAGATTGTAAGATAATTGAATTATTTCCTTTGCCCTTCTATCCCTGTAATCTCTCTCAATGCTCCTTCCTCTGTGAGGAGGACTATTTCTCCTGCTCTCAGCATTTTTTAGGGTCCTGTAGTTCGTTTTGTAGGGTTGAGGCCCCCTCAGCTATTTTGGTGATTGTTTCAACACATGTTTATGGAGCCATGTTGGTGATAGATTGGTTAGGCTTAATGGTTTGTTTTAGCTATTTCGTAAGTGAGAAGTTCTCAGAGATAGTGTGGTGGATGCATAGTAAGTAAGGTCTACATATGCTTTCTTTATTACTGTTGAACTGTTCAACATGTGCCACATTCTCAAATACCAATTTATTCAAAGTAAACACCATAGAGATTAGATAATACTATATTTTTCAGAACCACTCAATTTTAAATCTTTGCCAGTTATTTTATGTTACAAGTAAGGATATAAAAATTAACAATATTATGAATTTGTTGAAAAATTGCATCTCCCATAGATTAGAAAGAAATACAAAATATGGTTTATATAGATGAATAATTCACAGAAGAGTAAGCACTGTGATGATCACCAAAAAATTCAGATTCTACTAAGATTGCTTTGTTTCTTTTTCTCTTGTAGTTCATATTCTAAAAAAGATGTGTCAAGGTAATGGGGGAAGAACTTGAGAGGGGTGTAGCACTTGGGATGTAGGTAAATAAAATAATTAACCAATAAAAACAGATGTGTTACTTCAACCAATCTATTTCCATAGAGATCATTTTAAGAATTGAAGAGAGTGAAACATTCTTCTGAAGTACCAGAGAGGAAAATTCCCAAAGCATTTCATACTCTCCTGAGGACATCACTTTGTACCTGTCCTATAGAACAGATTCTCAAAAGTACAGTAGACAATCTAAATCCCCTGAGTCCAAGGACATTAGTGTTTTAACATAAAACTTCCTGCTTGCCTGATATCTCTTAAAACTAGGTCTGAATGGTCTATGTTTAGGTATAGACAAGAGGTTTCCATGATGATACACAAGTCAGGATCAGGTTTCTATTTCTTTGCTTATGGAAATTGAAAATTTATTCCCAAAGCAGATAGATATACTAGGAATTAGAATACAGGATATGTAATATAGAATAGATCTTAAGAAATATTTTATACTTTCTATCGATGTCTGTTTTCTTGATGTCAAACTTAAGTACCTCTAAATTTGTTCTCACTGGATTTCCTGGCCTGGAAGTTTACTACATCTTGTTTGCCATTCCTTTCTCAGCCATCTATGCAATGGTGTTCCTGGGAAACTGCATGATACTTCACGTGATCCGAACAGAGCCAAGCCTGCACCAGCCCATGTTCTATTTCCTGGCCATGTTAGCCCTCACGGACCTGTGCATGGGGCTGTCCACTGTGCACACGGTGCTGGGCATTCTCTGGGGCTTCCTTCAAGAGATCACCCTTGATGCCTGCATTGCACAGTCTTACTTCGTTCATGGTTTGTCCTTCATGGAGTCCTCTGTCCTCCTCGCCATGTCCTTTGACCGCTACATTGCCATTTGCAACCCTCTACGCTATTCCTCCATCCTAACCAACGACAGAATCATGAAAATCGGAGTGGCCATCTTATGCAGGAGTTCTATGCTCATTCCTCCCGTTATTATCCGCTTGAAATTCTTAAATTACTGCCGGCCTCATGTCCTCTCCCACTCTTTCTGCCTGCACCAAGACTTGATTCGAATTGCATGCTCAGATATTCGCTTTAATAGTTTCTATGCTCTATCTCTGGTGATTTGCACCCTGTTGCTGGATGCAGTGCTCATTCTTGCCTCCTATGTGATGATCCTGCACACGGTTCTGTCCATTGCATCCCGGGAGGAGAGAATCAAGTCCTTGCAAACGTGTGTATCTCACATCTCTGCTGTTTTGGTTTTTTACATCCCCATCATTGGTTTGACCATGGTTCACCGCTTTGGGAAGCATCTCTCTCCACTGGTGCAGGTCCTCATGGGCAACATTTACATCCTTTTCCCACCCTTGATGAACCCCATTATATACAGTATCAAGACTCAGCAGATACGAATGAGAATCCAGAGACTGTTTTCCTTGAATGGAACCTAACTCCTCAGGTCCAAAGTGACTTTTAAAAGTAAAGAAGTCCACTCTCAGAAGATTGTGAAGAACCAAAACTGAACTAATTTAACTCATCTTTTATTGACAGTTTACATTTTACAAATACTTTCTTCTACTTTTTACCACAGCCACATACACACACACACACACACACACACACACACACACACAGACAGAGAGAGAGAGAGAGAGAGAGAGAGAGAGAGAGAGAGATGAGAAAATAAGCTTATATTGTGCTGACCTGCTGACAATTCTATCAGTGGATGACATTGATTTACTAGAGATTTCCTTCCCACATTGTGGTCAGTGGATTTAGGGTGCATTTATTTCTTTGTATTTGGATAAAGGTAAGTTTTTATGGATATATCCTTTCATGAAATTACTGAATTATATTTTTCCATTCTTATTACTCAGGTCAGTGTATTAAGTTTGCATGTGTGATTTCTAATTCCAAGTTTGTTTAAATGGCATTATAATGTATGGGCATGATCAAGAGGTTGTGCATTTTAAAAATATTTATTTTATATTTAATCATGTATACATTTGTGGGAGGCTATGCTCACATGAGTACAGGTGCCTCCTGATACTATACAGTGATACGATCTCCCTGAGCTGAAGGTAGAGAAGGCTGTGAATAGCTCAACATGACTGCTGAGGGCTGAGCCATATCTTTCCTTTGAGAGATTAGTCATTTTAAATCAATTACATCATAACATAATAAACACCAATAAATATCTTCTTGTTTGTGTGTCTTTTTCAAATATCTACCTAATATTACTATATCAGTAGTGATGAAGCTGGAAATATAAGCCACTATTTAAATTGTACTAAATTATAGAATAGTACAGATTAGACATTTGCGATATCATCCTTACCATTATCTTATAGAGACATAATACTGACTATAAATAGAGGAAGATTTAAGTGACTTGGGAAAGTTTTTCTTTAATTCATATCTTTGTTTATTTCATTTAAAATTTGAGTGTATTTAATAAAGTACTTTGATTATTCTTCATTAAAAACATTTATTTGTACCTCTCCTAATATCTCCAAATGTATTCTGATGTAGAAAATATTCAAATCTTCATATATTTCTGGTGTAATATCTCCTCCAAGGTTTTGATGCAGAAAGAATTTTGTTTCATATAAGTTGATTTAGATGTCAAAGTTGTCATATAATATCAGATTTTAGGAAATATTTTATGAATTTTACATCTATTGTATGCTTTATTATGAGGCAAATTATGGTTCTTTCCTACTTTGTATTGTCCTTGCTTAACAGAATTTTTAACTGAATGGATGATCAATGTAAAATATACAGTAAAGAGAAAAGAAAGATGACTCCAAAGTATAAGACACTTGCTGCTTATGCAGGTGACCTTTGTTCGTTTCCTAGCACTGACATATGCCTCAAATCTTTTAACTCTAGTTCCAGAGTATCCAATTCTATATTCTCATCTCTATGAGCACCATACTTGCATGAAGTGCCTTTATTTGTGTGTAAGCAATCATTCATGTACATACACTAAAATTAAAATTAAATAAAAATATGCTAAATCAAAAAAGTCACAAAGACCATACTTCATAAATATCATTCAGAGAAGGTTAACATATGGAATGTACTCAGCTTAATACATTATTGATAGTGTGTTTATTGAGGCATAATCACTAACAGTAATTCATCTTGTTAGATAGATTTCATGCTGTGGTGAACTTGGAAACACACTTATAGAGATTGTAATCACTACCAAGAGGAAAATAAGCATATTTTCCTATTATTGTAAGCCACTTTGGCAATGATTTTGGTTCATCATTTTCCTCAAGCAGCTTAACACCAGGTATCTTATTTCTATTATGTAGATTTGTCACTGTGAAGCACCATGTAAATTTAATTAAACTAGCTATCTTTAAGGATAATTTTCCATTCAACAATCTTTTTAAGATTCTTTTTTAATGAATTGTTTTATAATTTTTTTCCTGCTTTAATTACATTTCAAATGTTTCCCCCTTTCCAGATCTTCCCTTTGGAACTTCCCCATTTCCTCCCTCCTCCCCCTACCACTATGGGGGTATTCTCCCATCCACCTACCCACCCACTCTCAGCTTCTCTCCTTGGCATTCTTCTCTACTGGGGGATCTAACACTCTCAGGCCCAAGGTTCTCCCCTCCCCCTGATGGCTAACAAGAACCTCCTCTGCCACATAGGTGGCCAGCACCATGGATCCCTCCATGTGTATTCTTTGGTTGGTGGATCAGTCTCCAGGAGTATCGTGGGGGTTGAGGGGTGTCAGGCCAGTTGCCACTGTTGCTGCCTCCCTGAGGATGCAAACTCCCTCAGCTCCTTCAGTCCCTTCTCCATGTCCTCCATCTGGGACCTCACACTCCGCCCTACTGTTGCTGTGAAGTGACTCTTGGGTATTTCGAACTTTGGGCTAATAACCACTTAACAGTGAGTACATACCCTGTTTGTACTCTTTTGTGACTGCGTTACCTACCTCAGGATGATAGTTTCAAGATTCATACATTTGTCTGTGAATTTCATTAAATCATTGTTTTTAATAGCTGAGTAATATTCCATTGTGTAAATGTACCACATTTTCTGTATCCATTCCTTTGTGGAGGGACATCTGGGTTGTTTCCAGCTTCTGGCTATTATAAATATGGCTGCTATGAACATAGTGGAACATGTGTCTTTATTACATGTTGGAGCATCTTCTGGTTATATGCCCAGAAGTGGAATAGCTGGCTCATCAGGAAGTATTATGTTCATTTTTCTGAGGGTCTGCCAAACTGATTTCCAGAGAGGTTGTATCAACTTGCATTCCCACCAGCAATGGAGGAGTGTTCCTCTTTCTCCACATCCTTGCCAACATCTGCTGCCACCTGAGTTTTTTATCTTAGCCATTCTGACTGGTGTGAGGTGAAATCTCAGGATTATTTTGATGTGTATTTCCCTGATGACTAAGGATGTTGAACATTCCTTTAGGTGCTTCTCGGCCATTTGAGTTTTCTCAGTTGAGAATTCTGTTTATCTCTCTTCCCCATTTTTTGATAGGGTTATTTGGATCTCTGGAAAATAGCTTCTTGAGTTCTTTGTATACATTGGATATTAGCCCTCTATCAGATGTAGGATTGGTTAAGATCTTTTCCCAATCTGTATGTTGTCGTTTTGTCCTATTTACAGTGTCCTTTGCCTTACAGAAGCTTGGTAATTTTATGAGTTCTCATTTGTCAATTCTTGATCTTACAGCACAAGCCACTGGTGTTCTGTTCAAGAACTTTTCCCTCTATGGGGAGAGGCAGGGGAGGGGGGGAGGGAATAGGGAGGTTCCAAAGGAGAGATCTGGAAAGGGGAAAACATTTGAAATGTAAATAATGTAAAAAAAAATTATTAAATAAAAAAAAAAAAGAACTTTTCCCCTGTGCCCATGTGTTTGAGAATTTTCCCCACTTTCTTTTCTATTAGATTCAGTATATCTGGTTTTATGTGGAGGTCCTTGATCCACTTGGAATTGAGCTTTCTACAGGGAGCTAGGAATGGATCAATTCAGAATCTTCTACATGTAGACCGCCAGTTGAACCAGCACCATTTGTTGAAGATGCTGTCTTTTTTCCACTGGATGGATTTAGCTCCTTTGTCAAAGATCAAGTGACCATTAGTGTGTGGGTTCATTTCTGGGTCTTCGATTCTATTCCATTGATCTACGTGCCTGTCTCTGTACCAATACCATGCAGTTTTTATCACTACTGCTCTGTAGTATAGCTTGAAGTCAGGGAGGCTGATTCCCCCAGAAGTCCTTTTATTTTTGAGAATAGTTTTTGCTACCCTGGGTTTTTTGTTATTCCATATGAATTGAGAATTGCTCTTTCTAAGTCAATGAAGAATTGAGTTGAAATTTTGATGGGGATTGCATTGAACCTGTAGATTGCTTTTGGCAGGATGGCCATTTCAACTATATTAATCCTGCCAATCCATGAGCATGGGAGATCTTTCCATCTTCTGAGGTCTTCTTTGATTTTTTTCTTCAGAGACTTGAAGTTCTTGCCATACAGATCTTTCACTTGTTTGGTTAGAGTCACACCAAGATATTTTATATTGTTTGTGACAATTGTGAAGGGTATCATTTCCCTAATTTCTTTCTCAGCCTGTTTATCCTTCGAGTATAGGAAGGCTTCTGATTTGCTTGAGTTAATTTTGTATCCAGCCACTTTCCTGAAGTTGTTTATCAGCTGAAGCAGATCTCTGGTGGAGTTTTTTGGGTCATTTAAGGATACCATCATATCATCTGCAAAGAGTGATATTTTGATTTCTTCCTTTACAATTTGTATCCCTTTGACTTCCTTTTGTTGTCTAATTGCTCTAGCTAGAATGTCAAGTACTATATTGAATATGTAGGGAGAGAGAGGGCAGCCTTGTCTAGTCCCTGATTTTAGTGGAATTGCTTCGAGTTTCTCTCCATTTAGTTTGATGTTGGCTACTGATTTGCTGTATATTGCTTTTACTATGTTTCAGTATGATCCTTGAATTCCTGATCTTTCCAAGACTTTTATCATGAAGAGATATTGAACTTTGTCAAATGCTTTTTCAGCATTTAATGAAATGACCATGTGGATTTTTTCTTTGAGTTTGTTTATGTAGTGGATTACATTGATGGATTTCCGGGTACTGAACCAGCCCTGCATCCCTGGGATAAAGCCTACTTGATCATGGTGAATGATCCTTGTGATATGTTGTTAGATTCGGTTTGAAAGAATTTTATTGAGTATTTTTGAATTGATATTAGTAAGGGAAATTGGTCTAAAATTTTCTTTTATTGTTGGGTCTTTGTGGGGCTTTGGTATCAGTGTAACTGTGGCCTCATAGAATGAATTGGGTAGTGTTCCTTCCGTTTCTATTTTGTGGAATAGATTGATGAGTATTGGGATTAGGTCTTCTTTGAAGGTCTGATAGAATTCTGCACTGAACCCATCTGGTCTTGGGCTTTTTTTGGTTAGGAGACTTTTAATGACTGCTTCTATGACTTAAGGGGTTGTAGGACTGTTGGATAGTTTATCTGATCCTGATTTCACTTTAGTAATAGGTATCTGTCTAGAAACTTGTCCATTTCCTCCTGATTTTCCAATTTTGTTGTTTATAGGTTTTTGTAGTAGATCTGATGATACTTTTAATTTCCTCAGAGTCTGTCGTTATATCTCCCTTTTCATCTATAATTTTATTAATTTGCACACTGTCTCTGTGCCCTCTGGTTAGTCTGGCTAAGAGGTTATCTGTCTTGTTTATTTTCTCAAAGAACCAGGTCCTGATTTTGTTGATTCTTTGTATAGTTCTTTTAGTTTCCACTTGGTTGATTTCAGCCCTTAATTTGATTATTTCCTGCCTTCTACTCTTCTTGGGTGTATTAGCTTCTTTTTGTTCTAGACCTTTCAGGTGTGCTGTTAAGCTTCTAGTATATGCTCTCTCCAGTTTTTTTTTTTTTTTGGAGGCATTCAGAGCTATGAGTTTTCCTCTTAACACTGCTTTCATTATGTCCCATAGGTTTGAGTAAGTTGTACTTTCATTTTCTTTAAATTCTAGGAAGTCTCTAATTTCTTTCTTTATTTCTTCCTTGACCAAGTTATCATTGAGCAGAGCCTTTTTCAGTTTCCATGTGTATGTGGGCTTTCTGTTGTTGTTGTTGACATTGAAGACCAACCTTAATCTGTAGTGATCTGATAGGAGGCATGGGATTATTTCAGTCTTCTTATATCTGTTGAGGTTTGTTTTGTGACCAATTATATGATCCATTTTGGAGAAGGTACCATGAGGTGCTGTGAAGAAGGTATATTCTTTTGATGTAGGATGAAATGTTCTATAGATATCTGTTAAACCCATTTGGTTTATAGCATCTGTTAGTTTCACTGTTTAGTTTATGTTTCCAAGATCTATCCATTGTTGATAGTGGGGTGTTGAGGTCTCCTACTATTCTTGTGTGCGGTGCAATATGTGCTTTGAGCTTTAGTAGAGTTTCTTTTTTGAATGTGAGAGCTCTTGCATTCAGGGCGTAGATGTTGAGAATTGAGAGTTCATCGTGGTAGATTTTTCCTTTGATGAGTATGAAGTGTCCATCCTTATCTTTTTTGATGACTTTTGGTTGAAAGTCAATTTTAGCCAATATTAGAATGGCCATTCTAGCCTGTTTCTTGAGGCCATTTGCCTGAAAAATTGTTTTCCAGTTCTTTACTCTGAGGTAGTGTTTGTCTTTAACATGGAGGTGCGTTTCCTGGATGCAACAATATGCTGGGTCTTGATTATGGATCCAGTCTTTCAGTGTATGTCTTTTTATAGGGGAGTTGAGACCATTGATGTTAAGAGATATTAAAGAATAGTGAATGTTGTTTCTGGCTATTTTTGATGTTGTTTATATGTTTGTGTGGCTATCTTCTTTTGAGTTTGTTGAAAGATTACTTTCTTGCTTTATCTTGAGTGTATTTTCCCTCCTTGAGTTGGCGTTTTTCCATGTTTTATTCTTTGTAGGGTTGGGTTTGTGGAAACATACTGTACAAATTTGGATTTGTCATAGATTATTTTGGTTTCACCATCTATGATTATTGAGAGTTTTGCTGGGTATAGCAGCCTGGGCTGGCATTTGTGTTCTCTTAGAGTGTGTATGAGATCTGCCCAGGATCTTCTAACTTTCACAGTCTCCCGTGAGAAGTTGGTGTATTTCTGATCAGTCTGCCTTTATATGTTACTTGACTTTTTTCTCCTACTGCCTTTAATATTCTTTCCTTATTTTGTGAATTTGGTGTTTTGACTATAATGTGATAGGAGGAATTTCTTTTCTGGTTCAATCTATTTGGAATTCTCTAGGCTTCTTGAATGTTTATGTTTATCTCTTTCTTTAGGTTAGGGAAGTTTTCTTCTATAATTTTGTTGAAGATATTTACTGGTCCTTTAAGTTGGGAATCTTCACTCTCTTCTATACCTATTATCCTCAGGTTCATTCTGGATGCATCCTGGATATCTTGGATGTTTTGGGTTAGGAGCTTTTTGGATTTTGTGTTTTCTTTGACTGTTGTGTCTATGTTTTCTATGGTATCTTCCGCACCTGAGATTCTCTCTTCCATCTCTTGTATTCTGCTGGTGATTCTTGCATCTATGACTCCTGATTTCTTTCCTATATTTTCTAACTCCAGGGTTGTCTCCCTTTGTGATTTCTTTATTGTTTCTATTTCTGTTTTTAATTCCTGAATGGTTTTGTTCATTTGTTTGATTGTGTTTTCCTGTAATCCTGCCTGTTTGATTGTGTTTTCCTGTAATTCTTTAAGGGATTTTTGTGTGTCCTCTTTAATGGTTTCCAGTTGTTCACTTGTGTTCTCTTGTATTTCCTTAAGGGAATTATTTATTTCCTTCTTAAAATCTTCTATCATCCTCTCGATATGTGATTTTAAGTCTGAGTCTTCCTTCTCTGGCATGTTGGGCTGTGGTGGGAGAGCTGGGTTCTGATGAAGCCAAGTAGTCTTGGTTTCTGTTCCTTATGTTCTTGCCCTTGTCTTTCGCCATCTGGTTATCTCTGGTGTTAGCTGGTCTTTCTCTCTTGGACTGTGGCTTGTCTTTCCTTCAAGCCCAGATGTCAATATTCCTGGAAGACCAGTTCTCTCTCCCGGCTGTTCCTCAGTTCCTGTGTCTGGAGTCCTCCTTCTCCTGGCTTTTCCACACACATGGGCGGCTCGCTTTCTCCTGGCACTGTTTGGCTATGGAGGGCTGGTGGCCCAGGCAGAGGGCTCCTGCCACAGGTGAAAACCTGCAGGCTCTTACTTCCCAGCTGTTCCTCAGTCCTTGCATCTGGAGTCCTCCTTCTCCTGGCTTTCTTGTTTTATAATTTTAAAGCTCTGTTTTCTCTTAATATTCCACTGCACTATTAAATAAAATCATTCTTATGGGTACTCATCTTAATTTTACTTATCTTTATGATTTTCAATAAAGACATGATAAAACTTTGTACCATGCAACTGAAAGAAATTTCTCTACTTATTAGAATATATTATTTAGTGTGTACTTATTTCCTTCTGTGATGTTGTTAAGATGAGAACTTATCACCGTAACCCCAGTAATATCAAAATAAACTTCCTGCTTAATTCTTTCTACCTACACCCTCCACCCCCAACTCACAAATATTGAGAGAGATATGATCTAACAGGCTTTTCTCTGGACTTTTTCCTTCAGTTTGTTTTGCCCAACTCTGATGTGTTAGCTTCTGTTTTATCTTATTTTCTATGGTTAATTTTTAATTCAGCAACATGATTCTCTCTCATAGGATCATATCCAAAGGTATGGCCTAGCTAAACTGCAGACATGACACACACTTTTAATCCGTTTGACTTGAATACCTTCCTTTGATCCCCCTGGGTGGAATACAGATGTTCCTTTAGTATGAATCCTTAAGTCTAAACAGTGAAGTCTAATTGAGAGGAAAAGTGAAGAATATGATAAAGATTTGACAGAATGAGGCAGAGATAGGATATGCCCAACTCTTAGGAGGACAGAAAAGAGAAGTGAGGGAGAGAGAGGGTAATTGAATTCTGTTCAGATCAGTTCAGTTCAGTTCAGTTCAGTTTGGAGCAGTCCAGTTTGGTACAGTTCAGTTTAGTTCAGTTCAGTTTGACACATTGGAGCTCAATTCAAAGTAAAGCAGGGTTTGAAAAAGTTCAATTCATGGAGTTTGGAGACCATTTCCAAGTAGAACTATTCAGTCAGAAGCCAAAAGCAGCAAATTTGATTCAGTCAGCTTGGAGTGGAGTTTGAGCTTTAAGACAGTTGAGTTGAACCAGCCAGCCAAAGTTCAGAAAGAGATAGAATGAGTTTATTCAGCAGTAATTCTTGAAGGCTGAAACATTCTAGACCTACCTATATTAGCAGACAGAGGCAGAAGCTGTATCCTTCAAGGCCAAGACTTGCAGAATAGTAGATTATATAGATGCTAGAAGCTAGCAGGCCTAGGTCCAGGGATGGTCAGAAAGAGTCTGAGCTCAATCCAATCCATGCATTGGTACAGCTGTGTACAGCTCTCACCTCATCATTTAAGAAAATAAAAGTGACATTTACATTTACAATTTATTTCTTAGAAGCCTGTTTGTTTTCTACTGAGAGACAGAGAGGGGGTGGATCTGGATGGGAGGTTAGATGTGGAGAATTTGGGATTAGAGAAAGGGGGAAATGTAATCAAGATTATTATGTGAGAAAAATCTATTCTCAATAAATGAAAAGAGATAGTTAAAATTAGAATCTGTACTGAATTGAAACTTTATATATATTAGAAAGGTATAGTAGCAGTATCTTCCATTGGGATGGGAGATAGAGGAACATCTGTGCTCTGAGCATTGATACTTATTATGATGAGATCAATTATGCCCAATACCCTCATTATAAGTTCAAAATATAGTAATTTAAATTCTATATATCTTATTGTTTATTTTTTTAGTTACATTTCAAATGTTATCCCACTTTCTAGTTTTCCCTCTGCAACCCCCTACCCTTTTCCCCTTTGCCCTGCTTCTATGAGGGTGCTCCCCATCCTACCTACCCACTTCAGCCTCAAAACCCTAGCATTTCTCTAAACTGTGACATAGACCCTTCACAGGCCCAAAGGCCTCTCCTCCCACTGATGTCAGATAAGGCCATCCTCTCTGCTACATATGCAGCTGGAGCCATGGGTCCCTCCATGTGTATTCTTTGATTGGTGGTTTAGTCCCTGGGAGCTCTGGTTGGTTGATATTATTGTTGTTCATGTGGATTGCAATCCCCTTCAGCTTCTTCTGTTCTTCCCATAACTATGGGAAATTGGTGTCCAGGTGCTCAGCCTGATGAGTGACTGCAAGCATCCACATCTGTATTTGTCAGGCTCTGGCAGAACCTCTCAGGAGACAGCTATATGAGGCTCCTATCAAGAAGCACCTTATGGCATCAGCAAAAGTGTCTGGCTTTGGTGGCTGCAAATGAGATGGATTCCCAGGTGGGGCAGTCTCTGGAAGGCCTTTCTTTCAATCTTTGCTGCATACTTTGTCCCAATATTTCATTTAGACAGGAGCAATTCTAGGTTAAAATTTTTGAGATGGGTAGGTGGTCCCATCCCTCCACTGATGGTCATGCCTAACTTCTGGATATCGTATCTATAGATTCTCTCTCCCTCTTCTTGGGTATTTCCCCGTTGGGTCCTGGGAACCTCTTGTTTTCCTGGCATCTGAGAATTTCTGGTGGCTAACCCCAGTTTCCCATCCCCCATTGCTACACACCTTGGTTCAATTTCCTGACCCTTAGTACATCTCCCCAGTCTCCTCCCACATCTGATTCTGCACCCCTTTCCCGCCCCCCCTTCTCTCTTCCTCTCACCCTCTATTTCCCTTGATTATTTTGTTCTTCCTTCTACATAGGACTGAAACTTCCACACTTTGGTCTTCTTCTTGAGCTTCAAGTGGTCTGTGAATTGTATCACGGGTATTCAGAGCTTTTTTCCTAATATCCACTTATCAGTGAGCACATACCATGTGTGTTCTTTTGGGTCTGGGTTACCTCACTCAGGATAATATTTTATAGTTCCATCTGTTTGCCTTTTAATTTCATGAAATCATTGTTTTAAATTGCTGAGTAGTATTCCATTGTATAAATGTACCACATTTTCTGTATCCATTCCTCTGTTAAGAGACATCTGGGTTGTTTCCAACTTCTGGCTATTATAAATAAGGCTGCTATGAACATCATGGAACATGTATCCTTGTTATATATTAGAGCATTTTCTGGGTATATGCCCAGAAGTGGTATAGTTCTATCCTCAGGTAGTAGTATGTCCAATTTACTGAGGAACCACCAGACTGACTTCCAGAGTGGTTGTACCAACTTGTAATCCCAACTGCAGTGGAGGAATATTCCTCTCTCTCTACATTCTTACCAACATCTGCTATCACCTGAGTTTTTGATCTTAGCTCTTCTGACTGGTTGTGAGGTAAATGTCATTAGTCCATCTGCCCTATATAATAACCACAGTAGTTTAGCCTACCTCACCTTTGTGCTCAGAATAGTTCATTTGTGTACCTTTGAACAAAATCACCTAGAACAAAGTCCATTTTATAATAAAGTAGTCAATGTCCATTTTTACTTATTGAATTCTGCACTGAAAGTAAATATCTTCCCCCAAAAGACTAACACTTGACAAACACGGTCTCACACAACTAAAAAACTTTAGTACAGCAAAGGATGCCTTCATTCAAATGAAAAGCCAGCCTACAGAATGGAAAATGAATTTTCCAGGTATATGCCTAAGAGAGGATTGGCACATGCAATATACAAAGCACTTAAAACTTTAAACACTGAGAAATATTTGGATTCCATATACTTATATATTTATGTATTTATTTTTCAATATCTTTAGCCATTAGGAAATGAAAACTGAAACTGCTTTCATATTTTATCTTATGCCAGTCATAATGGCTAAAATTTAAAAAAAATACAAAACAGAAAATCACATTCTGCTTCTTGAGTGGCAGTAATGGAATGTGTTGATACTTTTACAAAGGAATTTACCAATTATGTACATAGTTATCCTTTGTATTTATATGTGCTTGTACACACATGGGTGTGTGTGAGTCAAATCTCATATAAATTCTAGTGTATAATATGCATTTTAATAACCATAGTATATTATGCATTGCTTGAAACTTTTAACTTTTTAAAAAAATATTTTCAATTTTTTTTTTATTTTCCAATCTCTATTCACAGCCTCTTAAACCTCCTTTTCTAAAAACTAAATACTGTAAGGTTCAAAATGTAAATAACACCAAGGACCATGGATCTTTCTTTGCTTGGCTTACTAAACATAACTCAATGACTTCGGTTCTATGTTGACATGGTGTTTCATGTGATAAGTGACATGACATGCGTCCTGATGACACACAAAACAAGATTTTCTATTTTAAGCCTAAATAACAATCAGTTTTGTTGTGGTACATTTATCTTTATCCATATTCTGTAGTAAAAAGTTTCTGCTTGCATGAAATTGCTGTTTTGAGTACCATTTCAGAAGGAAAGAAGTAAAAATAACTTTTTAAGATCTGAATTTTTTCTGCCAATATCATTTAATTAATAAATAATTGTATTTTCAAACAAGTGTCTTTATTATTAAATTTCTAAGTACTTTTTAATTACTTTATTTATTTTTATTATCTTTATTTTTTAACAGTCCAGTTGTTACCCCTTGCCTGGTCCACCCTCCCACAGTTTCTCATCCCATTCTTCCTCTCCCTGTTTCAAAGAGGATGCCCCTTCCCCTGCAAGGCCTCCTCACCCCCTGGGGCCTCAAGTCTTTCAAGGGTTTAGTCCCTCTTCTCCCAGTGAGGACAGACCAGGCAGTTCTCTGCTGTATATGTGTTGGAGGCCTTAGACTGGCTAGTGTATGCTGGTTTGTGGCTTGGTATCTAAGATATGTCAGGGGACCAGGGTTGTTGTGACTGCTGGTCTTCCTAAGGGACTTCCCTCCTTCTCAGCTTTTCCAGGGCTTCCCCAGATTCAGATCAATAATTGGGTGTAAGTATCATCATCTGACTCTTTCAGTAGCTTGTTGGGCCTCTCAGAGGAAAGCCATGCTGGACTTCTGTCTGTAAGCACACCATAGCATCAGTAATCATGTCAGGCCTTGGAGACTCCCTTTTGAGATGGATCCCAATTTGAGTCAGTCAATGGACCTCCTTTCCCTCAGTCTCTTCTCTGTTTTTGTCCCTACAGAACTTTTACACAGGGACGATTCTGGGTCAGAGTTTTTGACTGTGGGATGGCAACCCCATCTCTACACTTGATGCCCTGCCTTACCACTGGAGGTAGACTGTATGAATTTCCTCCTCCCACTTTTTGGCATTTCATCTAAGGTCCCTCCCTGAGTCCTGAGAGTCTCTCACCTCCCAGTTCTCTGGAACATTCTAGAGGGTCCCCTCACCTTCTACCCCTTTAGGTTGCATATTTCCATTCATTCTGCTGGCTCTCAGGTCTTCTCTCTTTTACCCCCTCTGCCCACCCTAAATCTGATCATGTTCCTCTTTTCCTCTTCCCTTCCCCTCTCCCACCAAGATACCTTTCTCCCTCTCTCCTGTGATTGTTTTCTTTTCCCTACCAAGTGAGATCAAAGCATCCTCCTTTGGAGCCTTCTGCTTGTTAACACTCTTGAGTTCTGTGGATTGCCTCCTAGGTATTCTGTATTTATTTGACTAATATCTACCTATTTGCTAGTATGTATTTAAGAATATAATAACAAAGATTATTCTCTAATCAAATTATGTTTAAATCAATTCAATTATTAGTAAATTGGTCATGAACATTATAATTACCTATGCAATGTTGCATTATTTCCCTAGTAGTGCTTCCCATGGATACTGGTTTAGTAATAGTATGAATGTGTATTACTATAAATACTTTTATAATATTATAATTTTTTAAACATTTCTTTGAGTTGCATTTTGTTACTCTTTTTCTTTAGAGCAGTAATTACACCATTATTTTCCATATCTATCCAAGAAAACCTTAGACATTGCTCAACTGCTATAACTCTTTAGAGATAATAAACAGAATATTAAGATTTTTATTATTCTTTACTTTTCAAGACATTTAATAATAGAAGAAATCAAGCTAGTTATTATATATTTGACATATACTTACATTTGGAACTCAGAAATTAAGCCTCATGCAGGTAGAACAAATGTGAAATAGATACAATGTTTCACTAAAATGTGTTAAATTAAAAAAATAGATAAGCATTTACATAATATAAACCCTATATACATACAAATCATGTATTCAACTTTAGTAATTAAAAAATTATGAATAGCAAACTAACAAGGTAAGTATAATGAATGCATATTGAGAAGTCAACGATGTAAATGAAAATCTATTTTTAGATCTCAATGCAAAATTCGATAGGAAGGTATGTCATGCTCATATACTAAAATTTGATAAATATATGCAAAACAATAAAGAAGTGGAATTTATAGAAAAAATCATAGACATATTACTAAATCTTCCAGGCACTTATAGACATTATTACAAATGAATTCAAAAGATTACAATTTAAATTAAAATAAATGTACAGTGATTCATAGTTATATAAAGATATTTGACCCAGAAAATGTGATAAGAGCTTAAAATCAAAAGTTATGATATTACTCTAAATGACTATTACAGGTCCACTTCTTTGTTCATTGTATTTGGATAGGAATAAACACAAACTCCATCAAAACAAAGGAGTTTGCAATGTAACAAAGAAATACTGTTTCCTACTAGATGTCTGTACACTAGAGAATTATATCTGTTAGAAACATGGACAAAACAGCACAAAATGGAAAGATTCATCCTGCCACTGGTGTCTTGGAGGAAATGTACAAAAAACAATGGGATGTTGTCCCATACTTTAGACTATCTAATTTTATGATCATAGTAACTTCACATTATATCTGAAAAGAAGACATTGCATTAGTCACTGATATTTTGACTCGATCCTTGATAAGAGAATACATAAAGACAATTGATTGCTGATTTTCACTTTTTTTTTTTATTTACAAACTGCCTTCTCTCAATGATACTAAGTAGACAATGAGCTTTGTCCTTAGAATGAAGCCAGTCCATGTGAATATAAAATTTAAATATTTCTTAATATTTAAAACTGTTGAACTTGTTCAAAATTTAAATTGTTAAGCTCTTGGAAAGTTCTTAGTTTCTCAATCATAAAAAATTCTTTTGATAAATGTCTATGGAATTCCTATTGTACTATGAAACCTTAAATTATTTTTCCAAATTGTAATAATTTATAAAATTTCATAAACAAGGAATTGCCTGTGTGTTAACTCATAAATATGCAGAACCATGTGGTTCTTCTCTGATATATATATGTGTGTGTGTGTGTGTGTGTGTGTGTGTATACAGGTGGTCAGGTTCAAACTAGCACATATTTTGTTGTTCTTGTTTTGTTTTATTTTGTGTTTGTATTATTTTATGTACTTATATATTTTTCCTTGAACAAATAACAAAGTCACAGCTAAGATAGATACTTATTTCAAAGTGTATAGTTTAAAATGTGGACCAAATATGTTATCTTATAAGTGAAATATTTACCAATTGACAATACCATGATACTCAGGAAACACAAAAATCTCATATAGGAAGAGTTGCACCAAAAAATAGAGAAAAATAAATTAATGTAGATGAATAAATTAAAGCAGATTTGATAACTATCGTACAAGCCAGAAATTTCACATTCCACTGAGATTTCTAATATATATTAGAAATAATCTTATATATAATTATAGGTAGAGAATACATATTATAGATAAGATAATTTTACATATAATTATATATGATATATAATAAGATAAATAATATTCTGAAAAATACATTCATTTAAACAGTCCAATTCTATCGAGATTATTTGAACCTTGGAAGAATTGAAAAACCCAGGTGTCATACCAGAGAGAAAAATTCTCTTGAGGGTCGTAACAGATGAGCAACTGAGCACTGTTGTCTTTTAGAACTGGGCACACTCATAGAAGACTATTCTACAGTCTAAACCCCGTAAGCCCATGGGTGTTACTGATCCTGCATAAAACACACAGGTTTCCTGGCATCCCTCAACAATAGTACTGAAAGGTCTATGTCTAGACAACAGGTTTTGGCCATGATAACTTCAAAGGAACATGTATGTATCTTGCTGTTTATGGAAATTGTGTCATATTTTATTTTCTTATAAAAACCAGGTAGACATTATTAGAAATTATAACATTGAAAAGTTATATCTAATAATCTATCAAAGGTATTTTCAATCCTCTACCAATGTCTGCTCTCTCTGTCACAAACTTCACTAGTTCTAGGTTTACACTGACTGGTTTCCCTGGTTTGGAGATATATTACTACTGGCTATCTGTCCCATTCTCCATAATCTATGTGGCAGTGTTCCTGGGAAATTGCATGATACTTCACGTAATTCGGACTGAGCTGAGCCTGCACCAGCCTATGTTATATTTCCTGGCCATGTTAGCCCTCACGGACCTGTGCATGGGGCTGTCCACCGTGCACACGGTTCTGGGCATTCTTTGGGGCTTCCTTCAAGAGATCAGCCTTGATGCCTGCATTGCACAGTCTTACTTCATTCATGGTTTGTCCTTCATGGAGTCCTCTGTCCTCCTCGCCATGTCCTTTGACCGCTACATTGCCATTTGCAACCCTCTACGCTATTCCTCCATCCTAACCAACGACAGAATCATGAAAATCGGAGTGGCCATCTTATGTAGGAGTTCTATGCTCATTCCTCCCGTTATTATCCGCCTGAAGTTCTTAAATTACTGCCGGCCTCATTTCCTCTCCCACTCTTTCTGCCTGCACCAAGACTTAATTAGAATGGCCTGTGGAGATATCCGTTTCAACAGCATCTATGGTCTAGCTCTGGTGATCAGCAACCTGTTGCTGGATTCAGTGCTCATATTAATGTCATATATTATGATACTGTACACAGTTCTGTCCATTGCATCCCAGGAGGAGAGAATCAAGTCTTTGCAAACATGTATATCTCACATCTCTGCTGTTTTGGTTTTCTACATCCCCATCATTGGACTCACCATGGTTCACCGCTTTGGGAAGCATCTCTCACCATTGGTTCATGTCCTCATGGGCAATGTCTACATTCTTTTCCCACCTTTGATGAATCCCATTATATACAGTATCAAGACTCAACAGATACGAGTGAGAATCCAGAGATTGTTCTTGAAGGGAACCTAAATCCTTAGATCTGCTGTGAATACATTTGAAAGTCAACATGCAGTTTTACAAAAGGTGAAATTCAGTAAGTAACTGTAACTAGATATATTAGCTACTATTTAATGATGCTTTCCATGTTGTAAATTCTCTCCTTTTCTCATAGCTGTTTTAAGACATTGCAATCAACTTCTACCAATTTCTACAGCACTGGCATTAATGTCACAACTAGACTATGTAAATAAAAATTTAAGGTATTCAGAATCATCTGTAAAACATGATTTTAACTTTTAAAAAATTTTAAGTAAACATCATTTCCCACTTTCTTTAAGTATCAAATTGACTTATTTATATGTAAAATCTATATCTAAATATAGTTTCAAAATATAAATCTATAACTTTTTTGGCCTATTGAATATGTATATTTCTTCTTTTATTCAGTATGAAGTTGATATCTTTGGTTTTAGAACCTTTGATGATTGCTATTGATCATTATCCCAATCTATTCTTGTTCATCTAAACAACATGTTTATTGTATTCACAAGTCCTGCTGATTGATTGAGCCACTTGAAAAATAAGACATGAGAAGCCTATGAGATTGGACTGTTTAATTACTTAACAGTTGTTAAATAAGCAAAAGAAATAATCTCAGTGCTGTGTTGACCGACACCCTACAGCTTCCAACATCCCCACACTATGAAGGGTAACAAAGACACTTGTGACAATACCAGTAATGATGACCATAGGAAGACCATTCAAATCATATGAAAATATTATTATTATTTTCTCTCACTTAAATCTCCGGTGACAGGTAAAACATTCCCATGACTATGTAACAGAAATAATTTTCTAACTTAATATCTCCATAAAAATTCTGAAGTAGATATTATTTCTGGTTTTTCAACCAGCAATGAATGATCTCCCAAACTTTTAGCATGCACTTTATGATGATATTTAGACATATTTTCTGTTTCATTTACCTTTAACAACTATGTTTTCCTGTCTCCCTTGTGTTTCTTTTGCTTCTAACTGGTCTGACATTTGCTGAAAGTTAAAAAACATTGAATAATAAGCAGGAAACATAAACATCAAAATGAACCACATATGATAGGGCATGTAACATCTCTGTGTTAATGCAACTTTCCTTAAACTATTTATATAATTTACAATAAAAATATAAAATGTTATATGCAACATTTATTCATTAATGAAAAGCAGAATTATGGAGGTATAATTACAACCTGATTACTATAAGATGTACTTGTAAACTTTGATGAGAAAGAATGAATACACTTAGGAGAGTATTTATTTTCATAGCAAAAATTATAAATATTTCTTCCATATGCCATGTTTGCTACATGATATTGCACTCACCTAAATTCACAGTATATGCCTATTTCTGGAGAACTGGAGCACCGGGGGCTCAGGCCAGTTGACACTGTTGCTCCTTCCATGGGGCTTCAAACTCCCTCAGCTCTTTCAGTCACTTCTCGAACTCCTCCATCTGGTACATCAAGCTCATTCCAACAGTTGCTGTGAACTGAATCATGGGTATTCCGAACTTTTGGGCTAATATCCACTTATCAGTGAGCACATACCATGTTCATTTTGTGACTGAGTTACTCCACTCAGAATGATATTTTCTAGTTCCATGCATTTGCCTGTGAATTTCATGAAGTCATTGTTTTTAATAGCTGAGTAGTATTCCATTGTGTAAATGTACCACATTTTCTGTATCCATTCCACTGTTGAGGGACATCTGGGTTGTTTCCAGTTTCTGGCTATTATAAATATGGCTGCTACAAACATAGTGGCACATGTGTCTTTGTTACATGTTGGAGCATCTTCTGGGTATATGCCCAGGGGTGGAATAGCTGGGTCCTCAGGTAATATTATGTTCATTTTTCTGAGGGTCTGCCAAACTGATTTCCAGAGTGGTTATACCAGCTTGCAATCCCACCAGCAATGGAGGAGTGTTCCCCTTTCTCTACATCCTCACCAGCATCTACTGTCACCTGCTTTTTTTTGATCTTAGCCATTCTGACTGGTGTGAGGTGGAATCTCAGGGTTGTTTTGATTTGCATTTCCCTGATGACTAAAGATGTTGAACATTTCTTTATGTGCTTCTCAGCCTTATGAGTTTTCTCAGTTGAAAATTCTCAGTTTAGCTCTGTTCTCCATTTTTTTGATACGGTTATTTGGTTCTCTGGAAGCTAACTTCTTGAGTTCTTTGTATATATTAGATAATAGCCCTCTATAGGACATACGATTGGTAAAGACCTTTTCCCAATCTGTTGGTTGCTGTTTGTCCTATTGACAGTGTCCTTTGCCTTACAGAAGCTTTGGAATTTCATGAGGTCCAATTTGTTGATTCTTGATCTTAGAACATAAGCCATTGGTGTTCTCTTCAGGAACTTTCCCCTGTGCCCATGTGTTCGAGACTTTCCCCCCAACTTCTCTTCTATTAGATTCAGTGTATCTGGTTTTATGTGGAGGTCCTTGATCCACTTGGACCTGAGCATTATACAGGGAGATAAGAATGGATCAATTTGCTTTCTTTACATGTAGACTGCCAGTTGAACCAGCACCATTTGTTGAAAATGCTGTCTTTTTCCCACTAGTTGGTTTTAGAACCTTTGTCACAGATTAAGTGACCATAAATGTGTGAGCTCATTTCTGGATCTTCAAGTCTATTCCATTGATCAACTTGCCTGCCACTTTACCGATATCATGCAGTTTTTATCACTACTGCTCTATAGTACAACTTGTGGTCAGGGATGCTGATTCCCCCAGAAGTTCTTTTACTGTTGAGAATAGTTTTTGCTATCCTGGGTTTTTTGTTATTCCATATGAATTTGAGAATTGTTTTTTCTAAGTCTATGAAGAATTGAATTGGAATTTTGATGGGGATTGCATTGAATCTGAAGATTGCTCTTGGCAGGATGGCCGTTTTAACTATATTAATCCTGCTATTCCATGAGCATGGGAGATCTTTCCATCTTCTGAGGTCTTCTTCAATTTCTTTCTTCAGAGACTTGAAGTTCTTGCCATACAGATCTTTCACTTGTTTGGTTAGAGTCACACCAAGATACTTTATATTGTTTGTGACAATTGTGAAGGGTGTCATTTCCCTAATTTCTTTCTCAGCCTGTTTGTCCTCTGAGTATAGGAAGGCTACTGATTTATTTGAGTTAATTTTATATCCATCCAGTTTACTGAAGTTGCTTATCAGCTGTAGCAGTTCTCTGGTGGAGTATTTGGATCACTTAAGTATATGATCATATCATCTGTAAATAGTCATGTTTTGATTTCTTCCTTTCCAATTCACATCACGTTGACCTCCTTTTGTTGTCTAATTGTTCTATCTAGAACTTCAAGTACTATATTGAATCGATAGGGAGAAAGAGGGCAGCCTTGGCTAGTCCCTGATTTTAGTAGGATTACTTCAAGTTTCTCTCCATTTAGTTTGATGTTGGCTACTGATTTGCTGTATATTGCTTTTCTATGCTTAGGTATGGGCCTTGAATTCCTGATCTTTCCAAGACTTTTATCATGAAGGGATGTTGAACTTTGTCAAATGCTTTTTTGGCATCTAACAGAATGACCATGTGGTTTTTTTCTTTGAGTTTTTTTATGTAGTGGATTACTTTGATGGATTTCCGGGTATTGAACCATCCCTGCATCCCTGGGATGAAGCCTACGTGATTGTGATGAATGATCATTTTGAGGTGTTCTTGGATTCAGTTTGCAAGGATTTTATTGAATATTTTTGTATCGATATTCATAAGGGAAATTGGTCAGAAGATTTCTTTCTTTGTTGGGTCTTTGTGAGGTTTTGGTATCAGTGTAACTGTAGCCTCATAGAATGTATTGGGTAGTGTTCCTTCTGTTTCTATTTTGTGGAATAGATTGAAGAGTATTGGTATTAGGTCTTCTTTGAAGGTCTGATAGAATTCTGCACTGAACCTATCTGGTCCTGGGTTTTTTTTTGGTTGGGAGACTATTAATGACTGCTTCTATTTCTTTAGGGGTTATGGGACTGTTTAGATGGCTTACCTTATCCTGGCTTAACTTTGGTGTTTGGTATCTGCCTAGAAACTTGTTCATTTCATCCAGATTTTCCAATTTTGTTGTGTATAGGCTTTTGTAGTAGGATCTGATGATTTTTTTAATTTCCTAAGGATCTGTTGTTATATCTCCCTTTTAATTTCTAATTTTGTTAATTTGGATACTGTCTCTTCACCCTCTGGTTATTCCGACTAAGGGTTTATCTATCTTGTTGATTTTCTCAAAGAACCAGCTCCTGGTTTTGTTGATTCTTATATAGTTCTTTTAGTTTCTACTTGCTTGGTTTCAGCCCTTAATTTGATTATTTCCTGCCTTCTCCTCCTCTTGGGTATATTATCTTCTTTTTGTTCTCGAGCTTTCAGGTGTGCTGTTAAGCTGCTAGTATACGCTCTCTCCAGTTTCTTTTTGGAGGCATTCAGAGCTAGATTTCCTCTTAACACTGCTTTCACTGTGTCCCATAACTTTTGGTATGTTGTACTTTCATTTTCATTTATTCTAGGAAGTGTTTAATTTCTTCCTTTTTAAATATCATCCCTGACTAATTTATCATTCAGTAAAGCATTGTTCAGCTTCCATGTGTATGTGGGCTTTCTGTTGTTGGTGGTGCTATTGAAGACCAGCCTTAATCCATGGTGATCTGATAGGAGGCATGGGATTATTTCAATCTTCTTATATCTGTTGAGGTTTGCTTTGTGACCCATTTTATGGTCAATTTTGGAGAAGGTACCATGAGGTGCTGAGAAGAAGTTATATTCTTTTGATTTAGGATGAAATGTTCTATAGATATTTGTTAAATCCATTTGGTTCATAACTTCTGTTAGTTTCACTGTGTTTCTGTTTAGTTTGTGTTTCCAAGATCTGTCCATTGATGATAGTGGGGTGTTGAAGTCTCCCACTATTATTGCGTGAGGTGCAATGTATGCTTTGAGCTTTATTAAGATTTATTTTTTTTATGAATGTGGATACCTTTACATTTGGGGCATAGATGTTCAGAACTGAGAGTTCTTCTTGGTAGATTTTTCCCTTGATGAGTATGAAGTGTCCTTCCTTATCTTTTTTGATGAATTTTGGTTGAAAATTTGATTTTATCTGATATTAGAATGTCTAATACAGCCTGTTTCTTGGTGCCATTTGCCTGGAAGATTGTTTTCCAGCCTTTTACTCTGAGGTAGTGTTTGTCTTTCACATGGAGGTGTGGTTCCTGAATGCAGCAAAATGCTGGGTCCTGTTTATGGATCCAGTCTGTCAGTCTATGTCTTTTTATTGGTGAATTGAGTCCTTTGATGTTAAGAGATTTTAAGGAATAGGGATTGTTGCTTCCTGTTATTTTTGATGTTATTTTTATGTTTCTGTGGCTATCTTCTTTTGAGTTTCTTGAAAAATTACTTTCTTGCTTTTTCTAGGGTGTAGTTTTCCTCCTTGAGTTGGCGTTTTCCATTTAATATCCTTTGTAGAACTGGGTTTGTGGAAACATATTGTGTAAATTTGGTTTTGTCATAGAATATTTTGGTTTCACTATCTATGGTAATTGAGAGTTTTGCTGGATATAGCAACTTTGGCTAGCATTTGTGTTCTCTTAAGGTCTATATGAGATTTGCCCAGGATCTTCTAGCTGTCATAGTCTCTGGTGAGAAGTCTGGTGTAATTCTGATACTTCTGCCTTTATATGTTACTTGACTTTTCCCCTTACTGCTTTTAATATTCTTTCCCTGTTTTGTGTATTTTGTGTTTTGACTATAATGTGATGGGAGGAATTTCCTTTTTGGTCCATTCTATTTAGAGTTCAAAGGCTTCTTGAATGTTTATGTTCATCTCTTTCTTTAGGTTAGGGAAGTTTTCTTCTATAATTTTGTTGAAGATATTTCCTGGTCCTTTAAGTTGGAAATCTTCACTGACTTCTATACCTATTATCCATAGGTTTGTTCTTCTCATTGTGTCCTGGATTTCCTGGATGTTTTGGGGTTAGGACCTTTTTTCTTTCTTTCTTTCTTTTATCATACTTTATTTCAAATGTTACCCCCTTTCCAGATCTCCCCTTTGGAAACTCCCTATTCCTTCCCCTTTCCCCTGCCACTATGGGATTATCCCCCCACCCACCCACTCTCGTTTTCCCTCCTTGGCATTCTCCTACACTGGGGGATCTAACACCTTCAGGCCCAAGGGCTTCTGCTCCTCCTGATGGCTAACAAGACCCTCCTCTGCCACATATGTGGCCAGCACCATGGATCCCTCCATGTGTATTCTTTGGTTGGTGATCCAGTCTCCGGGAGCATTGAGGGGTCAGGCCAGTGGACACTGTTGCTCCCTCCCTGGGGCTGCAAACTTTCTCAGCCCCTTCAGTTCCTACTCCAACTCCTCCATCTGGGACCTCACACTCAACCCTACAGTTGCTGCTGTTTCATTTTGTATTTTCTTTGTCTGTTGTGTCAAAGTTTTCTTTGATATCTTCTGTACCTGAGATTCTCTCTTCTATTTCTTGTATTCTGTTCGTGATGCTTGCTTCTATGACTTCTGATCTCTTTTCAAGTTTTTTTTTTTAACTCCAGAGTTGTCTCCCTTTGTGATTTCTTTATTGTTTTTATTTTTATTTTTAGTTCCTGAATGGTTTTGTTAATTTCCTTCATCTGTTTGATTGTGTTTTCCTGTAATTCTGCCTGTTTAGTTGTGTTTTCCCATAATTATTTAAGGGATTTTTGCATTTCTTCTTTAAGGGCTTCTAGTTATTTACCTGTGTTCCCTTGTTTTTCTTTAAGGGAGTTATTAATTTCTTTTTTAAAGTCTTCTATCATCATCATGAGAAATGATTTTAAATCTGAGTCTTGCTTTTCTGGTGTGTTGGGATATCCAGGGCTTTCTGTAGTGGGAGAGGTGGGATATGATGATGCCAAGTAGCCTTGGTTTCTCTTCCTTGTGTTCTTGCCCCTGTCTTTCACCATCTGGTTATCTCTGGTGTTAGCTGGTCTCACTCTCTCTGACTGTGGTTTGTCTCTCCTGCAAGCCTCTGTGTCAATACTCCTTGATGACCAGCTCTCTCTGTGAGGAATTTGGGTTTGGAGAGCTGTGGTACAGGGTCAGCTCTGGGGTGCAGACAGAAACCAGAAAGGTCTTGTCCCCAACTATCCTTTGGTTCCTGTGTCCTGATGGCTCTGCAAGGGTCCCTCTTGATCCAGTGAATTTGAACAGAAGTGGTAGTCTTGCCTGTGCTTAAAGGTTTGTTGGCACTTCTGGGATACCAGCTCTCTCCTGGTACTATTTGAGTATGGAGCCCTGTGTCACAGGATCAGCTCCCTGGGGGAGGAAAGAAACCAGAAGCCCACTCCTCAGGCCCTGTGTCCTTGGGATTCCAGGTGGGTCCCTCTGAGCATACAGGCTTATCCACACTCCTGGGAGTCTAGCTTTCTCCCAGCACTATTTGGCTATGGAGCTCTGGTGGCCCAGGCAGAGGTCTCCAGCCACAGATGGAAACCGGAAGGCTCCTGTCCCCAGCTGTTCCTCAGTCCCTGTGTCCCAAAGATTCCAGGTGGTTCTGCTATGCAGTGGTACTAGTTTTACCTGCTACTCAGGGGTTTTTCCACACTACTGGGAGGCTAGCTTTCTCCTATTAGCAGCACTATTTGGCTATGGAGCCCTGGTGGGCCAGGCAGATATCTCACAAAGCAGATTTCTTAAAGTCACAACTTATAATTCCTAATATTAATCTTCATTCTACCTCTCTACAGAAAAATATTACAAAAAGTATTTTTAAGTGTCTCAAAATAATGATGAGATAATTTAGTTTATAGTTAACATTTTTGCTACAGCTGCTATTGTATTTTATTGCATAGTGAACTTTTTATGACTCTTGTCCTTCATTTTAATATTCTTGTTATAAGTTAAGAATCTAAAGTTTTCAAGAAACGTGAGACCATTATTTTTGAACCAATAGTATAATACAACCAATCCTGTTGTGGTAAGATTTTCACTTTATTATCTGAAGTTTGCTGCTGAGAAATTTCTGTTTTTAACTTGCTTTTTAGTGCTAACTCTTCTTCAATATTCTGTTTATATAGAATATGTCTAAAACTCCAACCCTTCCTCTAAGAGTCAGCCATACTTTAAACTTAAAGGGTACCTAATAATAATCTAAATAATCTTGAATAATCTTGAATAATCTAAATTAATTAACCAACCTTTCTGCACACTGGAAATTGATAATCTGTACTAAACTATCCCTTTCTTTCATAGGTCTCTAGTTTGCACCCATGTATGTTTTGAATCATAAGCACCAAAATAAGAGGTGGTCTATCTCTAGGATCCTGTGAGAGGACTGGGAAAGCCTGCATCTTAATTTTGATATTGTCTAGATTATCTGGTTGACATTGACACCTTGTTTCTTTCCTTGGTGATAGAGTGCTTCTGTGGCCTCTGTTGAGCTGTGAAGTTTTCTTCTCCTGTATTCAGTGACTCATTTGTAGCCTTCATCCTTAGTCCTCAAGCTTGGAAGCCTGCTTTCTCTCCTTTTGAAGGCTATGATATTTATATTAAGAATATTGCATAAATACTGACCTGCCCAAAGCCTTCAGAGCTTGGCAAATTCAGGAGTATGAAGTGGCCATGATTTTATGAGCTTCTCTCAATGGGATGTGGACAAAGAAATGCAGTCCTCTTTCACCCTCTCTCACACTAGTCATGCTACATGGGCATCAGCACTCCATTGTCTCTCTGCCATGGATGATATAGTGTGTCAGGGGCTTTTCTTCAGATATTCAAGCAGAAAATGGGATATTGCCATCTATATCATTGATGCACATTGGGTGAATATCTTCTGATAACCCAATAATGTGAACAATGACAATAAATGAGAAACTGAATATGTGGTCTCCATTACTTTTCTTTGTCTGTGTCTCTTTTCCCCTTTTCATGACCGAAAGATTTTGCTGGGTTTCTTTTCTTTCTGTCTTCAACTATTTTCTGCCTCATTATCCAAATTCTAGCTGTTACTGAAGTAGAAACTAAAGACAGCAGGACTCTAGAGAAAGGAAAGGAAATCTAATTACATTCAAAGATCAAAATATACTTACAGTTAACAAGTCCATGGATTGTGTATCGACGTTATACATAATACATATAAATACGTACAACAGCTGATATCAGTCAGCAGTGTGTGATTATGGTGCTTTCATAGCCATGACAATTCTTATTTATAAAATAAAGCTAAGTAATCTTCACCATTTATTTCAGTTTTGAGGTTACAACATAACTACATAATTTCCCCTTTCTTTCCTTCAAACCATTCCATATACTCCTCCTTTCTCTTTCAAATTGATAGCTTCTTTTTTCAATAATTGTTATATGTATGTATGTATGTATCTGTGCAGGCATACAGATTCCTAAATATAACCTGCCCACTTTCTCAAATGTTACTTGTATGTACATTTTCAGGGCTAAACACTTGATATGTACAACCAATTATTGTGCTCTTCCCTGGGGAAATTGATTTTTCCTTTTCATAGCATTCCTTATCTATCTTTATTTGCTCATGAGGATGAGACCTCATGAGCTTTCTCTCATCCACTTTGGCATGTTGATTGCTGTTGTCCAAGTTCAGCTCATGTTTTCACAATTATTTGGTGAGGCCTAATGAGTGTGGCTTCTGACATGACTAAAAGATAATGTCTCAGAGTAAAATCCCTTATTGTTTTGCTCTGACAAGCTTTCCAACCCATCTTTTTCAATGTTCACTGACCCTTAGGTGCAAGAGCTGTTTTTTAGATGTATTTATTGGTACTGAGCTCCACAACTCCATCTTATAATTGGTTATAGTTTTCTGTGATGATCCCTACCTATCCTTAAGACAAATTTCTTTGATGAATAGTAAAAATCACCTGTATTTGTAGATATAAGGAAACATTCCTTGATTATGCTGGTTTAATGAGGTGGTGGTTGGAAGTTCTTCTCCAAGATTCACAACATGACTAATACTTCTAAGTCATTTATGACATGTGTAAAACTTCCATCAAATTTAAAGTTTTTAAAACAACTGCTGAGTCCAACATGAACCTGAATAATTGATGTCTAAATACATTTACTACTGTATTACAATAAGTGATTATTAATACTTATAGAATGCTCATAATATCACAGTCACTAATATTAGTGTTTAATTCATATATTTGCAATTAAAAATATGTAGAAAGATAAACTAGCTTCTTACTTTATAATAATAAACTTTCCTACAATAAAACCTACTTTTAAATATGTTTTAAAATAGAAACAGATTTTTGATTCTTAGTAATATAATGCTTTGTCATAAGCCCACATCACATCCTAGAAACTATATGTTCTGATAAGTAATATATGTTATTTTATTAAGTAAAATTATGGAAAGTCATAGGATTCTTGATTCATCCCTTTTAAAAATAATTATTTTATGTATGTGAGTACACTTTAACTGTCTCAAAAAGAGGGCATTCGTCACATTATAGATGGTTGTGAGCCACCACGTGGTTGCTGTGAATTGCAACCCCTGGAAGAGCAGACAGTGCTTTTAACCACTGAGCCATCTCTCCAGAACCTCTATTCATCATTTTTACTTTGTCTAATTTCATTTTCTGTATAATTTTGACATATTGCCAGTAACAAGTTTACTCTGTTTCTTTCTTTAAAACCCATTGCCTTTTTCAAATCAACTTCCCTAATTTCCTTTTGATATGGATGATGAACGTCATAATTAAGTTTCATGAAATATGTGTAATAGATTCTTAATCAATGAAAAGAAATGATCCAGAGTCCCCACGGTCTGTAAAAGTCCATCATTTAGGTTCAGAATCCAATTGCTATCTCTCATGATTGCTTCTCAGGATTAATTTTCTTTATCTTGAAAAAGAGAATTAAAAAGCAAACAAAACAAATGACAAAGCAGTCATACACATAGACACACATGCACACACACACATACACAAACACTCACACACGAACACATATTCACACACATAGACTTACATACTCACACTCATGCATAGAAACATATGTGCATGTGCACACGCATGCAAACATGCCCACACACAGATTGCTATATTCTGTTTGTGTGGGTTCTGCCTGAACCATTCAATCATTGGCTGTGAAAACCCTTCCTGCACATGGAATCAGAGCTACTCTTTTTGTTTTGTATCTTTCTTTATGAATCCAACTGCTCTGAAGGTTGATAGTTGTTAAGAATGTCTAATACTGAAGCCTATTTTAAGCAAGATTGATGTTATTTTACTTATGTGGGTGTGTCTGTGTATGTGAGTATCCCAGTGTATATGAGTACTGGTGAAGACCAGAAGAAGGAGCTGGACCTCTTAGAGTTACAGACAACTTTAATCCATTTGACTTGGGTTCTGGGAACAAAACTCAAACCCTCAGCAAGGGTAGAAAATGCTTTTCACTTCTGAATCATCTCTATATTATCTGGCCATCTATCTGAAACTACAAAAACATGGATATTCAAGAAAATACTGAAAACAAAACAAAAGTCCCAGGGAAACATTTAGAACAAAACTGAAACAATCATTGTATGGTTAATTTCTCTCCTTCACTGAGAGCATTTGAAAAAAAAAATTCATAATTGTATCTATAAATTTGTTAGCCAAAAATTTGTAATGGAATTTAAACATTTCTGGTAATATATTATTTAAAAGTTCCTCACTAATACCTCAGGCAAGTTAAGATGGGTAACACAGGGTACGATGTCATGTATCGTACCCTTATATTGTAAGAAAAAAGCAAGAAGGCATTATATTTTGCCAAAGTCTCATAATAGAATGACATGTCAAATACATTGTTTTTGCTGAATTTGATAATTTACTTGGTGACACTGATGGCAATTAGCTAAGAAATTAATTTTAATGATAAGAAATTTATGATGATATTAAAATAAATTTGTCTTAAAAATTTGATTTTACTGAAGTCAGTATAAACCCATAGAGACTCATTTGTTGATCAGGGTTAATGGCTCTGTAAGGAAATGCATATTACACTTGACTGGGCTGAACTAATGCAACAGTTCTCTACATATGCACTTTGCATTTTTCTACAATAGAGAAATTGAGAGAAGGATACGAAAACACATATGACAATTTTATATTTTGAACAATTGTAGAAAAGGAAATATATTAAGTAGAGATGTAAATAAACGTTATGAAATATTTTGACTTCATGAGTTCTGTGAAATTTATTATTGTTCATTACATGATTATAATATATTAAAGAACAATAATACTGACTTGAAGATATACAATCTATAAGTTAACGTTGTTTCTGTTATAACTTTTTTATTAAGTTACCAAAATATTTCCACAAAAATGTCAAGTGCTATTCACTTTTAAAGTTTTTATGGAAAAACTGGAAACCTAAGCTGTTTTATGTCAACATGGTTTGTATTATGTCAACAAATTACCTTGTTCAAAGAGAAAAACTGAAGAACTCCTGAATTTGCTTGGTCTTCACTCCATAAATGATGGGGTTGAGAGAGGGTGATACAACCACATAGAGATTAGCAAGGAGGATGTGAACATGCATGGGTATGTTGTCACCTCCAAAACGGTGAGCAAGGGAAGAAAAGAAAACTGGTGTATAAAACAACAGGATGACACAGACATGAGAACCACATGTACTCAGAGCCTTGAGTCTGGCATCTTGGGAAGGTATTCTATACACTGCATGAAGTATGAGAGTATATGAGACAATAATAAGCACTACATCCAGACATATGGAAAATAGAACCACAACCAATTCATAGTAAATATTGACTTTGATGCTGTCACAGGCCAACCTGGCAATGCCCATGTGTTCACAGTATGAGTGATGAATGATGTTCCTCCCACAATAGGTGAGCCTATAAATAAGAAAGATCAGGGGGAAGCAGATGAAGAAACTTCTAGTCACAGATGCAATGACCATTTTGAAGATGACAGATGGGGTTAGAATGTTGGTGTATCTTAGTGGATAGCAGATAGCCAGGTAATGATCAAATGCCATGGAGAGCAGTATACCAGACTCTGTCACAAAGATGAAGTGGAGGAAAAACATCTGAGATACACAACTAGCAAAAGAAATGCCTCCAGCTTGAAACCAGAAGATTGCTAATACTTTTGGAATGGTCACTGTGGACAGGAAGATATCTGCCAGGGCCAACATAGATAGGAAAAGGTACATGGGTTCATGAAGACTATGCTCAGTGGAGATCAGCAATATTAGGAAGGCATTGCCTACAACAGCTACTATGTACATAGAAAAGATGGGGATGGAGAGCCAAATGTGAGCATCTTCCAGTCCTGGGATCCCAATCATAGTATACCAGATGTCTCTGAGATTGGTGTGATTTAAAGATGTTGATGATGCCATCTTTTACTTTCTTTTCTGATACTGGGAGTGGTAATGGGAAAAAAAAATCATGAATCATGGTTATCGTTGGCTTAATTTCTTGACAAAATAATTCAGAAATGACTCGAGAAAGAATTATCAAGAAAGAAAAATAATAAAACAGGCAATGATGTTTCAATCAATCATAGTATATAGATAAAAAAAACAGGAACATTTTTTGAACAGGAAAATAAACCCAAATTTTATAACACTTGTATTAACGGCAATGGTGAAAACTGCAATAATTGTACAAAACATAAATTTGTTTGATGTGGATTGTAAAAACTGTTCTCAAAACTACTATGTTAGCATCAAAATGAAAATATGTGAAATACGTTTGCCTGATTGATGATTTCTAATGTTTATCACATATCTCTTTTCCGGAATTTTTTGAGACATAGTCAGGATACTACTTTGGTCTTTTGTAAGATGATCTTGAGACTGCTGCCTAGGACCACTTGGGCATCCTGACACCCCAGATTATAATCTTTTGGATAGGAATATTATTGCATCAATGACAACCAACCTCCTATACTTCAATGTGCAAGACATCATCAAGGAGTTTGCTCCTTTTTTTCTTTTATCAATTTGTATGGAATAAAAGAAAAACAAGACTACAGGTAGTCCTCACTGTATACAATGCCATATTAGTTTAGCATTTTAATTTCACAACTATGCTTATGTATTTCATGATTGTAATTTGTATGTGTTTCTGCTAAACAACCATTAACCCTGTTCTAACTCAGCACACCTTGTCTTTCTCCTTGCTAACATCATACTTGTACACTCCCTGCTTTTCAAAGCTTTTTGTGCATTCTAATGTGTTCTCATTTTAATATTGATATAATAATTTTGCTTGATGATACAAGTATTTCCTTTTTACTAGTGTTATTATCACTATCATTAATCAATATCATATTTTTTTGTATTGAATAAGTGTTGAAATAAAAATTATATTAAGTCACCATGAGAAAAATTCAAAAGAACTAAAGAAAGACAAGTAATATTTTGTTGACAGGTGTTGGAAACATAAGACTGTAAACAGCAGAAGGTTACCAGATAAGTAACTATCAAAATGATTGTCACTTAAATATAGCAAAACATAACTGGGGATAATCAATGAATCTCAGGAAAACTTTTTCTCATAGTTTAGTCCAGAAGAATGAGATATTCATGAATTGAAGGAACAATACAATCAGACAGCTATAGAATTAAAATTCTATTATGATAAGAGAAAGTCAATGAAAGTGGTCTTTGTATTTCTTCTATTGAGACAAAAAAAATTTCAGAAAACTAAAAAGGACCATATGGAGGATTTTCAAAAAACTTTATATTTGTTCCAGATCTGTTAATAAACCAAAAGCAAATACTTAGTAACTTCAAAATATTTTTAAAATAATATAGCTTCTAGAAAAGATAAAATTGGTTTTAAAACTGTTGTACAGCACAAACCCATGTCAATAGATAAATCTATACCTACTAGTTGTAAAGATGTAGAAGACATGATACAGGAGGGTGTCTTTTCTGAGGCAATTTCTTGTTTTAAGCCTTGAATCAATCTTCCTTTCCTGGCTTTTCAAATACTGAGATGATAAGAGTTTGCTCACATATATAAGCTCCTAAAGGATTTTATTTTAGTAGAACTAGGGACATTTCAACAAGAGAGAAAGAGAGAGAGAGAGAGAGAGAGAGAGAGAGAGAGAGAGAGATTGTACAAGTTCATCTAAGAGCCAGCAGATTTCTCACTTGAATAGCTGATTCCTGCAGGATCTACAAACAGTTTATGATAAAGACAATGCGTCTCATCACAGGAGAAGCACAGTTTTCTTGTGGTTAGGTGGTATACTGGGTGGCAAATGACTCTGCAAGATGGTAGCAATACACATGGAAGCAGGGTTGGTTAGAAGACACTTTTCCCTGTTTAATATCATTGAGATACGTACTTCCAGGTCTTGATATTTCCAATTTGTTCCTTTTTTTTTTTTTTGATCAGTAACCAAGCTTATGCAATCATACCTTCATTTCTTTTGTCCAACCTTTACAATTTATACTGAAAGTATTACACTTCTAAATGTGTATTTGATATTAAAATATACCTCCAGAGGACACCAAGCTACTTTATTGTAGAGAATAGCTTAGATAACCAGTGTGTTATGAAGTAGAGATGGCATGGTATTTGAACTACTTATTTGGACTCCATTTTTCATCCCATTCATTAAGGCCTGATCTGAGAATCACCAACATACAATAATGCACATCAGATAACTTTTCTCCCTAATAATCAGTGCTTACCCTGATCAAGAAAATAGTTCACGAAAGGTTTTGAATTCTGATTCTGCAACTAGCCAGGAGAAGCCATAAACCATTAACAAATCTGTATTATACTGTAAATCCTATTGCGCATGGATTTGTTACTTAACTGAGGATAAACTTACCTTTTCTTCTTCTTTCAAATCATTTTTTTGTTTCGTTTTGTTTTTCGAGACAGGGTTTCTCTGTATAGCCCTGGCTGTCCTAGAACTCACTCTGTAGACCAGGCTGGCCTCGAACTCAGAAATCTTCCTTGCTCTGCCTCCTAAGTGCTGGGATTAAAGGCATGTGCCACCACTGCCCGGCTTCTTTCTAATCATATCACGTCAAAGCACTTCCCTCTGTTTCACATCTGATTTAACATTTAACCCACATCAAAACTATGATATCTCCAAAAGCTTATACTACAAGTACAAAAAATATAGAGTGAAGAGCCCAATAAGTAAAATATACCATGAGAAATTCTGGTAATGCCAGGCCTTTCTTTGCTGGAACTCAGGTTTCCTCACCTATGACACCAATGTCCCTTATGTGTTTTTCTTTCATTTCTTTCTTAAACTAGTGAGGCAAGCTTCTGAATTAAATTAGAGAACTGAAAGTAATAAAGAAAAGTACACAGAAACCAGGGGTAGGGGGTTTGAATCTAAAATCAGGTATTCTTCCACACAGAGATACCTATCCAGCAATTGAATAGTGATGGTGCTATCAATAACCTTATGTTTGCTTGCATTCTTATTGGAAATTGTACACCATTAGCATTCTTAGCTAATTATCCTTCATCAAAACCATCTGTTTGAAATGATATTAAGCATTTTCAATGATGCTTTGATTGAATCAAAACATATTGCCTGACTTCTGTTAAACTATACTCATTGATAGTATATTTAACTACAATCATCAAAGATAGTCTTATCTCCCCAACCTTGGATCATTAGAACAGCTCTCATGGTCAAGTGTAATATTATGAAAAGGCATGAGGTGACAGACCCATAGCATCTCTACTTTGAATTAGGATGCTTGTAATCTAAGACTAACACTCAGAAAATATCCTATGAAGGCAGCAACCATCAACTCTTCAATATGGAATACTGTATGTTGTTACCTTCTCTATGCTGCAACACTGAGTTCTCTGAGATTGGTTGTATCTCTTTCACTTAATATCTCAGGACTCACCCTAGGACTGGCCATATAGCTTTTACACTGTCAAGGGATTCAAGACTCCTGGAGTTGAGGAAAAACAAGAAAGTGTTTATAGTCCCAGACATACTTTAATTAAATCAAACAATCAAGCAATTTAACAAACTTACTGAAAGCCAAAGGCACAATGAGTGTTTAATGTGAGAATATCATCATTCTGAGACAACATGTTGGGCAGGCTCACAAAAAAACTATCAAAGGCAACAACCCATATTATGACTTCTCTGATAAAAAGATTAAAAGGTGGTCAGATAATGTTGCAATTTTTCTTATAGCATGGGATGGTTAGTGTCTTAACTCTTTAGTTATTTGCTCATACAAATACAAAGAATTAGCACCATCAGAATAGAGATAATGTAAACTTGCATTTGGTGTATCCTGTTTTCTCCACTCTTGCACACTCTATGAAGTGTATCCTTTTATTCTCAATTATTGTTTGCTGCCTGGGCACTACCAAGTACTGGCAAAATAAGTAAATATTTATTCCTTCCTCACCTACCTAAGGTATTCTCTGATTGACTTCAATCAAAATCTGAAAGACAATTTTTAAGGTGGAAGCAAGGTTTGTGTGGGCGGAAAGAATTCCAGGCTGAAAAAGAAACACTGGGAAAAAGAGAGTTGGGAGATTCTCTAGCAGACAAGGAGGGATGGACTGTAGTGGAGCAGAAAGGTACAGACATAGACACATGGCAGGCTATAGGCTAGTTAGACGCATTAAATTTAGATAGCTGGTAGGCGACTGCTCTAGCCAAAATGCCTAAGCATTAAAATATTAAAAAAGACTCTGTGTCATTATTTATATAGCTGTTGATTCAGTGAAAATCTTGCTATAATGTGTTCCTTATGTTTTATCATTTTACAGAAGTCTCTGTCTTTTTCCTAAGGCAGATTGCACTATCTATACTTGACTGGCCTTGTACTCACTATGTAGATCCTCCTGTTTCTGTTTCCTGAGAGCTGGGATTAAAGACTTGTGATCTTATCCTTGCATATAAAACTATCCTAATGAAAAATATGCTTATTTCTTTTATCCTGCCTTCTCAATAAATAATGATAGACTCCCTAAAGTTATATTTTGTTCTGTATCAATAAACATTGAATTCTACAATGACATGAGTATGTTTTCAGCATGTGACACAATATTTTCTTAAGAATAAAAGGCATCAGTCAGCATTGAAGTGAGATGTGGTGACTAACATTTATTTTTCTTTGCTAAGAGGAGTTGCTAGCTGGACTAAGACTAAGCAGAACCAGATACATAACATTACCAAACAACTGAGGTGTGAAAATGAGTCCATATAGTCAGATGAAATAATGAATTTATGTGGTAGGTAAATCAGACATGAAAGAAAGGAAATAAATTATCTTGACATAAACCATCTAGAAAAATAGTAAAGGGAAGTAAAAATATCAGAAATTAGAAAATAACCATGTATATATTTTTATTAGAAATAGTAGATACATATTTTGTTTCTAAAAAGAACTAGGTGGATGAATTCAGAAGGTGGTTTTAATCCTGCACACTGTACTGGAAAGAGAACTCTTCCTTAGCTATTCTATCTTCCTTGATGCCATTACAATCATGCCTTCCTAAGATTGTATCACAGTTCTATCTTGAATAGGAACTGCTATTATTTTTGTTATTACACTGCTGTGATCACCACCATAATAATAACCATTACCATATTTATCTTCTAAATTATTGTATTGAAAATAAGTGTAAAAAGAAAATATTAAACCATGGCCAGTGTTTCTAAAACTTTCAACAGATTGAGGAGGGCCAGAAAAGAAACTTCTTCCATCACATAATAATCAAAACACCAAATGCACAAAACAAAGAATGAATATCAAAAGTAGTAAGGGAAAAGGTCAAGTAACATATAAAGGCAGACCTATAAGAATTATACCAGACTTCTCACCAGGGACTATAAAAGCTGGAAGATCTTGGGCAGAGGTCATAAAGACCCTAAGAGAACACAAATGAAAGCCTAGGCTACTATACCAAGCAAAACTCTCAATTACCATAGATGGATAACCCAAGATAGTCTATGACAAATAAACTTACACAATATCTTTCCACAAATCCAGCCCTACAAAAGATAATAGATGGAAAACAGCAACACAAGGAGGAAAACTACACCCTAGAAAAAGGAAGAAATAATTTTCTTTCAACAAACCCAAAAGAAGATAGCCATACAAATACAATTCCACATCTACCAACAAAAATAACAGGAAGCAACAATCACTATTCCTTAATATCTCTTAACATTAATGGACTCAATTCCCCAATAAAAAGACATAGACTAACAAACTGGATACCAAACAGGACCCAGCATATTGCTGCCTACAGGAAATGTACCTCAGTGTTGAAGAAAAACACTACCTCAGAGTAAAGGGCAGGAAAACAAACTTCCAGGAAAATGGTCTCAAGAAACAGGCTGGAGTAGTCATTCTAATATCAGATAAAATTGACTTTCAACCAAAAGTCATCAAAAAAGATAAGGAAGAACACTTCATACTCATCAAAAGAAAAATCTGCCAAGAAGAACTCTCAACTCTGAACATCTATGCCCCGAATGCAAGGGCTCCCACTTTCATAGAAGATACTCTACTAAAGCTCAAAGCACACATTGCACCTCACACAATAATAGTGGGAGACTTCACTCCACTCTCATCAATGGACAGATCTTGGAAACACAAACTAAAAAGAGACACAGTGAAACTAACAGATGTTATGAACCAAATGGATTTAACAGATATCTATAGAACATTTCATCCTAAATCAAAAGAATAAACTTTCTTCTCAGAACCTCATGGTACCTTCTCCAAAATTGACCATATAATCAGTCACAAAACAAACCACACAAGCTATAAGAAGATTGAAATAATCCCATGCCTCCTATCAGATCACTACAGATTAAGACTGGTCTTCAATGGCAACAAAAACAACAGAAAGCCCACATACACATGGAAGCTGAACAATGCTCTACTCAATGATAACTTGCTCAAGAAAGAAATAAAGTAAGAAATTAAAGATTTCCTAGAATTTAATGAAAATGAAAGTACAACATACCCAAACATGGAACACAACGAAAGAAGTGTTAAGAGGAAAACTCATAGCTCTAAGTGCCTCCAAAAAGAAACAGGAGAGAGTATATACTAGCAGTTTAACAGCACACCTGAAAGCTTGAGAACAGTAAGACGCTAATACACCCAAGAAGAGTAGAAGGCAGGAAATAATCAAACTCAGAGCTGAAATCAACTAACTAAAAACAAAAAGAACTACACAAAGAATCAACAAAACCAGGAGCTGGTTCTTTGAGAAAATAAACAAGATAGATAAACCCTTAGGCAGACTAACCAGAGGGCATAGAAACAGTATCCAAATTAACAAAATCAGAAATGGAAAGGTAGATACAACAAAAGATTCTGAGAAAATTAAAAAAACCATCAGATCCTACTACAAAAGCCTATAAGCAACAAAATTGGAAAATCTGGGTGAAATGGAAAACTTTCTAGACAGATGCCAAATACCAAAGTTAAGTCAAGATCAGATAAGCAATCTAAACAGTCCCATGACCCCTAAAGAAATAGAAGCAGTCATTAAAGGTCTACCAACAAAAGAAAGTACAGGAAGAGATAGATTCAGTGCAGAATTCTATCAGACATTCAAAGAAGACCTAATGCCAATACTCTTCAAACTATTCCACAAAATAGAAACAGAAGGGACATAACCCAATTTATTCTATGAGGCCACAGTTACACTGATACCAAAACCCCACAAATACCCAACAATGAAAGAAAACTTCAGACCAATTTCCCTTATGAATATCAATGTAAAAATACTCAATTAAATTCTTTCAAACCGAATCCAAGAACACATCAAAATGATCATTCACCAAGATCAAGTAAGCTTCATCCTAGGGATGCTGTCCTGGTTCAATAACTCGAAATCCATCACTGTACTCTGCTACATAAACAAACTCAAAGTTAAAAAAAAAACAAAAAAACACATGGTCATTTCATTAGATGCTGAAAAAACATTTGACAAAATTCAACATCCCTTCATGATAAAAGAGTTGGAGAGATCAGGGATTCAAGTCCCATACCTAAACACAGTAAAGGCAGTATACAGCAAACCAATAGCCAACATCAAACTAAATGGAGAGAAACTCCAATCCCACTAAAATCAGGGACTAGACAATGCTGACCTCTCTCTCCCTATCTCTTCAATATAGTACTTGAATTTCTAACTGGAGAAATTAGATAACAAAAGGAGGTCAAAGAGACAAAAATTGGAAAGGAAGAAATCAAAATATCACTATTTACAGAAGATATGATAGTGTACTTTAGTGACCCAAAAAACTCCACCAGAGAACAGCTACAGCTTCAGTAAAGTGGCCGGATGTAAAATTAACTCAAACAAATCAGTAACCTTCTTATACTGGAAGGATAAACAGGCTGAAGAATTTAGGGAAATGACACACTTCACCATAGTCACAAGCAATATAAAGTATCTTGGTGTGACTCTAACCAAACAAGTGAAGGATCTGTATGACAAGAACTTCAAGTCTCTGAAGAAAGAAATCGAAGAAGACCTCAGAAGATGGAAAGTTCTCCCATGCTCATGGATTGGCAGAATTACTATAGTTAAAATGGCCATCTTGCCAAAAGCAATCTACAGATTCAATGCAATTACCATCAAAATTCCAACTCAATTCTTCATAGACTTAGAAAGAGCAATTTTCAAATTCATTTGAAATAACAAAAAACCCAGGATAGCAAAAAGTATTCTCAACAATAAAAGAACTTCTACAGGAATCAGCATCCCTGACCTCAAGCTGTCCTACAGAGAAATAGTGAAAAAAACTGAATGGTATTGGTACAGTGACAGTCAGGTAGATCAGTGGAATAGAATTGAAGACCCAGAAATGAACCCACATACCCACTTGATCTTTGACAAAGGAGCTAAAACCATCCAGTGGAAAACAGATAGCTTTTTCAACAAATAGTGCTGGTTCAATTAGCAGTCAACATGTAAAAGAATGCAAATTGATCCATCTCTATCTCTCTGTACAAAGCTCACGTCCAAGTGGATCAAGGACTTCCACATAAAACCAGATACACTGAATCTAATAGAAGAGAAAGTGGGGGGAAAGTCTCAAACACATGGGCACAGGGGGAAAGTTCCTGAACAGAGCATCAATGGCTTATGCTCTAAGATCAAGAATCAACAAATGAAATCTCATGAAATTGCAAAGATTCTGTAAAGCAAAGGATACTGTCAATAAGACAAAATGGCAACTAACAGATGGGGAAAAGATCTTTATCAATCCTACATCCGATAGAGGGCTAATATCCAATATATACAAAGACCTCAAGAAGTTAAACTCCAGAGAACCAAATAAATCTAACAAAAAATGGGAACAGGGCTGCACAGAGAATTCTCAACTGAGAAAACTCGAAGGGATGAGAAGTACCTAAAGAAATGTTTGATATCCTTAGTCATCAGGAAAATGCAAATCAAAACCACCCTGAGATTCCACCTCACACCAGTCAGAATGGCTAAGATCAAAAACTCAGGTGACAGCAGATATTGGGGAGGATGTAGAGAAAGAGGAACACTCCTCCATTGCTGGTGGGATTGCAAGCTGGTACAACCACTTTGGAAATCAGTTTGGTGGAGTCTCAGAAAATTGGACACAATACTATCTGAGGGCCCAGCTGTACCATTCCTCGGCACAAACCCAGAAAATGCTCCAACATGTAATAAGGACACATGCTCCACTGTGTTTAGCAGCCATATTTATAATAGCCAGAAGCTGGGAACAACCCAGATGTCCTTCAACAGAGGAATGGATACTGAAAATGTGGTTCATTTACACAATGGAATACTACTCAGCTATTAAAAACAATGACTTCATGAAATTCGCAGACAAATGGATGGATCTTGAAAACATCATCCTGAGTGAGGTAACTCAGTCACAAAAGAACAAACATGGCATGTCCTCACTGATAAGTGGATATTAGCCCCAAAGTTTGGAATACCTAAGATTCAATTCACAGCAACTGTTGGACTGAGTGTGTGGTTCCAGATGGAAGAGTTGGAGAAGGGACTGACTGCCATGAGGGAGATGGCAGCCCCATGGAAGGAGCAACAGTGTCAACTGGCCAGACCCCCTCCCCCAGTGCTCCAGGAAACTGGACCACCAACCAATGAATACACATGGAGGAACCCATGGTGCTGGCCAAATATGTGCCAGAGGTGGGCCTTGTTGGCTATCAGTGGGAGGAGAGGCCCTTGGAACTGAGGGTGTTAGATGCCTCAGTATAGGGGAATGCCAGGGAGGGAAGATGGGAGTGGGTGAGTGAATACCCTCATAGAGGCAGGGGAAGGAGGGATTGGACAGGGTGTTTCCAAAGGGGAGACCTGGAAAGGGGAAACATTTGAAATGTAAATAAAGTATAAAAAATTAAAAAACAAATTATATCCTCTAATTGCTACCTATTGGTACTTTTCAAACAAAATTTAAAAACTGTATCAACACTTTCTTTAGCTTTTGCTCTAAATAGATATGTTAAGTAATTAGTTTTTATTTCATTTATGGACCAGCCATCTTCTTTACAGATCTCAAGGTAGTGCAGCTGTGATCCATTACAGGGTTGGAATTTAATGTTCTTTTGTTTTCTTTTAAATTAAACCCAAACAGAGGACCTAGTGGAATTCTTTAACTGCTCTGTTGAAAAATTATATAATAGGGATGCAAAATGTTTATTTGAGATTTATTCATGTCACTTAATATGGCACCAGTATGTTGTGTTAATTTTTCTGGTTTTTTTTTAATTTTTATTTTTTGATACTTTTTTTATATTTCAAATGTTTTCCCTTTCCAGGTATCCCATTTGGAAACACCCTATTTCATTCCCCCTCCCCCTGCCTCTTTGAGGGTATTTCCCCACTCACCTACCCACTCCTTCCTTCCCTCCCTGGAATTCTGCTATACTGGGGCATCTAACACTTTCAGACCCAAGGACCTCTCCTTCCATTGATGGCCAACAAGGCCCTACTCTGCCCCATGGGTCCATCCATACGTATTCTTTGGTTGGTGGTCCAGTCTCTGTGTTCCCAGAAACAAGTTCACTCTTAATATTCTTAGATACAATGGCTACAAAGTTATTATTTTAGTAATTTTGTCCAAAATATATACTTTCTATTCTCAGAATCCTAGATTTAATAAAACAATAAAAACTTATACCTTAAGGATTTTATTGCCTGGAAGTGGTGGCACATGTCTTTAATCCTAGTATTTGGGAGGCAGAAGCAGGAAGATTTCTGAGTTCAAGGCCAGCCTGGACTACAGAGTGAGTTCCAGGACAGCCAGGGTTACACAGAGAAATCCTGTCTCAAAAAACCAAAACAACTACAACAGAAAAACAAAAAACAAAAAAAAGAAAAAAGAAAAATAGATTTTAGTTTTTCTCACTGTAATAGATAATTTTCTTCAAAAGACACTGCAAGCAGATTTAGGAAGGTCTGGAGAGATGGCTCAGTGGCTTAGACTACACATTGGTCTTGCAGAGGACTGGAGTTGGCTCCTATTGTCCACATGAGGCAGCTTTGGCTGTAACTCCAGCTCCAGGGCAATCAATTACAGGCCTCCTACTTTCAAGATCACTAGGTTTCAAGTGCACAGACACCACCATCACCCCACTCCACATTTACACCTAATTTGAATTAAATTAATCTTAATTTAATTAGGAAGTTATGTTCCTAAATTCTTACAGATCTAGTATATTTAGTGATTGCCTTTGGATCACACTGACAGAAGTATACATTTTGTTTTGCTTTTAAAGGGTGGTACAATAATCCCCTGTGTTTTTTCTCACTTGTCAACATGTACAAGATGCCATAAGCATAATATGCATTTTTCTTTTGGATGAGTTCACCAAGGAGAACTATTTGGACCAAAAGGACAAATGTAAAATTTGCTTGTACCATGATGAAAAAACCCAATGTCTGGCCAAAGGAGAAATCTTTTATATGCATGTTTACTCTCTTCCAATATTTGAAGAGTAAATTCAGAGATTTTTCTCTTGATTAGTCATTGCATTTATTGGTCTCATTGGTCTTAACGTGATCAAAGTCATTGATAAAAAGAATAGGAGAGAAAGAACAGATTTTAATTATACCTCATTTATTAAATATATGCCTAAATGATAATTAATGGTGTTATATATGCCCTAGTGCTTCCAAATCCAGCTCCTCAAAAGGGCTTATCACCTATAGTTCACTCAGTATTTGGCTATGGATATTAAGACTCATGCTAGTGAAATATACTGCTCTTTATACCCTTGTGATTCTGTGGTCTCATAAAGCAACTATGAAAGGCACAAAGCAATGTGAGCAAATATCCTTTAGCTTGAAAGTAACTTGTTACTTCAAAGTAACATTGGTGTTAAATTTTAGACCAGGAGTCTCTATAGTAACACGGAAGTGGGGGGAGCTGAGGCGGGAGGATTGTTTGACTCCAAGAGTTGTGGACAGCATGGGGAATACAGCAAGATCCTACTGAGGAACAACAGAGCTAAACCTTAAAACTAAAACGAAGCTACACGATTTGTTAAAAGAAACAGATGAAGCAAGTTGTGTCCTCAGGGGCAATACGAAATTTATGTTAAGAAGTTTACAAACTGCTTGTCATCACTAGGCATTCTCTTAAGCACTTCAAACATAATGAACTCATTGAATAAGTTTATCAAATACTCAACAGAACTCCCCAAAATATGTTGACATGTGTTACTTGGACAAATACCTAAAAAGCTCACTGAAATTACAAAGTGAGCTGAAGACTCACCAGAAGATAAAACCTTTGCCGATGCTGGGTATTAATTTCATATTTAACCAGAGCTACCATAGTGAGAAGTGATAGGGTCTCAGAACAGTTTAGAAGGCAGTGTCAGAGGCCCTGTTAGATAAACTTATTAGATAATGGGCCATCCCTTTTCTCAGGGCTTTCAGTATGATGTTAAAATTTTACTCTCTACAGTAATACTGGCAACATTTATCAACGTGTGTTCATGATACAGATATGTGGGCAGGATGCTATTTCATTTGTGCATTTCAAGTTATATAAAGGATACATGTAGGTGTTAAAAAAAATCAAGAATGGCATTGAGTGACAATGAGTGTACATAAAAAGATAATATGTGAAGAAAACACCAGGAATAGCTACAGACTGGTGGGATAGGCAAATAGTATCCCTAAGTATCTACTCTGAAAAGGAAAGACTTCATAGAGCTTAAACTATTAAATATATTATTTTCACTAAAGCAATTCTTTAAAAGTTCAAAATTAGCAATGAAATCTTATTTAAATTCTTCCATATTTTACGCAAACAAAATAAATGTAGTGTTTCAGATGGATATATGCATTCCTAATAAGCTTGATTTTATTTATATTCTTTTGATTTTATGCAAAAAGTATTTTATTTCCTTGTTCACACTTAGCTGTGATTTACATTGTAACAGTTTTGCTATGCTATCATTTGGGTTATATTATAACAAGTTAATCATGAACATTTATGATAGCTTTAGTTCATGCTCATTTTCAATGCTGTGAACAAATACCAGAGGCCAGCAATTTTGCCAACAGAATCATACAAATGAGTATGTGAGGCTCCTCTGTATTCAACTGCTTAGAATTTTTAAATGTTCTCTAACATTCCATTACACTCTCTCTCACTAATAAATATCATACTTTTACCACTAATTGTATGTATTGCTCCATGAGAATTCTTCAGTTTGCAGCGCCATCACACAATGGCCAAGAGGAAGAGCTGCTGCCATGACATTTAGTTACAGAGAAAATTAGGGACTTTATTCCACTTTAATTGTTGTAATTAATATAAACGGTAACGTGACTAAAATCATCTCTGGCAATCTTTCTGCTATACTTATAGTAAAGAAATTTAACATTTGCATGTTCCAGGATTATCTTCTCTGAAAGAAGGAATACAATAAAAAATTAAACCTCTAGGATTATCAGATCCATACTCATTTTTAATTGCTAAAAATAATAACAAGGTTATTATTTTCATTTTATACCTGGAACTAGTTTAGGAGTTTTATGTAGGACACATTTGTTTGTCTGTCTGTCTATCTGTCCACCCATCTATCAGAGAAAATTGGAGATGAATGTACAAGAATGAAAGAAGACTAAATACTCTTAACCCAAATCAAACATCATTTTTAAGGAAATATGATGATTATTATTATAATAAAACAATTTTTATTGGATATTTTCTTTCTTTACATTTCAAATGTTATCCCCTTTCCTGCCCCCCTTTCCTGGAAACCCCCTATCCCATCCCCCTCCCCCTGCTTCTATGAGGGTGTTCCCCTACCCACCCACCCATTCCCGCCTCCCAGTCCTAGATTCCCCTACACTGGCGCATTTCTCAAGGCTTCATAGGACCAAGGACCTCTCCTCCCATTGATGTCTGGAGAGGCCATCTTCTGCTATATATGCAGCTAGAGCCATGTGTACTCCTTCGTTGGTGGCTTAGTCCCTGGGAGCTCTGGGGGGGTCTGGTTGGGTGATATTGTTATTCTTCCTATGGAGTTGCAAACCCCTTCAGCTCCTTTAGTCCTTTCTCTAACTCCTCCACTGGGGACCCACGCTCAGACCAATGGTTGGCTGTGTACATCTGCCTCTGTATTTGTAAGGCTCTGGCAGGGCCTCTCAGGAGACAGCTATATCAGGCTCCTTTCAGCAATCATTTCTTGGCATCTACAATAGTGCAGGGGTTTGGTGACTGAATATGGGATTAATCCCCAGGTGGGACGGTCTCTGGATGGCTTTTCGTTCAGTCTCTGCTCTACCTTTTATCTCCATATTTGCTCCCATGAGTATTTTCTTCCCTTCTCTATGAAGGACTGAAGTACTCACACTTTGGTCTTCTGTCTTGTGCTTCATGTAGTCTATGAGTTGTATCTTTGGTATTCAGAGCTTTGTGGCTAATAACCACTTATCAGTGCGTGCATAACATGTGTGTACTTTTGTGACTGGGTTACCTCACTCAGGATGGTATTTTCTAGTTCCATTTATTTGGCTAAGAATTTCATGAATTTATCATTTTTAATAGCTGAATAGTACTCCATTGTGTAAATGGACCACATTTCCTGTGTCCATTCCTCTGTGGAAGAACAACCTGGGTTCTTTCTAGCTTCTGGTTACGAAGAAGGCTGTTGTAAACATACTGGAGCATTTATCCTTGTTATATGTTGGGAAATCTTTTGGGTATATGCCCAGGAGTGATATAGCTGGGTCCTCGGGTAATACTATGTCCAATTTTCTGAGGAACCGCCAGACTGATTTCTAGAGTGATTGTACCAGCTTGCAATCCCACCAACAATGGAGTGTTCCTCTTTCTCCAGATCCTCGCCAGCATCTTTTGTCTCCTGACTTTTTGATCTTAGCCACTCTGACTGGTGTGAGGTGGAATCTCAGCGTTGTTTTGATTTGCATTTCCCTGATGACTAATGATGTTGAACATTTCTTTAGTTGCTTCTCAGCCATTCAAGTTTCCTCAGTTGAGAATTCTCTGTTTAGCTCTGTTCCCCATTTTTAATAGGGTTATTTTGTTCTCTGGAGTCTTACCTCTTGAGTTCTTTATATATATATTGGATATTAGCCCTCTACCGGATGTAGGATTGGTACAGATCTTTTCCCCATCTGTTGGTTGCCATTTTGTCTTATTGAAAATATGACAAAATTTTTTGCCTTACAGAAGCTTTGCAATTTTATGAGGTCTCATTTTTGATCTTAGAGCATAAGCCATTGGTGTTCTGTTCAGGAAAGTTTACCCTGTGCCTATGTGTTCAAGGCTCTTCCCCACTTTCTCCTCTATACCTTTCAGTTTATCTGGTTTTATGTGGAGGTCCTTGATCCACATGGACTTGAGGTTTCTACCAGCAGATAAGAATGGGTCGATTTGGGTATTTCTGTATGCTGACCAACAGTTGAACCAGCAGTAGTGGTTGAACATGCTGTCTTTTTTTCCACAGGATAGTTTTAGCTCCTTTTTCAAATATCAAGTGACCATAGATGTGTGGATTCATTTCTGGGTCTTCAATTCTATTCCATTGATCTACCTGCCTGTCACTGTACCAATACCACACAGTTTTTTATTACTATTGTGTAATACAGCTTGATGTCAGGGATGCTGATTCCCCCAGAACTTCTTTAGTTATTGAGAATAGTTTTCACTATCCTGAGATTTTTGTTATTTTAAATGTATTTGAGAATTGCACTTTCTAAGTCTATGAAGAATTGAGTTGAAATTTTGATGGGGATTGAATTGAATTTATAGGTTACTTTCGGCAAGACGACCATTTTAACCATATTACTCCTGCCAATCCATGAGCATGGGAGTTCTTTCCATCTTCTGAGATCTTCTTCGATTTCTTTTTTCAGGGATTTGAAGTTCTTGTCACACAGATCTTCACTTGCTTGGTTAGAGTCACACCAACATATATAATATTATTTGTGAGAATTGTGAAGGGTGTCTTTTCCCTAATTTCTTTTTCAGCCTGCTTATCCTTTGAGTAGAGGAAGGCTACTGCTTTGTTTGAGTTAATTTTATATCCAGCCACTTTGCTAAAGTTGTTTATCAGCTTTAGGGGTTCTCTGGTGGTATTTTGTGGTCACTTAAGTATAGGATCATATCATCAGCAGATATTGATATTTTGACTTCTTGCTTTCCAATTTGTATCCCTATGACCTCCTTCTGTTGTCTAATTGTCTAATTGTTCTAGGTAGAACTTCAAGTACTATATTGAAAGAGAATGGGCAGCCTTGCCTAGTCCCCTTCTTAAATACAAAACTTAAACTTGGAACAGGAATGCCCTGTGACTGATATATTGTGATAACCTAAAAAATATATATAAAGTTTTGGACATACAGTACTCTTTATTTCCAGTTTTAGAAAAAAAATGTAATAAAATGGCAAAATTATATAGGATTTTGTCTCCATTTGTTTTGTATATGAGTAAGGATTGTATCAATTTTCACATTTTATGTGTAAGCATAAAATTGAAAGTTTTGGAAATATTATGAATTATACATTCTCTAACAAAGATGAAAGTAGTACATAAAGTGACATGTCCTTGTTCTAAACAAAATATGTGCTGAATATAATTTACTCATTCTTTTATTGCTCAAAATTGCTATAATCCCTCTCAGAAATGATGACTTGATTTAAAATTTACATTGTAACTTAAGATACATTTGAGTTATATAGTTTATGGGGAAAATATAAAGAATGGAATCAATCTGTTTGGTTTTGATCAACAAAATGACTTGCCTAAAGAAAAGATTTGAATAATTCTCTCCTGAATTTGTTTAGTTTTCACTCCATAAATGATGGGGTTGACAGTGGGTGGGACTACCACATAGAGGTTGGCAAGGAGAATGTGCACATGCAGTGGTATACTGTGACCCCCAAAACGATGAGCAAAGAAAGAAAAGAATGCTGGTGTATAGAACAGAAGAATAACACAGACATGGGAGCCACAAGTTCCTAGAGCCTTGAGTCGGGCATCACGAGAAGGAATTCTAAACACAGCACAAAGGATAAGGGCATATGAGACAATGATCAGCACAGCATCTAGACATATGGAAAACAGAGCCACTATCATGCCATAGTAAATATTGACTTTGATACTATCACAGGCTAACCTGGCAATGCCCATGTGTTCACAGTATGAGTGATGAATGATGTTCCTCCCACAATAGGTGAGCCTATAAACAAGAAAGATTAGGGGGAAGCAGATGAAGAAGCTTCTAATCACAGATGCAATGCCCATTTTGATGATGACAGATGGGGTTAGAATGGTGGTGTATCTTAGTGGATAGCAGATGGCTATGTAACGATCAAATGCCATAGCCAGCAGTATGGCAGACTCTGCCACAAAGATGAAGTGGAGGAAAAACATCTGAGATACACAGCTAGCAAAAGAAATGCCTGAAGCTTGGAACCAGAAGATTGCTAACATTTTTGGTATTGTGACTGTAGACAGAAAGATATCAGTCAGTGCCAACATAGACAGGAAAAGGTACATAGGTTCATGAAGGCTGCGTTCAGTGAAGATCAGGAATAATAGCAGTACATTGCCTGCAATGGCCACTATGTACATTGAACAGATGGGGATGGAGATCCATATGTGTGACTCTTCCAGTCCTGGGATCCCAATCATGGTATACCAGATGTCTCTGACATTGGTGTAATTTAAAGTGGTTGAAGATGTTGTCATGTTTATTTTGCCTACTTGTTCTGGACCTGCCAAAGCAGAACAACAACAACAACAGCACATAAACAAAAAAGAGAAGACAAAATTATGATTATTTTATTAGATTAAATGTGAATACTCACAGTTGGCTAAGATTAAGACCAGACTCTTCATTACATGTTTTATATGTATTTCTTTTGCTTCAGTCCTTATAGGCTCTAGCAGGCTTTGCCAATGATTGTTCATTTCTCCTATTCAGTTCTGATGTTCAAACACAGATCTATTCTTCAAGGTCTAGAGATGTAGTGGTCAGAAACCTACTGCTTTTGAGGAACCTTAGCTATTGAATCAGTGATAATCATGACCTACAGACTATTTTAATATAAAACTTATAGTGAAAAAGAGCCATTTTTCCTATTTGAGTAATTTATTGACAAATCAAGGATATAATAATATAGGTTTTTCCTCTTTTGAAGAATGCTGCATCAGTTTTGCTGTTACTGGATTTGTTTGTTTGTTTGTTTGTTTGACATTAGTACAGTTAACAATGTTCCAAGTAACCATACATCTGACATTTTGTCTTCTCTGGACTCTATTTTGATCTAAAGAGCTCATAATTGAGAACTATGCACCAAGTTACAATAAAATCACATAAAGAACTCAGATAATGTTTTATGTAAGATTACGACTGTAATTGGACCACATTCATTACTGCTTTTGGCTATCTGCACCTTGTGGATCATGGTTCTGGCACACCAAGGATCACCACTTAGCTAACGAGTGTTTATGCCACACTATTAGCAGTCAGCATACATACTCTTCATCTTTCACACAAAGATGTTCCCTTTCTTATTCTATGTTCACCTATCTTCACTTGTTCACATATGTATGATATATGTTTTCTAGTTTCTGTTTATATTTTAGGTTTCTTTTTTTGTTTATTCCTTTTATAAACAAATTTCAATGACAATGGGGGAAAACACTATAAAAATGAAGAAATTAATGAATTGTAAGCAAATCAAATAAACAAGGTAAAATCTTAAATTTAGTATAGTAATATGTTACAGTGAATCAGATAAAGATCATAAATATATTCATTTAGGAAGATTTCATTCCTTTCATAGGACTCAAATCATGAAAACAAAACTATCTCTCAAAAAAGGCCAAGATAGAAGGAATGTTTGGAGACATTCAACGTGTGAGTAACATAATAGATACTATAACTATAAAGGAGTAAATATTTATGAAATTACTATCATTAAATCTGTTTGTCAGAGACACATTTAACTCACAAAGGAAAGGTTGTCCTTGGGAAGAACAAGAAAATAAAATAAAAAGCTCAAATAAGGAAAATATAATTGCACATATTTCAAAGCATCTAGCATACTGAAGTCTAAACAAAAAGACATTTGAGTGGACACTTAAATTATAACCATTGAACTTCACATAGCAGAATTTATGGCATTTGGGGTAAACCTTGATGCTAAGAATATATATAGGAAAGAATATATACATGTATGCATATATATATCCATACACATACATTTTTGTATTCATATATAATGTATCTATACAAAGAATGCTTTATTATTTCAAAGTAATGCTTTAAAGGGATGATGTGATTATTTTTGTTCTTTTGCAGTTACATAAGGATGTATCACATAACAACCTACTTTACATTTTCTTTCATCAATCCAACCTTACATTCAATGATAGCTATGTTTTCAGCATACTGCATAATAAATTCTTGTTAAGTAAAACATTATTCCAGTAAAAGTGAAGATAGAATTACTGCTCTAGCATCCCATTAAAAAAAAAGTGGTGGCTCAAAAGAGCAAACATAAACAGAACAACGGCATCGCCATCTAAACTGTGTTTGGTTAGATAGAAGTATAAAAAAACAAATGCATAAAATAGAGATTTCTTCATAGAGATTAATATGTGATAAACAAAGCTCACAAATTAGTTGATATAATTTGATAAAAATATAGTAATACCATTAATCAACATAGAATACATTAAGAATTTAAGAAGTATGTTGTAAAGTAAGTTGTACTGTTTCTAATAATTTATTTTATTTGATATTTTATGTATTTACATTTCAAACATCCCCTTTTCTGGTTTTCCCTCCAGAATCCCCCTATCCCATTACCCCTCCCCTGCATCTATGAGGGTGCTCCCCTACCCACCTATCCACTCCTACTTCTCCGTACTAACATTTCCATACACTGGGGAATTGAGCCTTAATAGGACCAAAGACCTCTCCTATTATTGATAGCAGACAATGTTGTCTTCTGCTACATATATGGCTGGAGCCATGGGTCACTCCATGTGTACACTTTGGTTGATGGTTTAACCCCTTGGAGCTCTGGGGATCTGATTGGTTGATATTGTTGTTGTTAATAAGTTGCCCATGTGAATTGTTCTTTAATAGATATTTATAAAGTTCTCATTATCTGTAAAACATGTATTACACTCCGAAGAATATTAAAAGACAGTTCAGTAAGAGTTTGGATTCCAGACTCTTGTCTACACTGTAATTCCAGTCTACAACTTCTCATCTCTGTGTTTGAGGGGATTAAAGTGAGTCAGTGACCATGGTTATCTAATTAGGTTGCTGAGTATATGAAATGAGGGAATCAGAACAATGCCTCTCACAGTTATTCAACAAGTAAACATTTCTATGACTGATGTATTCATCATAGCAGATATGATTCTATAACTGATGCACATATCATAGCAGATCTGACACAAAGAAAGAAACCAAACCATGGGTCAGGTTTCATTCTATCATTTTTTATCAGGAGCAAGATCACTTGTGATTTTGAATGTTCAGAAATCACCTTAGGACTATTCTTGGAGAATGACTCTATCTTAAACAAGGACATGAAGCACCAGGTTTAGAGGAAATATGAACAGGAAACAGATAGCCATCTGGCTTTTAAAAAATTGACAAGGAAATGTGTATGTATGTATTAAGAATGCATAATAAGCTATTCATTTTCCTTATTAAAATATATTTCTATATAGTATATCTTGATTATATTTTGCTATCCCTCTATTCCTCCCAGTTTCTCTCCATCTCCTCTTCCACCTAGATTCATTCCCTTTGTGCATCATTAGAAAACAGACAACCTTCTTAGGAAAAAATATATAATATAATATAATAAAATATAATAGTTCCAGTCTCTTAAGTTGCATTTCTGTCTTTAAGTAATAGGCAAGTATTTTGCATGTCTAGAAAAATATGTAAATCAATCTGAAAGTTTATCAGATGTGCACAGGGCACTAAAAAGATAACTGAACATCTCTGAGTTCTCACTTCGGGTCTTCACAGTCACCATGATCTTGGCATAGTACTGCCATATTTGACCTTTATGTCTATTACATCTAAATTTAAAATGGCTCATTTTATCATTCTGTTTGAAACAAAATATAAAATAAACTTATAGATATGGAGTTCAAAGACCAAATGCTTGGGATTTTTGTCCTATTATAATCATCCTTTAGATTTAAAAAAAGTCATTGAAACATAACAGAACAAACTGTATAGGTACTTCTAATGTGTCTCAGGTGCATAGTCTAAGTAACAACAGAGACAGCTCTAAACTATCCAGACTGTTCAATCCACAGGATGACTTTAAATAATTTGTCTTGTTTATATTGTTAAATTAAATATTTTAAGGCCTTCTCAATCAATATTGCACCATGATTTTGTAGTTTAAAGCTCATGAAACATATTTTGGACATCATACTAATGTAAATATTATTATTGGTATGATTTATGTAAAACACATTATAAAAATGAGATATGAGCAGGTAAAAAGGCTTGCTTAGGTCACACAACCAGTATGTAACAAGGCAGGAACTCAGATCACCTTTTTTCTAACTAACCCCCTCATTTGCCACGCACAGAGCAACCCCCTGTAAACCAGCTTTACATCTGGCCTTAGATGCAATTATGTCCTTATCTTCCTACAGAGTTCACATAGCTCTGTCTTGCAGAGCTATTACGGTGTTTTCACCATTACATTGTTGTTGTTGCTACTACTGTTGTTATTTATTATTATTATTATTATTATTATTATTATTATTATTATTATTCGTGTGATATGCCAAGTTTTGAGTTGAGAACAAGACTTGAAATAAAAACCATAAATCATCTCTAGAGATTATTGAAATACTAAGGGTTAGTGGAGGTCTGGCCCAGCAATGAGGTAAAGATGGTGAATATATGATGGTATAAAGTCACTGTGCTTGGTGACCACTCAGGGGATAGCCACTCAGACAGAGAGAAAGTCATTGGAAATCAAAAAACTTTGGTAATCCTTCTTTTGAAAGTGAGGATAGGCCTGATCTGTTTTTTCTTCCTTTAACGCAAGGTGAAATTCACAAAATACTGTTTCTTATGAAGTCTGTTACTCATAGATTTGTTAGAATTATATCATTTTTGTTCACAATAAAGTTATTTTTCTCCTCGTTCCTACCCACATCACTCCCGTACTCTTGACTTCTGAGCATCTCTTATTTCATCTTTCTCACTTTGTTCAAAAATTTACCCAATGGGAAAGCAAATACATATAGCATCAAATCAAGTATCTAAAGAACTAAACAAACCAGTAAATAAAATTTACCATGAGATCCTCAAGTGCACTAAGGTCTTCTTTCTCGAGAGTCAGATGTTCTCTCTCCAGTAAGGCTACATTAGTTAATGTGTTCTTTCATTTCTGGTTTGAATGATCTGATGCACACTCCTGTTGCCCTTAACACAGTGAAGCCTCTGAAGTAGAATCGAAAACTGTATCATAGATTATTCTCCATTTATAGGAATCCTAACTTATGATTGACTACATTGGGGTGGCAAAGCCCTATTTCTTTATGTCTTATTATTACTTTTGAAAAGAAGTAATTCCCATTCTGGAGACATTTCCTTCATGGTAATTACCTATAAAAGATATAATCTACTTATCAGTGAGTTCTTCTAGGACTAAACAGTAATACCCTACTATATCAGGTGTTCAGTTACAAATACTTCTAACACATTTCATAAATATAACACTGGGTTCCATCATCAACCTTAAAACAGCTAAAGCCACTGCCTGAACAAGTACCATACCTGGGACAGAAATGGCTGGAAAATTGTCACTGTCCCTTTTCTAGGAATCAGATCTATCTTTCTTACTCTTAGGGGACACCCTCTGCAGACAGCACTATGAATTCTCTTATTTCTAATAACCAGTGTTACCTCCTCTATCTGCACTTTCAGATTCCCTAGTGGTCAGTAAGATGGGTTGTTTCTCATTAATTATATCCTACTGCTCAAATAAAGACTGGTATGAAGTTTCTCAATCCTGAGAGACCTAAGACTCAGTAAAGTTAAGGAATCTCAGAAAAAGTCTAGGGTCTTCTGAATCCCAGGTCCTTAGATAAGGAAACCAAAACAAAAATATACAGCCTCATGATCAATTAAACAATCAAAATTTCAGAAAGATAATCTTTTTGAGACAATTCTGAGAGTTTAATCACACCTTATTACAGTCAATGACATATACTATGACTGTTTTAGCAGAAAAGAATGTTATCGTCAGGTCTAAGAGGCCTGTACTTTATAATCTTATCTGTGTACTCCTTAGGGATTTATATTTAATTAGTTTAAAATTTTATTCTTTGACTTATTAAATTTATTTGAAACTTCATACTTATATGTGTATACCTGTGCGAGTATATGAAATAATATAAAAGGGATGTTGGAGGCCTTACGACTGGAGTACAAAATGATTCTGAAAAATCTGATGTAGGCATTAGGAGCTAGACCTGGAGCCTCAGGAGAGCAGGGATTGCTCTTTGTCACTGATCAATCCTACCAGCTACTTCCTTAGATGCTTTTCCTTTTTTTAAAAAAAATTGGGTATTTTCTTTATTTACATTTCGAATATTGTCCTCTTTCCCGATACCCCCAGAAACCCCCTATCTCATCCTCTCCTCCTGCCTCTATGAGGGTGTGCCCCCACCCACCCACATTTTCCTCTCGGCCCTCACATTCCCTTACACTGTTGCATTGAGCCTTCATGGGACCAAGGGGCTCTTCTCCCATTGATGCCTGACAAGGCCATCCTATCCTCAGATTTTAATGTCTTGAATATTAGCTCAGAAACTTCAGAGGTGAAATAAGGTATGAATTAGTATTGTTTGTTTTCTTTGAAACTCAAAACCTGTTTCTTAGGTATGTTGGTCAAACCTTTTTCAAAATCACTATTTTACCTTCAGGGAATGTTAAGAATTTCTAAGTTAAATCTGTACAATACACTTATATTTTTTAATTCAATTCTCATAGCGACAGGGCTTACCAGTTATAGCATTTCATATATCATTAATTAAGCCCATAAATATTGTCATTCCTATTAGTTTTCCATTTGTTAGTTAATGACATCAATGCTCAAAATTTTGAGTCAAATAATTTATCTGTACAAATAACAAGTAACCTAGCTTTAAATTAAGTGTGGGTTTCTGCTTCAAATATGAATTGATTATACATGCTGATGCTGTTGACAGGAAAATTTTAGAGTAATAAATATAATTGGAAGTTGTTTTTTAAATACATATTTGAAGTTGTAACATATTGAGTATAGTATTGTATGTCTATTAAAACCCTATAAACATTGTATAGGTTTAAATGAATTATTGTCAATAGATTTTCATTATGCTAAATGGACAAGACCTGATAGCCCATTATGCAACTAAAACAGATAGATTAAAAGTAAGGATATCAGGTAACAATGTATATATAGATATAGATATAGATATAGATATAGATATAGATATAGATATTTCCAGTTGATGATAATATGGAACAGTAATAGATTTTTGCCTTAATTAAGATTGCAGGTTTATTAACAATACAAAAGCTGTAAGAGATAATGATAAATTAAAACTCTTTTTTTTTTTTAAACTCAGAAGTCTCTTGTTGATTTGTGTTATGCCAAAGTATTATCATGGTAAGCAGTAGTATTTATATTAAGATGAACAAACAAGAGTCTCTCTCTCTCTCTCTCTCTCTCTCTCTCTCTCTCTCTCTGAGTGGAAGTACTGCTGGTTAATACCATACCAGCAAGCAAGTTTACTTTTTCAGGGTCTTTTAAAGATGAGTAACAGAAAGCAGGACTAATTCCAAGAGGTTAGACAATGATCACAAATGCTTACATGGTGAGTTTATAGTACATAGTATGTGTATTCGACTAAGGCCATTTCCTTCAGTCTAGGATAATCTCTTAAGAATGAATGCTTATGTGGAGGAACTTGGCAGGGTATAATGCACATTTTAATTAAACACAGACAGATGTCTCAAAGACAGATGTTGGCAGACTCATTCATGATTAATCACAAGCAAGAAGTTAGCTAAAATTAACTCTGAATATGTTCCCTACATGCCCCTCTTTTTTACCTATACAAACCAAACTTGTCTCAGCTATTGGCCCAGAAAGACTATGCCTGTCTTAGGCATCCCCTTAAGAAGTGTGGACCTTACCCATCATCGGTACATGAATCTAAGTATTCATGACCTGTTGATCCACCTCTGAGAGAATCTTACCCATCTCTTTTATCTATAAGAGCCGAGCACTTTATCAGTCATGAAGCAGAAAGTTGTGCCTTTCTTAGGTTGCCATCTGAAAATACAGCTCTTACCCATCATTGGCACATGAATAATTTTGTATTTGTGGCCTGTCTTAGGTTGAGAAGGTTTTCAGGATGATCTTACTCACCATTGAGTACTAAGTTCTGCTAGGGAAAACATTAGAGCACTGACTTTATGTAACTGCTTTGACCTCTGTAAAAGCTCTGATGATTCCTTTCAAAAGACCAGGTAATAGACATGCCATAACAAAGATCATTAAAGCCAAGTCCTGATATGGTCAATAAAAGAGTTGTAAACAAAGACCATGAAAGGAAAATGGCCTGTAAATTTTTCAGAATAGCATTTGCAATACTAGCAGCATCAAAAGACAAAGACTTTGCATTCCTAAACTAACAACCCCTTTGTGCAGGTCTTAAAAGCTAGATAAGTATTAATATTATGCCATATACCTTGAAGTTGCCTTTTTATTCTGATCTAATTATGCTGACTCCTATTATACATTTTTTGGCATTATACAAATCCATAGATAATGAGCATGATATTCCAAATGGCTTCTGACTTTCATTTCTTATAAGGCAAGGAAGCTAGTCCAGTCTGAGATATGGGCACTCCCATCTTAATGCTTTGCACCACAGTCTTCTTCCAAGTCTTAGAGTCCACAGAAACATATCCAGCATTTGGTACTATTTCTTGTAAAACAAATAGGTAGTTCCTAACACATAGTGGTGTAATTCACCAATTACACTGTTTTTCCTCTCAGACCAAGGGAGTCCCAACAGCTGAGTATTATTAGAGGTCACAAGTACTTCTGGCCTTGACCACACAGAAGGATGTAGCAAAGGGGGATGGTGGTGCTGGTCAGGAACATATACCTAATACAGCTTCCCCATTGCTATAGTCATGGCTCTCAGCAAGATCACAGTCAGCATTATTCTTTGTCCCAGCATCAGCACAAATTAAAACAATCTAAGAGTCAATCAAATATCATAGAATTGCTATAAAGCTCAAAGAAAAGTGAACCACAACTTCCTTACTGGAATCTGTAGTGTGGATTATTTAACCCAGTCTGTGCTCCCAGCCTGTGGAGAGCATGCTGCACCCATCCTACCGCTTCTTCCTGTGCTATAGTATACAGGTACCTGACAATGGACTTAAATGACTTTTATCTGCATGTTAATAATTCCAGGGCAACTATTAAATGATTAAAGTTTAAAATGGAAAACAAATGCTAAAATGCTTTAAAATCAGAAAAAAATCCAGAAAACACAAAAGAATAAGAAAAAAGTAATAAATTAGTGCATAAAACCTTGTTTCAAAAATGGTAATAATTATTCAACAATAAGGAAAATCACAGTGAAAGTGAATTGTCTAAATATACCTAAAAAGACAAGTATATTTTAGAGTGTATAAAATACAATACAAGCAATGTAGTCTGTATGAAGAACCCATTTGTTTTTGAAAACTCCAGTTATACTTTTAAATATTTTTATGAAACTGTTGTAAAACAAAATGCACTGCAAGTGTGTCCTAGTAGGGAAGGATACACATCTTATGCATTTATCATTAATAGATGAATGCTGAAGAATTTTGCATTATGGTAATTAATTCAAATCAATTATAATGCTAATCTGAAAATCCCAGAACAAATTTAAAAAGAACATACGATAAATGTGACATACAATATCCTATGAAACTGGGACCTACAATTCACCTATTTGGGAGTAGGGGATAGTAAGATCACAAGTTAAAGATCTGCTTGGGCTACAGTGTATTCAAGGCCAACCTGGGCAAATGAGTGAAACCTTGTCTCAATAAACAGTCAAAAGAGTGGCAGGGCTGTTGACTTAGCAGTTCAGAACACTTGTTAATCTTGCAGAGGATCTAGGTTTGATTCCCAACTTCCACATAGTGGCACACAAACATTAATAATTCTAGTACCATTTTATCTGATAATCTCTTTGGACTCCTGAGGGCATCAAGCACATGTAGTGCATATACAAACATGTGGGCAATATAATCAGACATAATATAAAATGAATACATTTAATTTTTTAAGTAAAAGAGATCATCTATACTTAGAGTTATTCTTTTAAAATATTCATTAATTATTAGCTAATGAGACATTGGCAATTAATTGCTTGAAGAGAAAAAAGTCAATCTTCATAAAGGTGTAGTTCGTGGCAGGTTGAAAACTCTCGGATTAAGGCCATATATCCAAGGGTTTATGCACACCCAAAACTGTATTTGGTGGATTCAAAATGAAAAGGAATAATGCTCAGTGTGTATGGATCTTCAAGGTGTTGGGACAAAGGAATGAATATGATCAAAATACACTGTATGAGATCTAAAGTAATAAAAATAACAGTTGGGTTTATAGCTACAGAGATAAAATGTTTGGTACATAGAGTGAGGATTTCAGTGTGTATTTGTTTTGAGTTCATTTACATCAGGATAGGAGATGAACATAGGAGAATATCTGGAGTCATGTAGATCAAGTAGCCTTATGGACACAGTGGTAAACAGCAAGAGACCCTCAATCAAAATGTGGTAGAAAAAGACTGAAACCCATGGATGTCCTCTGATGTCCTCATATGTCCTGTGATACCCAAGGGCATCAATTACTGATGAACATACGCATATACATAATACTGACATTTAAAAATACCTAAAGAGAAGAAGCCTGGATACATAGCTATGATGCAAAACTTGTCTCGGAATACATAAGATTCTAGGTTCAATCATCAAAAATAGTTTGTATTATATATCCTTATTTTATTTTTATTTAAATCATGCTGGTGTGTACACAATTATTTGTTTAATTCTAAATAATAAAATATCTTGGAATTTAATATGTACTCTCAACCAGAAATAACACAAAGGCCTTGGAAGGCAAATGAAAGAATACTACAAAATAGGGTATTGTAAATCAATTATATTAATGATGACAATTATAAACAATCTAAATAAGAGAAAACAAACCAAACTCTATCCTGCTTAACAGAAATGTCCTTTAACTGTAAAAACATGCATGGGTTTTACAATATTGGAAATAGAAAATAATGTTTACCCCCACTAACTCCTAAAGACAGCAACAACAACAAAACTCAGAGTGGTCATGTTTAATATAAAATGGATTTTTAGATTACAGTTTGACAGGGTTATTGTGTGATTTCACAATGAAGAAGAGATCAGTTCATTACAATCCAAACAGCTACTCTCCTTAACGGAAATCTCCACAAGCGCTGCTACAAGAGAAAAGAAATAGAAGTACCCACAGTTACGGGAATGATTTTATCACTGCTTTCTCAGCACTTAAGAGAACAAGCAGTCAGATTATCAACAAGCATGCTATTTTGAGCAACACAATTAGCCAACATAAGCTAATTAATATCTATCAAGTGCTTTATCCAAGAATAATAATAGAATATATATTGTTCAAGTAAACACAGAATATTTGGAAACTCAATTAATTAAGTGTTAAATTTTATTTATTGGGATGTGTGTGTGTGTGTGTGCGTGTGTGTGTGTGTGTATGTGTGTGTGTGTGTGCGTGTGTGTCACACAAATCATTTGAAAGTCAGAGGATGACTTTGGGAACCTGTTCTCTTCCAACATGAGACCCATGAATCAAACTCAGGTCGGCAAGCTTGCTCCACAAATGCTTACCCCACTTAGCTATCTTGCCAGCCTAAGAAATTGATCTGTCTTTTTTGATTTCACCTTTTTTTGTTGTTGTTGTTGGCCATTCCCTTAATCTCTTCCATTTTTACTATTGTATATCTTCTAGGGAGGACAAATTTTTTGATTGAAGGTTTTGTGGGTAAGTTACTGTAACCCTCTCTCCACAGGAAATGCTATCTAGCTACATCGTGTACAATAAATAAACTTCTGGGTGTATCACCATTCCAGATTTCAAGCTATAGTACAGAGAAATCATACCAGCACTTGTAAAATTATGGAAGTGTACCTTCTTTGGATTAATTAAAAGAACACATTCTTGTCGGAGAATGTTTTTAATGATAGAAGGAAGGGTGCTTGGGGTGTCTGCATGTAATACAGCGTTACCTTCCCCCCTCACACACACAAAAAATGAGCTCACAGAAAGCAGAAGGGAAAGTGAAAGAAAAAGGGATTAATTAATATTTCAAAATTTATTGTTTGAGAATTTCATATATATATCAGAATAATATATCAAAATAATAGAATTAGATTCTTTCATATTTATATCAGATTGTAATATATTATATATCAGAATATAACACACACACACACACATATATATAAAATGTTTCGAAAAAATCCATAGCCATTCCTTTCCCTCTAACTCTTTCCATCACCCACCCAATACTTTCCTCTCAATTTCTTGTGATTTTTTTGTTTGTTTTGTTTTGTTTTTGATACTTTATTTACATTTCAAATGTTTTCCCCTTTCCAGATCTCCCCTTTGGAACCTCCCTATTCCCTCCTCCCTCCCCCTGCCTCTATTGGGGTATTCCCCCACCCACTCACCCATTATCATCTTCCCTCCTTGGCATTCTCCTATACTGGGGGATCGAACACCCTCAGGCCCAAGGGCCTCTACTCCCCCTGATAGCCAATAAGGCCCTCCTCTGCCACATATGTGGCCAGCACCATGGGTCCCTCCATGTTTATTCTTTGGTTGGAGATCTGGTCTCCAGGAGCTTCGAAGGGTCAGGCCAGTTGCCACTGTTGCTGCCTACCTGGGGCTGCAAACTTCCTCAGCTCCTTCAGTCCCTTCTCCAAGTCCTACATCTGGGACCTCACATTCAGCCCTACTGTTGCTCTTGGGTATTCCGAACTTTTGGGCTAATAACCACTTATCAGTGAGTACATACCATGTTCATCCTTTTGTGACTACATTACCTCACTCAGCATATTTTCAAGTTCCATCCATTTGCCTGCGAATTTCATGAAGTTATTGTTTTTAATAGCTGAGAAGTATTCCATTATGTAAATGTACCACATTTTCTGTATCCATTCCTCTGTTGAGGAACATCTGGGTTGTTTCCAGTTTCTGGCTATTATAAATATGGCTGCTATGAACATAGTGGAACATGTGTCTTTATTACATGTTGAAGCATCTTCTGGGCATATGCCCAGGAGTGGAATAGCTGGGTCCTCAGGTAGTATTTTTCTGAGGGTCTGCCAAACTGATTTCCAGGGAAGTTGTATCAGCTTGCATTTCCACCAGCAATAGAGGAGTGTTCCTCTTTCTCCACATCCTCCCCAACATCTGCTATCACCTCAGTTTTTTATCTTAGCCATTCTGACTGGTGTGAAGTGGAATCTCAAGGTCGTTTTGATTTGCCTTTCCCTGATGACTAAGAATGTTGAACATTTCTTTAGATGCTTCTCGGCCATTCGAGTTTCCTCAGTTGAGAATTCTCTGTTTCGCTCTGCTCCCCATTTTTTGATAGTTATTTGGTTCTCTAGAGTCTAGCTTCTTGAGTTCTTTGTATAAATTGGGTATTAGCCTTCTATCGGACGTAGGATTGGTAAAGATCCATCCCAATCTGTAGGTTGCTGTTTTGTCCTATTTACAGTGTCCTTTGCCTTACAGAAACTTTGCAAGTTTTTGAGGTACCATTTGTCGATTCTTGATCTTAGAGCACAAACCATTGGAGTTCTGTTCAGGAATTTTTCCCTTGTACCCATGTGTTCGAGACTTTCCCCCACAGTCTCTTCTATTAGATTCAGTGTATCTGAATATGGATATGAATATTCATTGTATGGTTTTATATGGAGGTCCTTGATCCACTTGGACTTGAGCTTTGTACAGGGAGATAAGAATGGATCAATTCTCAAACTTCTACATGTAGACTGCCAGTTGAACCAGCACCATTTGTTGAAGATGCTGTCTTTTTCCACTGGATGGTTTTAGATCCTTTGTCAATGATCAAGTTATTGTAAGTGTGTGAGTTCATTTCTGGGTCTTCATTTCTATTCCATTGGTCTACCTGCCTGTCACTGTACCAATACCATACAATTTTTATCACTACTGCTTTGAGTACAGATTGAGGTCAGGGATGCTGATTCCCCCAGAAGTCCTTTTACTGTTGAGAATAGGTTTTGCTATCCTGGGTTTTTTGTTATTCCATATGAATTTGAGAATTGCTCTTTCTAAGTCTATGAAGAATTGAGTTTGAATTTTGATGGGGATTGCATTGAATCTGTAGATTGCTTTTCCCCAGATGGCCCTTTTAACTATATTAATCCTGCTGATCCATGAGCATGGGAGAACTTTCCATCTTCTGAGGTCTTCTTCGATTTCTTTCTTCAGAGACTTGAAGTTCATGTCATGCATATCTTCCACTTGTTTGTTTAGATTCACTTCAAGATATTTTATATTGTTTGTGACAATTGTGAAGGGTGTCATTTCCTTAATTTCTTTTTCAGCCTGTTTATCCTTCCAGTATAGGAAAGCTACTTATTTGTTTGAGTTAATTTTGTATCCAGCCACTTTGCTGAAGGTGTTTATAAGGTGTAGCAGACCTCTGGTGGAATTTTTTGGGTCACTTAAGTATACCATCATATCATCTGCAAATAGTGATATTTTGATTTCTTCCTTTCCAATTCATATTTCTTTGACCTTCTTTTGTTTTCTAATTGCTCTAGCTTAATTCAAGTACTATATTGAATAGATAGGGAGAGAGAGGGCAGCCTTGCCTAGTCCCTGATTTTAGTGGGATTGCTTCGAGTTTCTCCCCATTTAGTTTGATGTTGGCCACTGCTTTGATGTATATTGCTTTTACTATGTTTAGGTATGGTCCTTGAATTCCTAATCTTTCAAGACTTATCATGAAGGGATGTTAAATTGTATCAAATGCCTTTTCAGCATCTAATGAAATGACCATGTGTTTTTTTTTTTTTCTTTGAGTTTGTTTTTGTAGTGGATTACATTGATGAATTTCCGGTTATTGAACCACCCCTGCATCCCTGGGATGAAACCTACTTGATCATGGTGAACGATCGTTTTGATATGTTCTTGGATTTGGTTTGCAAGAATTTTATTATTTTTGCATCTATATTCATAAGGGAATTGATCTAAAGTTTTCTTTCATTGTTGGCTCTTTGTGAGGTTTTGGTAACAGTGTAACTGTGGCCTCATAGAATGAATTGGGTTGTGTTCTTTCTGTTTCTATTTTGTGGAATAAATTGAAGAATATTGGTATTAGGTCTTCTTTGGAGGTCTGATAGAATTCTGTACTGAATCCATCTGATCCTGAGCTTTTTTTGTTTGGGAGACTTTCAGTGACTGCTTCTATGATTTTCTCCTTTTATAATGTATTTTTCCTAGTTAATATTTTGTACTGAATTTAAATATTTTTCATACAACATATTTTTCATGCTTTCCCTTCTTTCAATTTCCCCCAATAGTCCCCACTAGAGAGAGAGAGAGAGAGATTTTTAAAATCCACTTACTGCTTTGAAGCAAAGCTTTAAGAAAATGTTCCAGTCTTCAATTTTATCTTGTTAGTGCTGGAAACTGATCTACAGCTCTTGATAAAGATGAAGTTGACTGAACAATACTCTGCCACATCATCCTTTCAAGACTTTGTATATTTTCTTTAAAATTGAATTATAAGCATTAAATGTGATTTTTCCATTGTAGAGGCAGATTTTCCTAAACTGAATATCTTTTATAATCATAAATATAGCAGATATAAGTACAGAAAATACATATACTCATAGATATCCATTTGCTATTTCAACTATGTTTCTGATGTAAAATCAAGGAAATTTTATGTGATATTTAAATTAAAGCCAAAGCAGGAATTAACAGATTATGTCCACAGTGAAATCCTTAGCAAGTGGGGAGATTTCCTGTCTTTACTGAACATTATAGATATTTATATCTTTGGGATTCCAAACAAAATTAAAATATGATGTAGTTGTATTAATTTATTAGTTTTTAATTGATATCCTTGTTCTTTTGGAAAAAACCTCTTAGAATAATCATTCCACATTCTTATGCTTTCTCTTTTAGTTTATATCTTTCATTTTTTGAGATTTTAATATAATTACATCATTTACTCATCCTTTTCTCCCTCCAAACTCTCTCAAATTCTTTGGCAGGGTTGAAACCCCCTGGACTTTCCTCATGTTTATTTTTGTGATTGTTTCTCAACTCCTATTTAGGTAGTCATGTTAGTGACAGATTGGTCAGGATTGATAGTTCTTTAACTATGTACTAAGTAGAAAGTTCTCAGAGATATAGTAGTGGGCATAGATGTATAGGATATAATGTCCAGATTTGCTTTCCTTTTTACTGTTGTACCATTCAACATGTGCCACATTCTCAAAAGCCTAATATATTCAAAATGAACACTACACTGACTAGAAAAATACTATATATTTCTCAGAACCACCCAATTTAAAATTTTTGTGAATTTTTATGCTACAAGTGAGGCCATAAAAATCAGCAGTAATGTGATTCGGTAAAAGACATCTCTTATAGATTGAGAAATATACAGAGTGTAATTTATATAGATGAATAATTCAGATAAGAGCTAAGCACCACTATGTTCCAGTGTATACAATGTTATATCCTGGCCTATATAGGCACCATCGATGTATGAGGCACATTTTTACAGATGTAAGAAAACATTTGCATATAATCATTAAATTCATATTAATTAAATAAAATATATGGTTAATAAAAATAAAACCCACAAAAGACTATATTTTTATAACTTTTATTTGAATATTATTAACATATATGTACTCAGTTTAATTGCTAATTCATAGTATGATTACTGAAGCATAATCAACAACTGTGATTCATCCTTGTTAGATGGAATCCATGCTGTGGTGAACTGTAAAAGTCATTTTTAGTGCTGTATTAATTACCAAAGGGAAAATTTAGCATATTCTACCATTATTGTAAGCTTCTTTGCAGGTGATTTTGGTTCATTAACTCTGATAACCTCAAGCTCCTGACCACCAGCTATCTCATTTCTATCCTGTGGGCTTGTCATTGTAAAGCACCATATAAGTGTAAACTTAGTCGACTAGCTAACTTTACTTGGAAGAAACTTTAGTTCAACAATACTAAAGAGATTATTTTTAATAGTGTGTGTATTGTTTATATTTTTATATAAATGGAGTTTATATTTTAAAACTCCATTTTTTTCTTTTATGTACTCATTCTTATTTCACATAACATTAAGATTTTCAATAAATACATGTTAAACATTTGAATCATACAAGTGCAAACTTTCCTCCTAGTTGGTAGAATACATTATTTAGTATGTATTGATATCCTTCTGTGATGCTTTTGAGACAAGGATTTAACACTGTATCTCTGAGGAAATATGAGAGTAAACCTCTTGCTTCAGTTCTACACACCACCCAGCCGCAAGTATTAGATGAGATTGATCTAGTAAGCTTGTCTTTGGGCTGTTTTCCTTCTGTTTGTTATTACCCATTTTAATGTGTTAGTTTTTATATTATCTTACTTTATTTTATTATATTGCTTTAGAAGTCTGTTTTCTAATGAGTGACAGAGAGCTGTGAATCTGGATGGGAAGGCAGATGCAAAGTAACTGGGAAGAGGCGAGAAAGAGGAAACAATACTAAGGATATATTACGTGAGAAAAAATATTTTTAATAAAAGAAAAACAATTAAAATTAGAAAATAAGATATCTATTCATCTGTATGGAAATGAATCTTTGTATCTATTAGAAAAGCACACAGTAGTGGATAAAGTTGGGATGATAGATCCAGGATAAACTGTGCTCTGAGCACCAATAGTTCCTGACCTACGATGGGGTTAGTTATGCCTAACAAACTCATTATAAGTTAAAAAAGAAACTTGTTTGAAAATGATTTTAGTCTATCTAACCTACATAACCAGAGAAGTTAACTGTTCTATGTGCTCAGAACCTTTCATTAGTGTACTATTTAACAAAATCACCTTGAACAAAGCCCATTTTATAACAAAATGTTCAATGTCCTATTTGACAAAATAAATGCATTGAAAGTAAACTGACTCACCCAAAAACTAACAATTGAGAAACATGGCCTTATCCAACTAAAAAATCTTAGGTAGAGCAAAGGACACCTTCATTCAAATGAAAAACCAACTTACAGGAGGGAAAAGTTTTTGCCAGCTATACACGTGATAGAGGATTGAGATCCACCATGTACTAAGTATTTAAAAACATTAAACACTAATTAATTTCCATAGCCTTATATATTCACATATATTTATTTTTTGATATCTTAAGCCATCAGAGAAATGCAAATTGAAACTACATTTACATTCTCCTTACCCAAATCAGAATGGCTAAAGTTAAAGGAAAAATAAAAGGACATCACATTCTTTTTTTTTTTTTTCCCCCCCCGGTGGTGGTAGAATGTATTAATACTGTTAAAAAAGAAATTTAGCAATTATTTACAGAGTTACCATGTGTATTTATGTGTGCTTGTGTGTGGTTTCATGCATGTGTGTTTCAACTCTTATTTGATTAATTAATTAACTTTTCATCCCAATCTCAGCTTTCCCTCCCTCTTATACTCCCACTTCTTCTATGTAGCCTGTTCTTCCCTTATGCACCTCCCGTTCTCATCAAAAAAGAAGAGACCTTCCATGGATATGAACCCTCCTTGGCATATCAGGTTGTAGTAGGACTGGTTGCAACTTCTTCTACAGAAGCTAGACAGGGGCTCCAAGTTAGAGGAAAGCAATCCAAAGGCAGCCAACAGAGTCAGAGACAGCCCCTGCCCTTGCTGTTAGAGGTCCCACAGGAGGAAGTATTAAGCTGTATATCCCTTTATATCTGTGGGGGCCCATGTTCATTGTATTTATGCTTTCTGGTTAGCAGTTCAGCCTCTGAGGCCCTCCAGACCCAGGTTACTTGATTTTGTTGGTTTTCTTGTGGTGTCCCTCATCCTTGTGTCTCCTTCAATATTTCTTCCCCCTCTTCCACAAGATTCCCCAAGTTCCGCCTAATGTTTGGCTGTAGGTTTCTGCATATATTCTCATCAGCTGCTAGATGAAGTTACTCAGATGACCGTTATGATAACCTCCTGTCTGCAACCAAAGCAGAATAATATTAAGTGTTTCAGGGGTGTGCTCTCATGGCATAGGACTTGGGTGGACCAGTCATTAGCTGGACATTCCTTCTCTTTCTGCTCTCTCTCTATCCCTGCATGTCATAGTCAGAAATAATTGTGGGTAAAATGTTTAGTATCTAGATTGGTATTCCTATCCCTACCAATAAATGAATGGCCATTGGTGAATGTGTACATTTGGTTGATAAGCAGTAATACAAATATTGGTTAGGGTTTTATTATCTTAGGACTCCTGATTCAACAAAACCATTCACTTTGTTCTCTAATTTGTACATATTTCTCATTTTACATGGATGACTGAGATTTCTAAAAGATGCTAGAAAATATATTTTCCCCCAAACTGCTGCAATCTAGACTCCTAAGCAGTGTGCTTGGTTTCCATATCTTAATAGAGTTAAATTGCAATTTTATTGATAGGCTCAAGTCAAAACCCTAATATAAACAAAGGGCTTATAATTTCTAATAAACAAAGGAGGGAACATGGACGGAAAGACAACAAGAAAGGAGGGTCAATGAGTGACTTAAATTACAATTGATCCCTGAGGAGAGACTTCTGAAATAAATGCTCAGGCCAGCCAGGCTTTTGCACAGTGCCTGATGAAAAATGTGTTATGACCAAATACTTTACAAAGCTAAACATCTGAAGCTCATGGCAATGTCATTAAAGAATGGATAGCGTCTAATTTTCAGGTTGGTGGAGGAATAGAATGTACTTATTCTTTGAATTTTTACAGGTACCAGGACTAGGAAAAATAGGAAACATGTATCTGACTTTTTATTAAGAGAAAATTAATAGAATTCTGAGCCAAGAATCCATGGATGATAGTTGTGGGTCCTAAAAACTCTCCTATACCCCTTTAGCCTACCTTCTTGAGGGGTTGTCTATATGATGTATTTATTCAAAGAAGACATCAACTTAGGGTGAGGGAGTTTTGGCCATAGTATGAAGGAAGTTGCTGGGAATAATTTAGAATATGTATTTCATTAGATACATTTTAAAATTCTCAAATAATAATAATAATAAAATAGCAAAAACAATATGAAGGCACATACAAAGAAGATTGTGAGACCAAACCAGGGGCCATTGAGATGAATTCTTATTTCTGTTTCCTTTTGAGCTCCTGTCTGAACATAATTTTCCAACCTTTAGACTTCTAATGCTGTCATTTTCTTCTCTAAAATTATCTTTGTCTGTTTTTCTGACATGTTAAATAATTTCTTTCCCTTGTTTTTCTAGTGACAGCATCAATGCAATCTTGAGAAATGCCATGATTTCTGACTCACATTTCCTTACTAGCTGGGTCCAAGGTCTGCTGCTCAAGTGAAATCCAGTGCAATATAATTGATTACATTCAAACCTCCCTGTATTATTTCGTTCTTTTTTTTCTATAGGCTTCATAAGAAAATAGGATCACTTGATAACTCTCAAACTGAATAATACAGATGTGTGTCCACTATAATTTTTGTAATAAAACATTTAAAATGAGGAAGTCATTCTCTTTAGCAATTCTAATTTATTCTTACTCTTAGTGTTAACAGCAAGATGAAGACAGAAATCATTAATATCTTTCATAAATGACAACCATAGATCTTTGTTGGCTCCCCAGTTTCAAAACTATAAAAAGCAACAACTGTGAGATGGCATGCAAATCTTGAAGATTGAAGTCCAGCAATCTTGGAGACATGCTCTCCCAATGAAAGTGGATCTTGTGAGTAATATCTAAAAGTACACTAAGATAGTGTGGGATGAATAGTACACACCAAACAGAAAAGAATATGGCTATATTTCTCTGGGTGATTCTGAAACAAAACTGCCTGTATGTACCCAATGGCACCTTAGAATTCTGAGTCCCAAAGATTTCTCAGTGTAATTAAATCCCATCTAACACCATAGCTTTTAATATGAACCCAACATACATGTGTGCAGTTTTCAAAAAAATAAATGTATTCATGTTAGCAGGTCTAACCAGTTTCTCTTTGTGCTTCTCTAAGTAGGTAATGTCGGAACCTTATATCATTGTATGCCTTCAAGTGATCTTCTCTTTTTACAGCATATACATTATGAAATATTATATATAATGAAATATGTTATTAAACTATATATATATGATAGCATTATAATTTGGGGGAAAGAATTTAGGAGAAGCTATAGTATACTAAGCAGTGTTCTGCTCAAAAAGATATATCTGTTAAATGTAAAAGACATGACACACACAAAAGTCGGCTTTCCGTCATCTTGTAGCCTCCTCCAGATTCTAGAATTTCATCCACTGAATAATTCTTAAAGATGCAGTGCATTTATCAATGTCTATACTTAATTGTCTTTTATTTATGTGATTATATGATTTTGCAATTAGCTATTCATTCTTGATTCTCAAACAATGCTTAGATACTTTCTGATTTTCTAGGTCTCACTTATTCTGGGAAGTCATTAGGTCAATTCTCCACACCTTCAGTTAAGATGAATGACACCATGAAAACCACATTTTAGGCACCGTGCCTAAATGTCAGAATGCCTTGTTTTATTTGGAGTATTGGATTTACAAAGAGTTCATCTACACCAATAGTTCTCAACCTTCCTAATGCTGTGACTCTTTAATATGGCTTCTCTTGTAGTAAACCCCCAACTATAAGATTATTTTTGTTGCTACTTCATAACTGTAATTTTGCTACTGCTATGGATCATAATATTAATATCTGATAGGCAGAATATCTTATACAGTACTCCTGTGAGAATGTCATGCAACTCCCACAGGGTTCAAGACACACAGGATGAGAACATCTGATCTAGATCTATTCTTCATACATAGCTTATCTCTAATGTACACTCCAGCAATCTCATAGTAATCTGGAAAGAGTGTACGGAACTGTTTTTTACATATCCTGTTTTTTCCATATCTAGAATGTCCTTAGGAATGATTGAATTATCATTGTTGTTAAAAAAACAATACCTCTAAACATCCACACAGCAGGTAGCATCTTCAAGAGACAAACTCTAAGGAATTATTTCCTATCATTTTGCCTGAGGGGAATTTTGTATCTGCAATGTCTATAATTTGGCTCAACACCTCAACCTGCCTGTTCCTGCTCACAGGCTTCCCAGGTCTGGAGAAAGCCCATCACCTGATCTCTCTCCCATTATTGATGGCCTATATCTCCATACTTCTTGGCAACAGCACCCTCCTTTTCCTCATTAAGGATGACCATAACCTCCATGAGCCCATGTATTATTTCTTAGGTATGTTGGCAGCTACGGATCTTGGAGTAACATTGACCACCATGCCCACAGTGCTGGGTATACTGTGGTTAAATCACAGAGAAATTGGCCATGGAGCCTGCTTCTCTCAGGCATACTTTATCCACAGTCTCTCTATTGTGGAGTCGGGGGTATTGCTTGCCATGGCTTATGACCGTTTCATTGCCATTCGCAACCCATTAAGATATACCACCATCCTTACTGATACTAGGGTAATAAAGATTGGCATAGGTGTAGTGATGAGGGCTGGTCTGTCAATCATGCCAATAATCATTCGCCTGCATTGGTTTCCCTATTGTCAATCCCATGTACTCTCCCATGCTTTCTGTCTACACCAAGATATCATCAAGCTAGCCTGTGCTGACATCACATTCAATCGTCTCTATCCAGTTGTGGTTGTATTTGGTATGGGACTTTTAGATTTTTTGATTATTTGTGTCTCCTACATTTTGATTCTCAAGACTGTGATGGGCATTGCTTCTACAGATGAGCGGGCCAAGGCCCTCAACACATGTGTCTCCCACATCTGTTGCATCCTGGTTTTCTATGTCACTGTTGTTGGTTTGACTTTTATTCACAGGTTTGGAAAGCATGTTCCTCATGTGGTTCATATCACAATGAGCTACATCTGCTTCCTTTTCCCCCCTTTTATGAACCCTATCATCTTCAGCATTAAGACCAAACAGATTCAGATTAGTTTGCTTCGCTTGTTCTCACTGCCTTATTCTAGAACTCGACTCTGATTACTCTCTGAGAACTATTCCTAAAATTTGATGAAGTCACCAGCATTTTAATCAGGAGAAACCAAGCAAAATATTTCAGTGGAAACCTACTAATGTCCCTGATACTTGATTTTTCTTTATTACTGATTGATTTTGGTATAATATGTTCATAACCTGAAGTACTATGTAAAGATCTCACTTTGTTATTAACTGATTCACTAAGGTAAGCTACTTGGTTTGGTGAGTTTATGGTTCCTGAGTTGTACATTCATATGTAGTCTTTCAGATTAAAGTATACAAGCATTTGTATCAAACCCATAATTTTCCATGCTGGCTGTCACTTACCTAGGGCTAATTCTTTCAATATTTTTGCTCAAATGGAACAGGTTGCTCTTTCTAGAAACCTACACAGAGTTAAAGGAGCTGGACACACAGTGGTTATTCTAGGAAAAGTATGTCCATGAAACGTATGCCCACAGACAATGGTGGCAAGCATTTATCAAATAACAAAGTCAAAAATAGACATTTAAGCCATTAATATAATTCTTGTGTGGGCAACAACTATCTTGTTAAGTTTGATTTTAGACATTGCTTAGAAGAAGCAAGCATTTTTATTCAGTAAAATGATCTAGAGTCCTATTTGGAGAACAGCACAGGTAATACTGTCTGGGAAACTTTGGTACATAGAGTTGCAGACAATGGCATGACTGTTCATTTTCTTGCATGGGGAGGAAATGAGAAGATTGTGTTATTGGTTGTAAATAAAAGATAAATGATCTTTTTTCTAATCCAAATTCCTTTTGAAGTTGATTTTGATCACTCCTTTGGCATGAGTAAAGGGTGCTTGTTATTCCATGGCCCCTTAAAGATCAAGTACTTGCTCAGTGATGTTTATAGTTACCCTATACACAATAGCAAGGTATTGAAAATAAAATCCTAAGCATTCTTCAAGAGATGTAGTCAGAAGTAAGATATGATAAAATACATAATGGTGAAACTACTCAATTGTAAATAAAAGTAAATGGAATTTGAAACTAAATTAATGGACCTTGGAAAAATTATCATGAGTGAGGAATCCCATATCCAGAAATACAAACAGGGCCTATTCTCTCTTCTGTGATCCTTAACTCCAAATTCTCAGATATAGTAGAGTAGAGTAGTATAGTTACCACCCATCATCAAAGAAACTCTTCTCCCCACATCAAGTGGAGAGTATCATAAAAAATCTCAACTGGTCACTTTGTAGAGATTAGCAGTTCATCAGGAGCCTCAGCCCCAGTGGATACTTCCACATCACTGCTTCAAAATTTATGGCCAGGGAGCATCTTAGAAAATAAAGTGGAAATATTTCAAGAGATGGGATAAAAGGAATTTTGCTGTGCTAACTTTCTTAGAAATGTCTATATAAACAAGATATAAGCAACAGCTATATATAAGCATATTAGTATAGAAGGGGGATATATTTTAAGGTTTCACCCCAGACAAAGAACTACAGGCAATTAATTACTATTGGTAGAAGGAGGATTAGCCTCTCTTAGAGAGGAACTCCCTTGCTGTTTTCCAATTCAGAATAGTTTGTCTTAAAATTATATAGATACAAACAACAAAAATGGACTGAACAAGAAAAAAGAGCACTCAAATATATGTAAATTTATATATATGTATGTGTGAGAATGTGTATGTGTGTGTGTGTGTACGTGTGTGTGTGTGTGTGTGTACACAAACAAATATAATAAAAAGGAGACAATCAGCTAGATAGTGAGGAACATAAGAGGGGTTGAGGGAAGATAATTTAAAGGTTCTGGAGGGAAGAAAGGGGGAAATGATGGAATACATTTCAATTAAAAGTATAAAAATGAACTTATGTTTTTATTCAGATGACTTTTCAAAACTTACTGAACATATACTTATTAGCAACATAAACTACTAGGATCATACAGATAATATTAAGTGATAGCTCATTCAATTCTCATAACTCTGCATCCTATTTCTGTACTCTGTCATCCTGGCCATGTCACAAAATTGTGATAATTTTATAGATCTTCTGGAATTATGAGTAACTTAGAAGAAAAATAAAACTAACTGTGTTGACTTTTTTATGGCAACATTTTATGTTAGAGTTCTCTGAAAGGAGATATCCCTTAATAAGATCTTTATTAATTTGTGTTTGATTTTGGAGGGCACAGCTCACTTTGGGTGGTACCATCTTGGCTTTGTGGTTCTGAGGCCTAAGAAAAGGATGGATTAGCAAATTGTGAGGAGCAATCCAGTAAGCAGCCTCTGCATCTGCTCCTTTCTCCAGGTTCCTCCCCTTTTTAACCTCCTGTCCTGACTTCCTTTGATAAAGAACAGTGATTTGGAATTGAAACCCAAACTAACCCCTTTCTCCCCCAGTTGCTTTGATCATGGTATTTCACCCCAGCATTAGGTACCCTAATTAAAACACCAACCATAAAGCCAAACAAATACCTAAGAAGTCTAATAGTCTACTTACTGTGCTTTGTTTTTTGTTTTTTTTTTTTTAAATGTAACTCAGCTATATGTTTGGATTTCATATAAAACTTTTTTATATATTGTAACCTATTCTATACACAGGACAAGCTGATACAACTCTTATTACCATATTATAGGATTTGCCACATAAATTATTTTTAATAAAAGAATAATTTTGACATTGTTTATAGTTGAAATTTGAAGAGACTTGAATATCTTGAATATCTCTGTGTGCATTCTTGATTTTTAAGAGTTTGTCTTTTTTACTTTATAATATGTCCTAAGGTAGGGATAAACTAAATTATAGTATTATCTAATAATAGATAAGATGTAGCTCAGTAGGCAAGTGCTTGCCTAGCATGTACAAGACCTTACTTCAATCCTCATATTTCATGAAGCTTGATATGGTGTTGCACATCTGCAAACCCATCAATGGAGATGTGGAGCCAAGAGGATCAGGAGTTCAAGATTATTCTCATCTACATAACACATTTGAAGCTGTATGCATGATGTGTCAACAACATGGCTGCCTAAATATTTCCTGAACAAGGATGACACAAAGAGACAAGCTAATGTTGAGTAGTGGTGGGGGCTCATGAGTCCTTAATCCTATAAGTAACTTTGGAATGCTGAAAGCTGAAGAAATGGTCTTCCCCAGGGAAGAGCATTCCATCTGATTATACAATACCAAATGGTCATCTCAGAAAACATACCTTTAACTGTCATTATATCAATTGTGCACGTGATATAAATATATTTAAGGATACATATGCATATATATAAATATATATATATAATAAAAATAAAAAAAACCAGATCTATATATTTGACAGAGAATAGGGCTATGTAGGTGATTTGGGCAGAAGAAAAGGAAGAGGTAAATGATGGAATTATATTATAAACTTAAACATAATTCTTTTAAAAAATTTAAAACTCGTTCTTAAATATCTAGATCTTTTTCTTTCTCAAAATGAATTCAAGGACTCTACCTAACATCAAAACAAACATATCTTTATTCTTTTACATAAACTGATATCAAAGCATACTCCTAATATTAGGGATAGTGAGATAATAGTATTTTAAAATAATATTTTATTAATATTTTGAGAATTTCATGGATATATTTTGGTGTCCTCCAAACTCCTTCCTGATTCACTCTTTTTCTACTATTCCAACTTTGTGTTCTCTTTTCAAATTATTGAATTTTTAAATAATTTCTCTTAGTTTTTAAGATTTTACTATAGTTACCCCATTTTGCCTTATCTTTGCTCTCCAAATCCTTTTCTATATGCTCCTTTCTCTTTTTTCATAACCATTGACACTTTTTCATTTTATATATATATGCTTATATCATTCTTTTGCTCCTGCCAAGTCCAATTGCCCAAATAGGTGCATCCCACTTGAAGGCACACTAACTGCATTTTTGTAATATCTGCAACTTGATATATGTATGCTGGGCAACACCTAAATTGTTTCCCTTCCCTTTCCTTTTGTGCTTTCCTATATTGAAGAGAGAGAGAGAGAGAGAGAGAGAGAGAGAGAGAATGAAGATATTAGAAAAAATATATATGAGGAAAAACAAAGAAGTGGATTCAGATATTCTTTATGGAGCCTCATCCTGCATGACACAACAGACTCTGGGTCCATCATAACCTCTGACGAATTCCTCAGTAGTAGATAGGCCCAAAATACCCAGTATAACAGAACTTTCAAGAGGATCTTTCCTGTGGACCCTGTTTCCTCCTCGATTTGGCTAGAGGTAAAGGGTCCTGGGCATTTTCTAAAGTGCTGAACTAAAAGCCACCTACCCTACTTTCTCTTTCCTAATTCTATGTCATGTTTAGAATTAACTACTTTCCTTTTGGTAAAGATAGTTCTTGAACCAATATGTAGGAGGAGATCTTGGCAACTATTATTTCAAAATTCCAAATCTTTAAATCTTTAGAGCTAGTGGCTAGAAGAAGCAGAATTGGACCTTAAGGAAGGAACTCCTAAAAGAAGAATTCATTGTTGCTTGATTCTATGTATGACCTGATGTAACAGTGTTGGTTCAAGACATTCTCCAGTCATATCAGTGGCAGCTTTGAGCAAAGGACTGTCAACAAGGTCAACAAGTGGCAGCAATGGAACCTGAACTGCATGCTTATTATGGGCAAAAGAGATTGGCACAGCAGACTGGAACACAGGTAGTGATGTATCATTAGAGGTTATATAGGGAAAGGTAGTAAGTAGCGTGTCATCAAGATGTCATGGAACATGCAAATGTATCTTTACAACTTTCTAAAATGCCTCTGAATATTTTCTTTCTTCAAATGATTATATGAGGAAAAATTCTAAGTCTATTTTTTCATTTGGCCCCACTCAGAGAACCAATCCAAACATGGTAGACTACCTTAAGTAGCAGTGTTTCCTAACAATGATTCTATCACCAAATTGAGTTAGAAAGGGAAAAGTTGGCTCTGACTTTTATCTGCAGGTATTTATAGATTGGTGCCAAGCCTAATAATCATCAGAGTGGTTACCACCAGCAGATAATTGGAGCAGATGCAGAGAACCATAACCAAATATTAGACATAGGTAAAGACAGTCTATATTGGATATCCCCATTGGGTCCCTCCCCTTGGGGCTCAGAGAATCCCATAGAAGAGGGTGAAGAAGAATTCTGTGATCCAGAGGGTTCAAGGACACTAGATAAACAGGGCCCACAGAATCAACTAAATTGGGTCATATGGGCTCAAAGTGTCTCTGAAACAGCAATCACAGAGCCTGCATGATCTCTGCTACTTCCTCTTGATATATGTTTTGGTTGTTAGCTTGGTATTTTTGTGGGACTCTTATCAGGAGAAGTGGGGTATCTTTGACTCTTTTGCCTGTTCTTGGGATGCTTTTCTTTCTACTGGGTTGATATGAGGATTTGTGCCCACTCTTATTGTATCTTGTTATGGCATGTTCAGTTGATATCTTGGGAAGCCTGATCATTTATGAAGGCAAACAAAGGAAGAGAAGATTTGGGGGAGATGTTGGGAACTGAGAGGGGAAACTGACATTGAGATGTATTGAAAACCAACCAACAAATAACAACAGATGCCAACCGAGTGAGCAACAAAGACAATAACAACAACAAACCTGTCAGATGTTTTTGACAAATTCTGAGAATAAAAACAACTGGTATGAAGTCTGTAGTTCAATTAGTCCACACAAGCCTTTGGAAAACAGAAACAGTATTCTTGGAAAATTACAACATGAAATAATGATTATCATTCCCACTAGAGACTGCCTATCAGGATAGATAAGATAGATACTAATATAATCCTACTGATGCAAAATATATGGAGACCAAAATAGCAGAAATAAGAGTGTAGCATGTAAGAAAGGCAGAAATTGGAGGCAGGGATTTAGAAAGAAGGTTAGGAGTAAAGCGAAAGTTACTTTTTGTTTAAGGTAAATGCCTTCATGACACTCCCTCTTGAGAAGATATTTAAGGGTAGAAAGAGGCTCAGAACATCTTGAAACCTCTAACTTTTAGAAACAAAATGATTATTCTAGGTTAGTAGTCTGTCATCAATAATGCATTTCAAGGACTCACCACAGATGAACTCCTGTAAGCTGACATAGTTTTCTAAATCAAATGTTGATTTTATTCAGGTAGCTTTTCATATGTAAAACAATAAAACAGGACCTGTATGATACATTGTGGAGAGCTTTGGGGACCAATTCCCAGGAATCTGACATTTCGCCAAGGACAAAGAAACAGGCTTCAGGCAGGAATCTGACTTTAGGCCAAGGACAAGGAAGTAAGCTCAGGAAGGAGTCTAATCTCAGGCTAGAACAGGGAAGTAAGTTCAGGTAGGAATCTTAATTTTAGGGTGGAATAGAAGAAGTAGGCTTCAGGCGAGAATCTGATTTTGGGCTTGGACAAGGAAGTAGGCTCAGATATTTCAGTCATCCTGATACGCCTTTAGAAACAGTGATCATGAGAGTGATCTCAGGACTTTGTTTACTACCATGTTTGTCCCTTGACTATTTGTGTTTATGTATTGCTTGTTCCTCAACTCAGAGCTGACCTTATTGCTTGCATGTAATTAAAACAGTATAAAGGCAGATTGGGGAAAAAACTATACCTGCCCTGAGTTTCAGAATTGACTGAGGTCTTGCTGCAGTATTGTCTAATTGTCTCTTTCTTTTCAATCCTCACTCCTGTGCTGGAGAACATGTTGACAGACTGAGCTGGCTTGGTCAGTACATCACACACAAAATGGAACATAAATACATTAAAGCTGTAAATGTAAGATCTGAAACTTCAAAGCTGGGAGTGTTTGCTAGAATGTTTTAAAAATTACCTGATAATAGTGGGATAATACCTCTCCCAGATACCTTATTTTTTCAAAGAAAGGCCCAGTTGCAGGTACAAAATATATATTTTTGAAGTTTTGATGAATTGTCTTATAGATCTTCTGAAATATTACCGGCTGCTGCCATTACTCTTGGTTACCCTCAAAACTTGATAGTATGACCTTTTGATGTAGACACTAAGTACATGAAACATAGGACACAGAGAAATCTAACTGGTATTTACCTGAGGGCATTTTCTCTATTGGATAACTTTCAAAGAGCTACAAAGTTGTATACATGATATTATGTGGTAATATACTCAAAAGTTTTATGAAGCTATGAATGCTTCAGACTATGATAAGGATAACCCAGCAAGATATGCCCTCTGTACCATAGTAACACAAACATTATGGTAATAGCTAACTAACACAAACTGGCACCATTAACTGGACTAAAATCTCATGAGTGTGTAAGTCATAACAGAGAATATGACATTAAATTTTTCTCCATGAACATAGTTTGAAACTGTCACCTAATTTCTTATCATTATAACTATAAATTAGTATACCTGTAAATTCTCATCAGAGAAGCTTCTTTTTACAGCACATGGCATTTAATGTAGATCCCCGTAAATGGTCAAGAGATAGAGAATAACGAGACCATGGACATCTCAACATTAAATGCAACATCTATATTACACTCCTTTGCCTATTGTCAAGCATCATCATGAAAGAGGGGAAGAAAGACTGTAAGGTAGTGGGCATGAGCAATAAAAGTGTATTTGTTGGAAACAACATGGCCACAGCATATGTGAACTCACAGTAATTAGGACTGCTTGTGTAAGACATGCAAAAAATCAAACCATTAAGCATTCAATTTGAGGTAGAGGCTCAAGAAATATCACTTATGTCTAAATGAGATCATTTGTCCTCAGAGATGTGATCTAAAGGAGGCTATGTTCTAGAATATTGTCTTACATCAATTCACATACATATAGCACTAATGGATTCCATGGATTTATAAACAAAATATATGGTGTTGGTAAGATAAAATGGTCAGGTTATGGGAAAAACAGAGTGTGAAGAACTAGGGGCCTGAATTTGGTTAAAACACCTTACGTTTGAAATTCTCAAACAACATAAAATATAAAATAAAAAGAATTTCACAGCTAACTTAACTTAGTCTTTACACAGATTTCCACCGAGTTCACATTCATTTCCATTTCAGTTATGTGATTTGTCTCAATAGACATTAAAGTAACTGCTGAAGAGGGGACAAATTCTCAAACTACACCATATCTGTGAAGTGTGCAGAGTTAACATGGACGTGCTGAGGGACCTTGTATTGCTATGTGTTTCAGGCTGTCCCCATCCTCTTTCCCCTTAATATTACGTCTCCCAAGGGTCTCAATTACCTCTAGATCTGATGGGCCTCCTGAGCATCGGGCTAACACATTAGCAGACATTGCCACCAACATGAACTCTCACCTGCATAAAACAACCTGGTCTCACAGAATATAAAACAGTGGTAGAGACAAGGACATAAAAAGTCAAACTGGGAAGGAAGAGCCATACAGATTCCAGTGGTATTACATTTCTAGAGTTATGAACTGAGAATTTGATTAATTCAATTTGGTACTGAGAACACAAATATTATGGAATGTTTTACTGCTTGAGGAAGAATCTTGACAGTTTTGTTGCAGGAGTATATCTATTTGTGTAAATCATTGTAGAAATAATGTTGAATCCAGTTCATGGAGGAAAGTGAAGGGAGTAGAGATTGAAATACCTTTGAGTGAATTATATCTGTGGAAATACAGGAGGTTGAGACACAAGACGGAAAAACATCTTCAAATGCTTCTGAGGCTGAAGAAGATGGTAGAACTTCTGCTATGTAAGAATTTATTGTGCCTTTATTGGAATTTTACAATTTCCTTTTACAGTTCCTTATTGATGAATGAGAATGACACTAGACAGAAAGTTGAGAACACTTGCAGAATCACAAAGCTAGCTATGATTGATGAAATGTTGGCATTAAAATAAATCCAGTGTAGAGATTCTTCGTGCATGTTATAACACATTAAGATAAAATAGGCAGTATATTAAAGGAAAGCTTCATCAAAGTTCCACAGATTTTCTTGTGAGTCATCTGCTTTCAAGGTGTCAGTTCTAGGCAACTGTCTGTGCCCAGAGATTCAGAAACAAATACTGTCACTGCTCAGGCTCTATGAAACAATTCAGTATTTTCTGAGTTTAAAAGATGAAAATTCTGTCACTCGAAGTTAGAGGTCAGAGGAGATCTGACACCTGCCTGTGGGCTAAAGACTACACTATAAGGGGTCCCATTCAAAGTGAGCTTGGGAGAGAAAGGTTATCTATGGGCCAAAGGGATAAGCAGATCCCAATTCCAGTGTTGTCTCCAAATCTGTGCCTCCTGGATTCTGCCAAAATTTTGATAGTATATGTATATATATATTACTTTGGGAAAGTACCCCAGCTAAATTCTAGGTGAACTTACAACTTCCAGCCTGATATCGTGCCTTGTAAACACCAACCAGCTTTTTATAAGGTTAATTCTTTCTGAATCAGATCAAGAATAGAACTTTTATTTATGCCTCTCCCAAGAAAATCTTACAAATAGCAGATGTTTGGTAGATATATAAACCCTTCGGCAACTGAAAGGTTAATGTTCACATTTTGCCTTAATTATTATCCCTAAGGCTATAATCTTCAAGTGTGCACAGTAATTTCAACACTAAAGTATAGCTTACTGGTAAAAATTTAATCTATAATTTTCACTCAATAACAGAAAAATTTGTTTTTATTAACAATATTTAGAAATATATTTGCATCACCCCAGAATAGCAGTTTTTGATGATAAGTAAGAAAAAAATAGTTTGCCTCTCCAAAAGTCTTATTTAAACTTTTAGGCAAGAAAGGTTTTGCAAAAGAATATCTGAATAAAACTGTGTCATGAAGGTGCTGATAATGGTCCAAAATTTCTGTGCGAGATTGAAGCTAGATTCAAAGAAGAATGCTTCATGGTAATTGTAAACTCTAAAAGATACAATGAGAGGAAATCCTCAGATTGTAGGCTTGCTGTGGATATGTAAACCCTGCATTGGTGAGTATTTCTGCCTTCCCATCACCAAGCAGGGATGGAAGCTGCATTGGAGGAAGGGCTCAGCCGACAGACCTGTGGCTCACCGAGTGTATTTCCAAATCATGGGCCCACATATAACAATTTTAAAAGCTTTACTGTACATTCTTCCTATTTCTTCATTTTGTGTGCCTGTATTCACCTGTCCACAAGCCCTTCTCTTTAAAGACTTAATATTGGTAAATAGAAATATAAGAGGAAGTTGGTATTTTGAAAAAAATCTATGAAAATTTTCAAATAGAACAGTTTTACACAAGTAAGATAGTCTCTAACTGAGGGTAGATACAAAGTAATTATCCCATAGAGCTGTGTCTCTGTTGCCATCTTCCAGGCAAAGCAACTCTGAAATGATCAACTCGCCTGTGCTTCTCTCATTTGTGTTTGAAGTCCCTGTCCATCAACCTCTGATGAGATTTTTTTCTATATTATGCACTGAAGACTCACACAATTTTGAAATGGAAATATGTATGATTTTCCTGTTGACAGTATGAAATGTTCTCTCATTTATTTTTAAAAATGATAAAGGATTTATGTCCATAATTTATGTTCTTTGTTTTTATCAGATCCTATTAGAATGACAAAGTGTTTAGTTACACTCAGGATAAAATTATAATTTTAAAATGACAGAATCTTCTTACATCTGCTAAATAATGTGTAATGTGAGTATTTCCATGCCATTCCTGAATTTGATTTTGATTCTGGAGTTGAAAGTAACCAGCAACAACGATATACACTATATTATTACAGCTCTATTGCTGTACAAGGACTATAAATGACTAAAATTGAAGTAAACTTTGAGGCTTAGAAAAAATAATGAAGAAACTTATTTCTTTTTCAGATTGAAATGCTAAACCTTAAAGAACCAACCCATATATGTTAGTAATTTTAGAAGTTTGGTTGAGTCAGCCCTTTTTGGAAATTGTTTTCAAGTGAACCTGATCCTTTGAAGAATTTGCAATGCTATTTTCTGTTTATAGAATATTACCCTTGGTATTTTCTACCAAGCATACAACAAGTTGGATTTTAACATGGTAGAAAATGTTACTCATCAACACATTGCATTTTTCTTCCTGGTTGGTATACCTGGCTTGGAAAATGCTCACTGTTGGATTGGCATGCCTGTCTGTCTTCTGTTTGTCCTGACTCTGCTGGGGAATAGCATAATCATTGCTACTATCAAGCTGGAGTCAAGTCTCCACCAGCCCATGTATTTCTTCCTTTGCATGTTGGCAATGAATGACATGTGTCTTTCCTCTTCTGTAGCTCTGAAGATGCTTGGCATCTTGTGGTTTGATGCACATTGGATCAACTTTGATGCCTGTCTGACTCAAATGTATTTTATCCATACACTGTGTATCATTGAATCAGCCATCCTAGTAGCCATGGCATTTGATCGCTTTGTAGCCATTTGCATCCCTCTTCATTATGCATCAATCCTGACAACATCTATGGTGACTAAACTAGGTCTCATTGGCCTGATGAGAGGTGTGCTCATGGTTTTGCCATGTCCTCTTCTCATTAAGAGGCTGCCTTACTATACAAAATATGTCATCTCTCATGCCTACTGTGAGCACATGGCTGTGGTAAAGTTAGCAAGTGCCAACACTATCATTAACAGAGCATATGGAATTTCAGTGGCCTTTTCAGTGATAACAGTGGACTTGGGACTCATAGCAACATCTTATGTAAAAATCCTCCAGTCAGTGTTTCGGCTCTCTTCTCAGAATGCCCGCTCTAAAGCCCTGGGGACATGTGCTGCACATGTCTGCACTATCCTTGTCTTCTATACACCTGCATTGTTTAGCTTCCTATCTCACCGAATTGGCAAGAAAGTCCCTCCAAGTGTTCATATCATTTTTGCAAGCCTGTACCTTTTAGTACCTTCTGCTGTTAATCCAGTGGTGTATGGTGTCAAGACCAAACAGATTCGTGATCGAGTGATAGAACTTTTCTTCACACACAAGAAATTTCCTGAAAAGTAAAAATTACCAAAACTTTATTTTAGCAGATAGTGTTTTGTGCAGCCAGGGTACATTAACAGTAGTTAACATCTGTTTTCAAATTTAGTTTTATTAACTAATATTTTATTTTTTCCTTTTCTTTTATTGGATATTTTCTTTATTTCCTTTTCAAATGTTATTTCCTTTTTTGTTTCCCCTCTGAAAACCCCCTATCCCATATGCCTCCCTCTGCTCTTATGATGGTGCTCCCCCACCCACCTATTCACTCTGGCCTCCCCTAACTGGCATTCCCTTACCCATGGGCATTGAGCCTTCACAGGACCAAGGGCCACTCCTCTCATTGATGCCTGATGAGGCCATCCTCTGCTACATATGCAGTAGAGCCATCATGGGTTGCTCCATGTATACTATTTGGTTGGTGGTTTAGTCCCTAGCAACTCTGGGGTGGGTCAAGAACATATTTCATGATTTAATATGTTGCTGTATTCTCAACTTTTTTATATAAAATATTTATAGAATTGTATAATTTATTTCACATATTTAACAAGTTTCACAATTTTAGCCAAATTGATTTTGAACTATCTACTTTCCATACTATCTGTATATCTGAACTTCTCTATAGTAATATACAGGTCTTTATGAGAAGCTTCCTGCCAACATATATGTACCATTAAAAATCATTACTCCTATCCTTAACACCAAATATTCAATTTGAAAAATTTCTTAATCTAATGATGTTCTTTACCAGAAAAAAAAATATGTTCGTAAAATGCTGCCCCAAAACACAGGGATAGGTAATACAAAAGAATCATAGTCAAGTTGAAATGACAGAAGACAGCAGACCTGAAGCTGAATGTTTTCTGCATAAATGCTATAAACTTTCTGAGAGAAAAAAACTATATATTTCAAAAGTATGGATCCAGGTTTAGTTAGAAATAATAAAAAATAGACCAAGCCAGAGTTAAGGGTTGATTTTACTACTTTATTTAGCATGTAACACATTATTAAAAGTAGTCCTAGTCATAAGATACATGTAATATATGAATATGAAGGATGGACATCATCAATGAGGTCACAGATGCGATAGAGGACCTCCATCATGTAGTGCCTCATGTGTTACACTGTAATGGGATATGACTGTAGACTTAGTGATTTTTATGTGTATGTTAATAATACCAGGGCAACCATTAAATATTTTAAGGGTTATAAATTGTATTAAAATGCTCAATGTTAAAAATGTACAAAAAGACCTACAAAACACAAAAAAGAGACAGGGAAAATAAATAAATTAGTGTGTAAAGTCATGTTTCAAATATAGTAGTAATTATTGACCTATAAGGCTAATCACAGTAAAAAAGAATTAGCTAAATATATGTGAACAGACAGGTATGTTTTCAGAGCGTATAAAATACAATACAAGCTGTGTAGACTGTAGGAAGAACCCACTTTTTTGTTTTTAAAACTGCAGCCTTATTTTTAAATGTTTTTATGAAACTGTTGTGAAACATAGAAGGAGCAGCATGTGTGTCCTGTAGGGAAGGATACTCATTCTGTGCATTTGTCATTAACTCAACTATTTGTCCTTTAAACAATTCCCATTTTCCCAATTCAAAGATTTGAGAATCAACATGATAAAAATAAGCAATGAAAGAAATTCTGCTTTTCCTACATAACAATTTGATAATGTTTACAACAGATGAGACTTAGATGAAAGCACTACAACTTTGCATCACAATAATTAATTCAAATCAATTGTATATGCTAATCTACAAATCCCAGAGAAATTAAAAAAGAATATATGATAAATGTAGCATAAAATAACCTATAAAATTGGGACTTGTCTTGTAGCTATTTGGGAGTAGGCGCTAGGAGGTTCACAAGTTCAAGATCTGTTTGGGATACACAGTGTGTTCGAAGGGCAGCCTAGGCAAATGAGTGAAAACTTGTCTCAATGAACAGTTAAAAGCCTTGCTGAACTAAGTACCCAGCAGTTAAGAGCATTTATTGATCTTGCAGAGGATTCAGGTTCGATTCCCAACATATACATAGTGGCACACATCCATTAGCAACTTCAATGCCAGGAAATTTGATACTCTCATTGGAATTGTGAGGCCATTATATACATGTGGTGCATAAATATATATGCAGGCAAAATAGTCATATCTAAAGTAAAATGAATAAATCCAAATCTCTAAGGAAAAATTCATTGATAACCGGTTTTATTTAAAATATTCATTAATACCTACGTAAGGAGCAATTGGTAATTAATAGATTCAAGAGAAAAAGAGTCAGTCTTTATAATGGTGTGGTCCTCAGAAGGGTGACCATGATCTGGTGGAAGACCATATCTCTAAGAGTATATGCACAGCACAAACTGTACTTGATGGGTACAACATAAATAAAGGAATAATATTGGCTGGCTATGGATCTATGAGGAGTTATGATAAGGGGGTAAATATGATCAAAATACATTGTATGAATTCTCAAAGCACCCAAAATAAAAGTAAAATGTAGAGGGCAAGGGGACATGGCTGCATAGATACAATTCTTGCTAAAGTGAGGGCATGTGGATTCAGCGTGTATCTGTTTCAAGTACTTCTATGGAAGGATAAGAGATGTTAGCTACTTTTTGGTGCTCAATTAAAATTTTTTCATACACATATGTTTGTCAAGTTTTCCTCCAACATCTTCCCCACTAGGAGAGCAAGAGACAGATAGTCAGATAGACACACAAACTCACACACACACACACAGAGTGAGAGAGAGAGAGAGAGAGAGAGAGAGAGAGAGAATTTTAACAAATCTGAAGACTTCATTTTTTAAAATCCACTTTGTTTCAAAGCATTGAAACAAAGCTATGCGGAAATGTTTTTCCCTTTTATCTTGATGTTAGTGTTGGGAATTGATCCAGAACACACACTAAGCTTGGAGTCTACTTTTGAGCTACATTCTGCCCAATCTTCTTTTTTAAGTATTTATAGGATTTCTTTTAATTAAGTTACAAGAACTAAATATGATTTTATACTGGATAAGAAACTCCACCATAAAAACAAATTTTCCTAAAATGAACGTCTTTGGTAATCCTTTCTTCAAACCATTTCATATATTCCTCCTTGCTCTCTTTCAAATTGATGGCCTCTTTTGTCAATAATTGTTACATGCATTAAGTATCTGTGCATGCATACAGATTCCTCAATATAACCTGCCCACTCTCTCAAATGTTACTTGTATGTACATTTTCAGGGCTAAACACTTGATATTGGGTAAGCAATTAGTGTACTCTTCCCTGGTGAAAATGATTTTTCCATCTCTCAGCATTCCTTACCTGTTTTTCCTTCTTCATGAGGATGAGACCTCATGAAGGTCATCCACTTCAACATGTTGATTGCTGTTGTCCATGTTCAGCTCATGTTTTCACAATTATTTGGTGAGACCTAATGGGCATGGGTTCTGACATGACTAACAGATAATGTCTCAGAGTTAAATCCCTTATCCTTTTGCTCTGACAAGCTTTCTGTCCCATCTTTTGCAGTGTTCACCAGCCCTTAGGTGCAGGAGCTGTTTTGCAGATGTATTTATTGCTACTGAGCTCAACAACTCTGCCTTATCATTGGTTATAGTTTTCTGTGATGATTTCTCTTAGTCCCTAAGACAAATTTCTTTGATGAATATTAAAAATCACACTTGTTTGTAGGTATAAGGAAACATTCAATGATTATGCTGGTTTAATGAAGTGGTGGTTGGAGGTTCTTCTCCAAGATACACAACATGACTAGTACTTCTAAGTCATTTATGACATGTATAAAACTTCCATCAAATGCACAGCTTGTAAAACAACTGCTGAGTCCAACATGAACCAGAATAATTGAAAGCTAAACACATTTACTACTCTATTACAATAAGCGATAACATTTACAGAATGTTTATAATGTCTTAGACACTAATATTAGTGATTAACATATATATTTGCAATTAAAAACTTAGCAGAAAGATAAAATAGCTTCTTATTTTATAATAACAAGCCTTCTTATAATAAAAACCTATTTTAAAATAGGTTTTAAAATAGAAAGAGAGATTTGATTCTTAGTAATGCAATGCTTAATCATAAGCATGCATTTTATCTAGAAACTATATGTCCTGATAAGTGATATATGTTATTTTACTAAATAAAATTATTCAAAGTCACAGGATTCTTGATTCATCACTTTAGAAAAATAATTTATTTGTTTTATGTATATGAGTACACTATCTCTGTCTTCAGACACACAGAAGAGGGCATCTAATCCCATTATAGACAGTTATGAGCCACCATGCAGTTGCTGGGAATTGCAACCTCTGGAAGAGCAGCCAGTGCTCTTAACAGCTGAGCCATCTCTGCTCTTTACTTTTACTTTGTCTAAATTTATTTTTGTATAACAATGACATAGTTGCCAGTAACATGCTCACTCTGTTTCATCCTTTAAAACAGTTGTCTTTTTCAAATCAACTTTCCTAGTCTTCCCTACTTTCCTTTGGATATAGATGATGCACATCATAGCTTTAAGTTTCATGACATATGTGTTATAGATTTCCAATCAATCTAAAGAAATGATGCAGAGTCAACACAGTTTGTAAAAGTCCATCATTTAAGCTCAGAATCAAATTGTTATCTCTCATGATGATTTCTCAGGGTTTATTTTCTTCATCTTGAAAAAGAGAAGTAAGAAAAACAACAACAAAAACAAAAGATGAAAGCAGACACATACACATTTATACACACGCACATGCACACTCTCACACACATAGACCCACACATACTCATACTCATGCACACAAACTTATGCATGCACACACACACACACACACACACACACACACACACACACGCACACGCACCCCTGCCCACACACAGACTGCTGCATTCTTTTTGTGTAGTTCTGACTAAACCATTCAGTCACTGGCTGTCAAACCCCTTCCTGTACCTGGAATCAGAGCCACACCTTTGGTTTTGTCTCACACTTAGCCAAGTCAACTGTTCTGAAGGTCGATAGTTGTTAAGAATGCCTGTTGCTGAAGCCTGTTTTTGTAAACAGAACGATTCATTTTTAAACAAGATTGATTTTATCTTTATTTATGTGTCTGTGTGTGTGTGTGTGTGTGTGTGTGTGTGTGTGTGCTTATCCCAGTGTATATGGGTACTGCTGGAGGGTACTGGACCTTTTGGAGTTACAGACAGCTTTAAACAATTTCACATGGGTGCTGGGAACCAAACTCAAATCCTCAGCAAGATTAAAAAGTGCTCTTCACCTCTGAATTATCTCTCCAGTGTCTGGCCATCGATCTGAGACTACACTATCATGGATATTCAAGAAAAGGCTGAAAACAAAACAAAAGTCTCAGGGAAACATTTAGACCAAAATGATCAATAGTCGTGTAAAACTGAAACAATCGTTGTAAGGTTAATTTTTCTCCTTCACTGTGAACATATAAAACAAAATTTAAATCATATCTATCAAATTTGTTGATAGAAAATTTGTAGCAGAATTTAGGCATTTCTGGTAATATATTATTTAAAAGTTCCTCACTAATACCTTAGGTAAGTTAAGATGGGTAACACAGGGGATAATGTAAAACATAGCAAGAGGGCATTATTTATTGCTAAAATCTCATAATTGAATGTCATGGCAAATACATTATTTTTGCTTGATTTGATAATTCACTTAGCGCCATTGATGTCAATTAGCTAAGAAATTAATTTTAATGATAAGAAATTTATTATGATATTAAAATAAATTTGTCTTAAAAATTTGTTTTTACTGAAGTCAATATAAAACCATACAGACTCATTTGTTGATCTGGGTAAATGGCTCTGTAAGGAAATGCATATTACACTTAGCTGGGCTGAACTAATGCAACAGTTCTCTACATATGCACTTTGCATTTTTGTATAATAGAGAAATTGAGAGAAGGATACAAAAGCACGTAAAACAATTTTATATTTTAAACAATTGTAGAAAAGAAAATACATTAAATAGAGATGTAAATAAATCTGATGAAATATTTTGACTTCATGAGTTCTGTGTAATTTATTAATATTAATTACTTGATTATAATATATTAAACAACAATAATACTGACTTGCACAATGTATAAGAATTTAACATTGTCTCTTTTAGTAAAAATTTTAATTTTTTTTTTAAGTTACCGAAGTACTTCCACAATAAAGTGAAGTGCTCTTCACTTTTATAATTTTTAAGGAAAAACTGGAAACCTAAGCTATTTTATGTTAACATGATTTGTATTATGTCAACAAACTACCTTGTTCAAAGAGAAAAACTGAACAACTCTCTCCTGAATTTGCTTGGTCTTCACTCCATAAATGATGGGGTTGAGGGAGGGTGGTAGAACCACATAGAGGTTAGCAAGGAGGATGTGAACATGCAAAGGTATGCTGTCACCTCCAAAACGGTGAGCAAGGGAAGAAAAGAAAACTGGTGTATAAAACAACAGGATGACACAGACATGAGAACCACATGTACTCAGAGCCTTGAGTCTGGCATCTTGGGAAGGTATTCTATACACTGCATGAAGTATGAGAGCATATGACACAATAATAAGCACTACATCCAGACATATGGAAAATAGAGCCATAACCAATCCATAGTAAATATTGACTTTGATGCTGTCACAAGCCAATCTGGCAATGCCCATGTGTTCACAGTATGAGTGATGAATGATGTTCCTCCCACAATAGGTGAGCCTATAAATAAGAAAGATCAGGGGGAAGCAGATGAAGAAACTTCTAGTCACAGATGCAATGCCCATTTTGGTGATGACAGATGGGGTTAGAATGTTGGTGTATCTTAGTGGATAGCAGATAGCCAGGTAACGATCAAATGCCATGGAGAGCAGTATACCAGACTCTGTCACAAAGATGAAGTGGAGGAAAAACATCTGAGATACACAGCAAGCAAAAGAAATGCCTCCAGCTTGAAACCAAAAGATTGCTAATACTTTTGGAATGGTCACTGTGGACAGGAAGATATCTGCCAGGGCCAACATAGATAGGAAAAAGTACATGGGCTCATGAAGACTATGCTCAGTGGAGATCAGCAGTATTAGGAAGGCATTGCCTACAACAGCTACTATGTACATAGAAAAGATGGGGATGGAGAGCCAAATGTGAGCATCTTCCAGTCCTGGGATCCCAATCATAGTATACCAGATGTCTCTGAGATTGGTGTGATTTAAAGATGTTGATGATGCCATCTTTTACTTTCTTTTCTGATACTGGGAATGGTAATGGGAAAAAAATCATGAATCATGGTTATTTTTGGCTTAATTTCTTGACAAAGTTATTCAGAAATGACTTGAGTAAGAATTATCAAGAAAGAAAAATAATAAAACAGGCAATGATGTTTCAATCAATCATAGTATATAGATAAAAAAACAGGAACATTTTTTGAACAGGAAAATAAACCCAAATTTTGTAACACTTGTATTAACGGCAATGGTGAAAACTGCAATAATAGTACAAAACATAAATTTGTTTAATGTGGATTGTAAAAACTGTTCTCAAAACTACTATGTTAGCATCAAAATGAAAATTTGTGAAATACGTTTGCCTGATTGATGATTTCTAATGTTTATCACATATCTCTTTTTTGGAATTTTTGAGATGTGGTCAGGATACTACTGTGGTCTTTCGGAAGATGATCTTGGACTGCTGCCTAGGACCACTTGGCTATTCCTGACAACCCAGATTATAATCTTTTGGATAGGAATATTATTGCATCAGTGACAACCAACCTCCCAGTTTGGAGTTTGATCCTTTTTTCTTTTATCAATTTGCATGGTATGAAAGAAAAATAAGACTACAGGTAGTCCTCACTGTATACAATGCCATATTAGTTTAGGATTTTAATTTCACAACTATGCTCATGTATTTCATGATTGTAATCTGTATGTGTTTCTGCTAAACAACCATTAACCCTGTTCTAACTCAGCACACCTTGTCTTTCTCCTTGCTAATGTCATACTTGTACTGTATATTTCACACTCCTTGTTTTTCAAAGTTTTTTTTGTGCATTCTACTGTGTTCTCATTTTCATATTGATACAATAATTTTACTAGATGACACACTATTTCCTTATACTAGTATTATCACTATCATTAATCAATGTCATCATTATTTTTGTATTGAATAAGAGTTGAAATTAAAACTATATTAAGTCACCTTTAGAAAAATTCAAAAGAACTAATGAAAGCAAGTAATTTTGTGTTGACAATTTTGTTTTGTGTTGGTAACGTAAGATTGTAAACAGCAGAAGGTTACCTGATAAGTAACTGTCAAAAGGATTGTCACTCAAATATAGCAACACATAACTGGTAATCAATGAATATCAGGAAATTTTTTTCTCTTAGTTTAGTCCTGAGGAATGAGATATTTATGAATTGAAGGAACAATACAATCAGACAGCTGTAGAATTAAAATTCTATTATGATAAGAGAAATTCAATGAAAGTGGGATTTGTATTTCTTCTATTGAGACAATAAATTCAGAAAATTACAAAGGACCATATGGAGGATTTTCAAAAAACTCTATATTTGATCCAGATCTGTTAATAAAACAAAAGCGAATACTTAAGTAACTTCAAAATATTTTTAAAATAATATAGCTTCTAGAAAAGATAAAATTGATTTTAAAAGTGTTGTATAGCACAAACCCATGTCAGTAAATCTTTATCTATTAGTTGTAAAAGGTGTAGAAGACATGATACAGGAGGGTGTCTTTTCTGAGGCAATTTCTTGTTTTAAGCCTTGAATCAATCTTCCTTTCCTGGCTTTCCAAATACTGATATGGTAGGAGTTTGCTCACATATACAAGCTTCTAAAGGATTTTATTTTAGTAGAACTAGGGACATTTCAACAAGAGAGAAAGAGAGAGAGAGAGAGAGAGAGAGAGAGAGAGAGAGAGACAGACAGACAGACAGACAGACAGACAGAGATTGTACAAGTTCATCTAAGAGCCAGCAGATTTATCACTTGAACAGTTGTTTCCTACAGGATCTACAAACAGTTTAGGATAAAGACAATGTGTCTCATCACAGGAGAAGCACAGTTTTCTTGTGGTTAGGTGGTATACTGGGTGGCAAATGATTCTGCAAGATGGTAGCAATACACATGGGAGCAGGGTTGGTTAGAAGACACTTTTTCCTACTGTTTAATATCATTGAGATGCATACTTTCAGGAATTGATATTTCCAAACTGTTCCATTTTTTTGATCCGTAGCCAAGCTTATGCAATCATACCTTCATTTCTTGTGTCCAGCCTTTACAATTTATACTGAAAGTATTACACTTCTAAATGTGTATTTGATATTAAAATATACCTCCAGAGGACACACGGTACTTTATTATAGAGAATGGCTTAGATAACCAGTGTGTTACGAAGTAGAGATGGCATGGTATTTGAACTACTTATTTGGGCTCCATTTTTCATCCCATTCATTAAACCCTGATCTGAGAATCACCAACATGCAATAATGCACATCAGATCACTTTTTTCCCTAATAATCAATGCTTACCCTGATCAAGAATATAGTTCACGAAAAGCTTTGGATTCTACTGATTCTCCAGCTAGCTAGGAGAAGCCACAAACCCTGAACAAATCTGTATTATGCTGTAAATCCTATTGTGCATGGATTTGTTACTTAAATGAGGATAAACTTAACTTTTCTTCTTCTTTCTAATCATATTACATCAAAGCACTTCCCTCTGTTTCACATCTCATTTAACTTTTAACCCACATCAAAATATGACATCTCCAAAAGCTTATAATACAAGTACAAAAAATATAAAGTGAAGAGCCCAATAAGTAAAATACACCATGAGAAATTCTGGTAATGCCAGGCCTTTCTTTGCTGGAACTCAGGCTTCCTCACCTATGACACCAATGTCCCTTATGAGTTTTTCTTTCATTTCTTTCTTAAACTAGTGAGGCAAGCCTCTGTTGCCCTTAACTTTTAAGGGTGAGTTAAATTAGAGAACTGAAAGTAATAAAGAAAAGCACACAGAAACCTGGGATAAGGGGTTGGAATCTAAAATCAGGTATTCTTCCACACAGAGATACCTATCCAGCAATTGAATAGTAATGGCGTTATCAATAACCTTATGTTTGTTTGCATTTTTATTGGAAATTCTATACCATTAACATTCTTAGCTAATTATCCTTCATCAAAAACATCTGCTTGAAATGGTATTAAGCATTTTCAATGATGCTTTGATTGAATCAAAACATATTGCCTGACTTCTGTTAAACTATACTCATTGATAGTATATTTAACTACAATCATCAAAGATAGTCTTATCTCCCCAACCTTGGATCATTAGAACAGCTCTCATGGTCAAGTGTAATATTATGAAAAGGCATGAGGTGACAGACCCATAGCATCTCTACTTTGAATTAGGATGCTTATAATCTAAGACTAACACTCAGAAAATATCCTATGAAGGCAGCAACCATCAACTCTTCAATATGGAATACTGTATGTTGTTACCTTCTCTATGCTGCAACACTGAGTTCTCTGAGATTGGTTGTATCTCCTTAAATTAGTATCCCAGGACTCACCCTAGGACTGGCCATATAGCTTTTACACTGTCAAGGGATTCAAGACTCTGTGGAGTTGAGGAAAAACAAGAAAGTGTTTATAGTCCCAAAGATACTTTAATTAAATCAAACAATCAAGCAATTTAACAAACTTACTGAAAGCCAAAGGCACAATGAGTGTTTAATGTGAGAATATCATCATTCTGAGACAACATGTTGGACAGGCTCACAAAAATTCTATCAAACGCAACAACCCATACTATGACTTCTCTGATAAAAAGATTAAAAAGTAGTCAGATAATGTTGCAATTTCTCTTATAGCGTGGGATGGTAGTATCTTGACTCTTTAGTTATTTGCTCATACAAATACAAAGAATTAGCATCTTCTGAATTGAGATAATGTACATATCCATTTGGTTTATCCTGTTTTCCCCACTCTTACACACTCAGTGCTTAGGTCTTTTTAAATTTACAGCAATGATTGTGGTGACCAGAGTTTTACTCTTTACAAATTTTTCCAGTTTCAAATAATTTCTAAATAGATGTGAACTTTATTGATTGACTTTAATAGGTACATTTCATCTGCAGAGTAGTTGCTGTTAGTTTTGAATATATACATCTTGAATTTTGAAAACTATACCATGAGCTAATAATTCTATGTATTCCTGTCTATTGATAACTACTACCTAGTGTTAGATATTGTCCAACAACCACCGTATCACTGTGCCAATGCTTCTGCATAAGAAAGTCTTAAACTACTCCTGTCAGTGATGAAATACTACAATCTGAAAGCTAAACACACTTTCACATACAATGATAGCAAGCAAATTTAAAGTCTTGCATATTTTACTGAGTGAATTGGATATTTTATAGAGTATATAACATGATAATAATAATTGTATTTAAGACTATACCATATGAAGAAAAGAGGAGTAGCTACCTATATAATAAGAAAATAATGCAATGTTAGTGCAATATACAATTCTTGTAAAAGAGATATTGATATATTATTTACTTTCAAATTTATTTTTGCTAATGTCTTTCCTTAAACATTTCTACAATATTAATGATATTTTATTTGTTCTTTAATTTTATGCAAATATAATACACATATGACTCTACATGAAACTGACTGAGTTAGTACATACATATATTTGAGATCATATAGTATGTATCATTTTATATTACTCATTTCTCTGTAAAAGATTTAAAGCTCTGTTTCTGAACAAGTGCTTAATTGCAGCTTCCTCTGAAACAGTTCTGCCACAGCACAGTTTTAAGATGCATTTGAAATAAATATACATAGGCATTTATGACATTATTTTTTAGTTTCCTTTCACCTTCAGCGATGTGAGCATGTATTAACATTAGGGAATTACATGGGTTCTTGTTTAAGAGACTATTTGGGATCACTCCATACTTACTCACTTTGTTTTATGCCTTGACATCCTATCATGACATTTACTTCCTAATGAACAGTTGTTATTACTGTGATTAACTGTAAATATGAAAATGGCTAGAATCCTGCAGTTCACACTACCATCTATAATGATCAAGAGGGGAACTGCTCTTTTCTTATTTATTTATGGAGAAATATATTTGATTAGTTTCAATTGTTTAATTAACACGTGTGCTTATGAAGTTGAATCCTTTCTATTTTATACTTCTATTCTTACTCTGAATATTTCAATATTGCATATTCTAAGATTGCTGAAGAAAGGAAGGCAAACAAAGATTTCATTTTTTGTGGAAAATTTAGTATTGATGAAATGCAGACTAGTTTTCAATTTATAATAAAATAATACAGATTATTTTCACCTTATGCTTGGCACATTTGGGATTATTATACAGCTCTCATTGTATTTTAGTTTTCAAATCATAGAATGTATGTACTCATATATATTTTTCATATATATATATATATCTTGTAGCTAAATATTTAAGAGCTCAGGAAGAGTAATAGGACCATAACTGAAAAAGATCCAAAATTCTGATCTTGATCTCAGAACATAAATGAACAATGGCTAAGCCACACTGCGAATATGGAATTTAAATTTTCTCTAAAGTATAGTATTTTCTTTCCCTATTTTATACAAAAATGTAGGATGAATACCTTACAAGTTGATATAAGATTTTTGCTTTCAGTTGCTTGCTCTGAGAACATGGGCCCTATTCTTAGTTCTCTGGAGGATGTTAAAAGTGATCTGAATATGGAACAGATATTAAGCTGTCCTCAATCAACTAAGAGCTCACCATTATCCCCTTTAATCCAAATGACTGTCATTCTCAATCTTAATGCTGCCATGACATAAGATTTCAGGAGCAACTTCAGATGCTCTTTAGTTATGTAGTTTCTATAAATAACATTAAGTTCAAGCTTACATGATTACATCAAAAACATGCCTTAGTGAAAGAAAACATCTGGAAAAATTTGTCTTGAATTTGCTTTGTCTTCACTCCATGTATGATAGGGTTGATAGTTGGGGGTACCACCACATAGAGGTTAGCAAAAAAATGTGTATATGACGTGGTATGCTGTGCCCCCCAAAACGATGAACAAAAAAGGTAAAGAAAGAAGGTGTATAGAACAGAAGGATGACACAGACATGGGAGCCACAGGTACCCAGAGCCTTGAGTCTGGCATTTCAAGAAGGAATTCTAAATACTGTATGAAGTATAAGGATGTAGGAGATGATGATAAGCATAATGTCTAGGCCTATGGAAAATAAAGGCACAGTCATTCCATAGTAAATATTGACTTTGATGTTGTCCCAGGCCAACCTAGCAATGCCCATGTGTTCACAGTATGTGTGACGAATGATGTTCCTCCCACAATAAGTGAGTCGATAAACTAGAAAGACCAAGGGGAAACAGATGAAGAAGCTTCTAGTCACAGATGCAATGCCCATTCTGCAGATTACTGATGGGATTAGAATAGTAGTATATCTTAGTGGAAAGCAGATGGCTACATAACAGTCAAATGCCATAGCCAGCAATATGGCAGACTCTGTCACAAACATGAAGTGAAGGAAAAACATCTGAGACACACAACTAGTGAAAGAAATGCCTCCAGCTTGAAACCAAAAGATGGCAAGAACCTTCGGAGTGGTCACTGTAGATAGAATGATATCAGCTAAGGCCAACATGGAGAGGAAAAGGTACATTGGTTCATGAAGACTGTGTTCTGTGAAGATCAGGAATATTAATAGGGTATTGCCTATTAGGGTCACTATGTACATTGAACAGATGGGGGTGGAAAGCCAAATGTGTACATCTTCTAATCCTGGGATCCCAATCATGGTGTACCAAATGTCTCTAAGGTTGGTGTGATTTGAAGACATAGTCATCACTTCTCTTCCCAGACACTAAATCTTGGAGCTGAAGGAAAATAGAAATTATAAAAATTATGATTATTTTACTATATTATTATGAAATAGCACTTTAAGGAACTTACTAAATTAACAATAGGTTGGCACTCACTATTCAGTGATAGCCAGGCAAAGTTTATTAACAGGACAGTATAAACTTGAAAACATATACTGTTGACAAAGGTGATGATTATACTTAGAAGAACCAAACTTTAAATATTAAAGTAAAGTTTAGATACTGTGCTAAATGTTTTATTTTTAATAGCAAACATGCAAATCCATAGATGGGTGGAAGTTTTTGCAAATCATAGCTGGTTTTATTTTGTCATTAATTTCTTGATTCTTCATCAAAAAACTCTTTACTGAAGTTCTAGAATTGTAGTGGTCAGGATACTCTTATTGTCATCTAAGGAGCCAATTCGACTGAGATTCATGCTAATCCTGCACTCTATTATAAACGTTTTCATAAAGCAATGTGTGTTTCCTTACTCTAGCAAAGTATTCTTAGAGAGTAAAAAATCTTTGCTTTGCAGTCTTGAATTTACTAAGTGTAACACTGGAAATATGTTCTTATTACATGATCATAGTACACATTTTTCTTTCAGCCAAAGCAACATATGAGTATTCTTTTAGAGCTAATTCAGAATATATTGAATATATGGTCCTATTATTTTCTAAATCTCACTCTCTTACCCCAGTGTTTTCCACCCACACTAATTCTTTTTTCTTCATTAAATCTTATAGACTGCTTCTTCAGCCCTGCCAAGAACAACAACATTGTCAGTTAACAAGACCCCTCAGCATACCCAGGGACTAAACCACCAACCAAAGAGTACACATGGGACAGTCCATGGCTATCCCTAAATATGTAGTAGAGGACTGCCTCATCTGTCATCAGTGGGAGGGGAGGCACTTGGTCCTGTGGAGGCTTGATGCCCCAGAGAAGGAGGATGCTAGAGGGGGAGGTGGTAGTGGTGGATGGGTTGGGGAGCACCCTCTTAGAGGCAAAGGGGAGGGGCATAGTATGGGGGTTTCATGGTAGGGAGTCCAGGAAGGGGGATAACATTTGAAATGTAAACAAACAAAATGATTAATAGATCAAAAAATCTTAAAGACTGTGTTTAAACTTTAATATTTTTCACAGTTTTCATTTCTGATCAAGTATAATCACAGAGAAAGGGGAATTATCTCAGAGAGAGCAAACTGACAAATAAGTCACAAAAATGAAAAGTTATTGACCAACTTAGGATCATCTTATACTGAATAAATAACCAAATATAAATCATGCATATATTATACATCAGAGACTTTTCCTCAGAGAAGAAAACTCACATTTCAAATCATGTCAGGATAGGAATATTTAGATACATTCATTTGTGAATTCATAACAGAAATTTATATATATATCATATTTATCAAAGTTAATGGCATACAGGTTAATGCTTTTGTTTTTTGTAGAATGTGTTTATTGAAAAAAATTGCTTATAAAAATTTAGTTTTGGAAATAACAATGATGATTGAAAGTCTTCTATTAATAGTATATATAACTTTACACATGAAGACATCTAGCAGAGTGGAAGCTTTAAGAAATATGATATCAGATTGGATAAGTAAACTGTGACCTTTAAATTTCTGAGTAGGTATGAAAGATCAACTTTTTTTTTTTTTGGTTTAGTTTTCTATGTTAATAAACAGTAAATTAAATTTTTATTTTACAATATTTCAGGTATTGCTGTGATTACCTACATCCACACATATTGCATTGATTGGGTATAAAAGTGTGTCCCTGTATTCTCAATTATTGATTGCTATCTGGCACCACCAAGTACTGGCAGGATATGTAAATATTTATTCCTTCCTCACCTACCTAAGGCATTCTCTGATTGGCTTCAATAAAAATCTGAAAGACAATATTTATACTGGAAGCAAGGTTTGTGAGGTGGGAAAGACTTCCAGGCAATAAAAGAAACCCTGGGAAAAGGAAAGGTGGGAGATTCTCCAGCTGACAAGGAGAGATGGACTACAGTGGAGCAGAAAGGTACAGACATAGACACATGACAGGACATAGGCTAGTTAGTCACATTAAGTTTAGATAGCTGGCTGGGAGACTGCTCTAGCCAAAATGCCTAAGCATTAAAATATTTAAAAAGATTCCGTGTCATTATTTATATAGCTGGTGATTCAGTGAAAATCCTGCTATAATGTGTTCCTTATGTTTTATCATTTTACAGAAGTCTCTGTCTGTTTCCTAAGGCAGATTGCACTATCTATACTTGACTGGCCTGACACTCACTATGTAGATCCACTTTCTGTTTCTTGAGTGCTGGGATTAAAGACTTGTGATCATATCCTTGCATATGAAACTATCCTAATGGAAATTATGCTTATTTCTTTTATCCTGCCTTCTCAATAAATAATGATAGACTCCCTAAAGATATATTTTGTTCTTTTTCAATAAACATTGAATTCTACAATGGCATGAATATGTTTTCAGCATGTGACACAATATTTTCTTGAGAATAAAAGGTATCAGTCAGCATTGAAGTGGGATGTAGTGACTAACATTTATTTTTCTTTGCTAAGAGGGGTTGCTAGCTAGACTAAAACTATGCAGAACCAGAAATATAACATTTCCAAACAAATGAGGTGTAAAAATGAGTCCATATAGTCAGATGAAATAATGAATTTATGTGGTAGGTAATTCAGATATGAAAGAAAGGAAACAAATTATCTTGACATAAATCATCTAGAAAAATAGTAATGAGAAGTAAGAATTTCAGAAATTAAAGATAAACATGTGTGTGTTTTTAGTAGAAATAGTAGATAGGTATTTTGTTTCTAAAAAGAACTAGGTGGATGAATTCAGAAGGTGGTTTCAAGTCTGCACACTGTACTGGCAGAAGAACTCTTTCTTAACTCTTCTACCTTCCTTGATGCCATTATAATCATGACTTCCTAAGTTTTTATCACAGTTCTACCTTGAAGTGGAACTGCTATTATTTTTGTTACTACACTGCTGTGATCACCACTATCATAACAACCATTACTATATTTATCTTCTAAATTATTGTATTGAAAATAAGAATGAAAGGAAAATATTAAACCATGGCCAGTGTTTCTAAAACTTTCAACAGATTGATGAGGGCCAGAAAAGAAACTCCTTCCATCACATGATAATCAAAATACCAACTACACACAAAAAAAGAAAGAATATTAAAAGCAGTAAGGGAAAAAGGTCAAGTAACGTATAAAGGCAGACCTATCAGAATTATACCAGACTTCTCACCAGAGACTATAAAAGCTAGAAGATCCTGGGCAGATCTCATACAGACTCTAAGAGAACACAAATGCCAACCTAGGCTACTATTTTGCCAGCAAAATTCTCAATTATCATAGATGGAGAAACCAAGATATTCTATGACAAACAAACTTACACAATATCTTTCCACACATCCAGTTTCACAAAAGATAATAGATGGAAAACACCAACACAAGGAGGGAAACTACACCATAGAAAAAGCAAGAAAGTAATCTTCTTTCAACAAATTCAAAAGAAGACAGCCACACAAGCAATTCTGCCTCTAACAACAAAAATAACAGGAAGCAACAATCAGTTTTTCTTAATATCTCTTAACATCAACGGACTCAATTCCCCAGTAAAAAGACATAGACTAACAGACTGGATACATAAACAGGACCCAGCATTTTGCTGCATACAGAAATTGCACCTCAGTGACAAAGACACTACTTCAGAGTAAAAGGCTGGAAAACAATTTCCCAAGCAAATGGTCCCAAGAAATGGAATAGCCATTCTAATATTGAATAAAATACACTTTCAACCAAAAGTTATCAAAAAAGATAAAGAAGGACACTTCATACTTGTCAAAGGAAAAATCTACCAAGATGAATTCTCAGTTCTGAACATCTATGCTCCAAATGCAAGGGCACCCAAATTTATAAAAGAATTTTACTAAAGCTCATAGCACACAGTGCACCTCACACAATAATAGGGGGAAACTTCAACATCCCACTCTCATCAATGGACAAATCATAGATACAGAAACTAATAGAGATGCAGTGAAAGTAACAGAAATTATGAACTAAATGTATTTAATAGATATGCATAGAACATTTCATCCTAAAACAAAAGAATATACCTTCTTCTCAGCACCTCATGGTACCTTCTCCAAAACTGACTAATAATTGGTTACAAAACAGGTATCAACAGATACAAAAAGACAGAAAATAATCCAATGCATCCTATCAGATCACCACAGACTTAGTGTCCCTTTTGGAAAGAGTTAACTCAAGATAACTGAGTGTGTGTGTGTGTGTGTGTGTGTGTGTGTGTGTGTGTTATTGTTTTTATTTGGTTCTCATTTTTAATTGTTTAGTTTCAATTGAGATGGAGGGAGAGAGAGTGACAAAGTGAGAGAGAGAGAAAGAGAGAGAGAAAGAGAGAGAGAGAGAGAGAGAGAGAGAGAGAGAGAGAGAGAGAGAAAGAGAGAGAGAGAATATGAAGCTTGTTGGGGAGGTAGCTGGGGAAAATGACCATACAGGAATAAGTTGGGGAGGGTAAAGACTATTAGAACATATATTGTATACAATTTTTAAGTTAGTTAATAGAAACTGAAAAATTCAATGCTTCTAGAAGATGCCTAATTGACAAAAAAGTGTTATGAACCACAGACAATTATCCATTAGAAATGAAGGGCCTATAGTGAGATGATAAAAGGAAACTTTTTCTTGTTCTGAGACAATGTCTGGCTATATAACTAATAATCCAGGATCAAGGAACAATCTATCAGAGAGACAGAATATTACTACAAAAAGAGCATAATTATCTAGCAGAATAAGTTTATGTGGGTGGAAGGGCCAATGATTCTTCAAGATGGAAACAATGCTCAGAAGTCTAATGAAAAAGTGCATCTTAGGTCAAAAATATGCTACCTTATGAGTTTGATACTGGTTAGGTAAAGAGTAATGTTTTTACTCCTTCCAACTTGTTTACTGTTGTTTATAGTCAAGTCTCCTTATTTAGAGTTTTATCTTTTATACTCACTCTAGTAATTTCCTCTCAAATGTACTGTAAATCTTACATTTAAATGAATGTGTGTTAAAAATACTACGATAAAACTATTGGGTTTGTAAAATTAAATTGATCACAAAGAATATCTTAGATACTGCTAATAAAATTGGATCCTGTGAATTTAGCAGAGATAGCATGATTCTCGGTGGCTGTAGTTTTCACCCCTCAGTTATTTAATGGTGACCTGAGTATCGACCAGGATCCCCATACCTTTATGGAAATTACCATCACTTCTTTCTCCCTGGGTTACTGCTTAGCCTACTCTATATATACCAGATACTATGTCATGAGGGTGAGACATGTTATCATTGCTTATACTGATGCAGGTAAAGTCATTGTCCTGAAGAAATGTCATATCATGAACAGGCATGGCTTTAAAAAGTGGCATATCTTTTCTTAGAAATTAGGTATGTACTTACCTTGAAATGACACACAAGAAACTCTTAAGAAGTAGCAGTCACCAACTCTCAAATGTGAGATTCTAGGCATTTTTTACCTTTTTTACTTAGCAACTATGGACTCTCTGATGCTATGTGAGATGGGTTGTCTTTCCTGGATTGAGGTACACATACTCATCCAGAGGCAGGTTATATAGCATTATCATTCCCTAGAAACCCAACCTTTGTAGAATTGAGATATCTAGGAAAATGGGCATGGTTTTTTGAGTCCTGGATCCTTAATTAAGTCATTGTTCTCTAGAGTCACAGAACTTATGGGTAGCCTCTATATAGTAAGGGAACTTGTTAATCACTTACAGTCTATAGTCCAACTCCCCAACAATGGTCAGCAGCAGCTGTGAATGAAAGTCCCAGGATCTAGCAGTTGCTCAGTCCCACAAGGAATGCAGGCAAAGAAGAGCTAATCTTCTTTCTTCCAATGTCCTTTTGTAGGTCTCCAGCAGAAGATGTGGCCCAGATTAAAGGTGTATACCACCACACCTGGATTTGGAACTTGCTTTTTTCCCAGGCTGACCTTGAACTTAGAGATCTCCATGCTTCAGTCTCTTGGTATTAAGGGCGTGTACTACTTTGTTTGGGCCTAAGCTTTTCATGGCCACTAGGCCTCAAGATCTCCATGCCAAGATCCAGATCAGAAACTTGTGTCTTCCAGACTCAAGATCTGTATCACAGGTGAGCCTTCTAATTCTGGATTGTAGTTCACTCCAGATATAGTCAAGTTGACCATGAGGAATAGCCACAACAAGGCCTAACCATAACCAACCAATGAAACATAAAAACAAACACATGACAAAAGAGGCTCACTAAATGGTAGACAAGGTTCATAGGAAGACTATCATTCAGACACCATTTTCATGGATTAAAACAAAAATCCTACCAGCACTAACAAGCCTCACTATATTCTGTCAGAATGACCTAGAAATGGTTTGATTAATAATATGGTTTTTTTTTTTTTTAAATATTCATCATGTGTAACCAGAAACCAACTACTCAAGAGTTGCTTTCTAACTACTTCTCATATCTGGGGGCTTTTTATTATTATTATTTTGAATATCACCTACATTGTTTTTGTAAAACTATTGTGTTCCTTGTGAGTTCTAAGAAATTTCAATCTGGTTGGAGAAACTCACTGACTTAGGCCATGTAGAATTGGATTCTTTTCTTCTCTTAACTGTAGAGTGGTAGATATTTTAATTCCTTGTAATTTTATTTGTACAGCTCTTTTTCCCCTATTTTCAAGAAAAATAATTTATCTCCATAGATCTTCAGCAATAATTTTGGTTGTCAGAGATTTGTATTTCTGAAACATCAATTTTAAACTTTATTTCCAGTATATAAAAGGTAAAATATTGAGGGCTGGAAAGATATCTCAGTGGTTAAGAACACTGACTGCTCTTCCAGAGGTCCTGAGTTCAATTCCCAGCAACCACATGGTGGCTCACAACCATCTGTAATGGGATCAGATGCCCTCTTCTGGTGTGTCTGAAGACAGTTACAGTATAAATCTTTTTTTAAAAGGGTAAAATACTTATTCGGAGACTTTGAAAAATATTTGAGAAACATAAATCTTGAATTATGAAAAAATAAGTTGTTAAATAACAATTAAGAATTCTGTAGAGATAAATGCATTTTCTTTTCTCATCATTGTCAGAAACTGACAATAAGTATAGTACACAGGAGCATTCTGTCTTCACATTCAACAGTTCCCAAATATCACCTCCTCAGTGAGAAACACCTCCAAATAAATAGTTAAAACAGGATTTTAATATGCAAGAAAGCAAGCAAATAAGAATCTTGGATGATTTATTAGGTGATAATTTGACAAGAATGACATCACATGACAATGAGGTATATAAAGGTCTAATAAATGAAGAAAACAGCAGGAATATCTACAGACTAGTGGGATAGTGTAATAGTAACCCTAGGTATCCACCCTGAAAAGGAGAGACTTCATGGAGCTTAATGTACTAAATGTATTATTTTTTCACTAAAATGTTTCCTTAAAATATTTAAATTAGTAATGAAATCTTATTTGTTCTTCTATATTTTATACAAACAAAATAAACATACTGTTTCAAATGGACATATGCATTTCTGCATAAACCAAATTTTATCTATATTCTCTTGATTTTCTGTGAAAAATATTTTATCTCTTGGTTCACACTTAGCTGTGATTTATATTGTAACAATTTTGCTATGCTATCATTTGGGCTGTATTATAACAAGTTAATCATGAACATTTATGATAGCTTTAGTTCATGCTCATTTTCAATGCTGTGAACAAGTACCAAAGGTCAGCAATTTTGCCAACAGGATCATACAAGTGAGTATGTGAGGCTCTTCTGTATTCAATTGCTTAGAATTTTTAAATGTTCTCTATCATTCCGTTATACTCTCTCTCTCACTAATGAATATCATACTGTTATCACTAATTGTATGCATTGCTCCGTGAGAATTCTTCAGTTTGCAGTGCCATCACACAATGGCCAAAAGGAAGAGCTGCTACCATGACATTTAGCTACAGAGAAAATTAGGGACTTTATTCCATTTCAATTGTTGTAATTAGTATAAACGGTAACACAGTTAAAATCTGTTTCTGACAGTCTTTCTGCTATATTTACAGTGAAGACATTTAACATTTGCATGTTCCAGGATTATCTTCTCTGAAAGAAGGAGTACAATAAAAAATTAAACCTCTAGGATTATCAGTATCAGATCCATACTCATTTTCAATTGCTAAAAATAATAACAGTAAACAAAGCTATTGTTCTCATTGTATGCCTGGCACTGGATTAGAAGTTTTATGTAGGATACTGTTGTCTATATGTCTGTCTATCTATCCATCCTTCTATCAGTTCAAATTGGAGATGAAAGTGCAAGAATGAAAGAACACTAAATACTCTTGACCCAAACCAAATATGAAACTTGAACTTGGAACCCAAAGCTCTGTAATTGATATATTGTGATAACCAGAAATAATGTTTCATATATACAGTATCTTCATTTCCTAGTTTTAGCAAAAATGGAATGCAATGGCAAAATTATATAGGATTCTGTCTCCATTTGTTTGGTATATGATCAAGGGTAGTATCTATTTCCCCCCTTTTTTTGGGTCAACATAAAACAAAGTTTTTGAATGATTATGAATTATGTATGCTGAAACAAAGGTGGAAGTAGTACAGAAAAGCAATGTGTCCTTGTTCTAAACAAAATATGCTCTGAGTATAATTCACTCATTTTTTCATTGCTCAAAATTGCTGTAGTTGCCCTCAAAAATAATGACTAGATTTAACATTTATATTATAACTACAAATACTCTTGAGTTATATAGTTTATGAGGAAAATATAAAGAATGGAATCAATCTGTTTGGTTTAGATCAACAAAATGACTTCCCCAAAGAAAAGACTTGGATAACACTCTCCTGAATTTGTTTAGTCTTCACTCCATAAATGATGGGGTTGACAGTGAGTAGGACTACCACATGGAGGTTGGCGAGGAGAATGTGCACATGCAGTGGTATACTGTGACCCCCAAAACGATGAGCAAAGAAAGAAGAAAATGCTGGTGTATAGAACAGAAGAATAACACAGACATGGGAGCCACAAGTTCCTAGAGCCTTGAGTCGGGCATCACGAGAAGGAATTCTAAACACAGCACAAAGGATAAGGGCATATGAGACAATGATCAGCACAACATCTAGACATATGGAAAACAGAGCCACTATCATGCCATAGTAAATATTGACTTTGATACTATCACAGGCCAACCTGGCAATGCCCATGTGTTCACAGTATGAGTGATGAATGATGTTCCTCCCACAATAGGTGAGCCTATAAACAAGAAAGTTAAGGGGGAAGCAGATGAAGAAGCTTCTAATCACAGATGCAATGCCCATTTTGATGATGACAGATGGGGTTAGAATGGTGGTGTATCTTAGTGGATAGCAGATGGCCACAAAGACAGTCAAATGCCATAGCCAGCAATATGACAGACTCTGCCACAAAGATGAAGTGGAGGGAAAACATCTGAGATATACAGCTAGCAAAAGAAATGCCTCCAGCTCAGAACCAGAAGATTGCTAACATTTTTGGTATTGTGACTGTAGATAGAAAGATATCAGTCAGTGCCAACATAGACAGGAAAAGGTACATGGGTTCATGAAGGCTGTGTTCAGTGATGATCAGGAGTAATAGCAGTACATTGCCTGCAATGGCCACTCTGTACATTGAACAGATGGGGATGGAGATCCATATGTGTGACTCTTCCAGTCCTGGGATCCCAATCATAGTATACCAGATGTCTCTGACATTGGTGTAATTTAAAGTGGTTGAAGATGTTGTCATGTTTATTTTGCCTACTAGTTCTGGGCCTGCCAAAGCAGAACAACAAAAACAACAGCACATAAACAAAAAGGAGAAGACAAAATTATGATTATTTTATTAGATTAAATGTGAATACTCACAGTTGGCTAAGATTAAGACCAGACCCTTCATTACATGTGTTATATGTATTTCTTCTGCTTCAGACCTCAGAGGCTCTGGCAGACTTTGCCTATGATCGTTCATTTCCCCTATTCAGTTATCATGTTAAAACACAGTTCTCTCCTTCAAGGTCTAGAGATGTAGAAGTCATAAACCTACTGTTTTTGAGGAATCATAGCTATTGAATCAATGTTAACCATTACCTACAGACTTTTAATATAAAACTTATAGTTAAAAGGAACCCTTTTCATTAATTAATTTATTTGATAAATCAAGGATATAAAAATATAGGTATGTGGGGCAGTGATCTGGCAGGCAGTCTGGCACACTGATTAAGCACAAGCAAACTCTGGGAGACCCTGAGAAGTAATTCGCAAGGGACTGGAAACCTTATGCCAAGGTTCCTGGAAGCTTTTGGCTCCAGCCATGGTCACATACCACGCCCCAGTAGAGGCATGGCCACACAGCCCCAAGCCATCCCCATGTTAGTGAGACACCTAGAGGCTTAGCCATGCCCCTTCCCAGTTACTATATCTGCCCTGCCTCTTCCATCCATGCCACTTTCCACAAGATGAAAATAAAAGCCTTAGAATTATGGACTGTCTCTTCATCTGGACCCTCCGTGGGAAGTGAGGATTAATGAGCCGCAGCTAATCTCTCACTGTTGGAATCACAGTGTTCCTAGACATTACCCATTCACCCAAGCCTAAGCGTTAGCCTGGTGCCCAAAACAACCAAGACCTGCTCTGGAGGGAAACCCAGCTGCTCTCTGGCTAACCCGACTGCGGCACCCTGCTGTGATTGAGGTGCCCAGGGCTAGAGAACCCACAGAGATAGCTGCTGCACATTCCCCTGGAATGGCCCTCTCCCCCACCCACAGGCAAGGCCTGCAGAGGCTTCGCACAGCCCCCACCCTGCCAGTTGGACTGTGTGGGAAGATGCTTGGCCACATCCCAAATGTCCTGTCCCACCCAGAGTTGCAGTGCCCCGGGACAGGCACATGGGGCTTCATTTCACGGCGCCGGGATTGTTCCCAACATAGGTATTTCCTGTTTTGAAGGATGATATATCAGTTTTGTGTTTTGATACTGAATCTATGTGTTGTTTGTTTGTTTGACATTAGTGCAACTAACAATGTTCCAGCTAAACCAGACATCTGACATTTTGTCTTTCCTGGACCATATTGTGATCTACAGAGTTCATGAAGAACTGTGCACCAAGTTACAATAAAATCACACATAGAACTCTGGTAATGTTTTAGGTAAGATTATGACTGTGAGTGGACCACATTTACTGCTGCTTTTGGCTATCTGCAGCTTGTTCATCATGGTTTTGGCATGCCAAGAACCAGCACTGAGCTGATGAGTGTTTACGCCTCACTGTTAGATGTCAGCACACACACTCTCTATCTTTCACACAAAGGAGTTATTTTCCTAACACCATCCTCACCTATCTTGATTTCTTTTCACACTATGACATACGTCTTCTAGTTTCTGTTTATTTCAAATTTCTTTTTTTTTTTTATTCATTTTGTGAACAAGTTTCAATGTCACTGGGAGAATATACCACAGAAAATGAAGAAATTAATGAATTGTAAACAAAGCAAAGAAACAAGATGGAAATCTTAAATTCACTCTAGTATAGTATTATGTTAAGGATAATCAGATAAAGATCATAAATACTTTCAACTATATTTTATTCCTTTCAGAGGATTTAAAGCATGGACAAACAACCATCTCTCAAAGCAAGGAAGGATAGAAATGTTTGGAGGAATTCAATGTATGGTTAATTTAAATAGATACTATGTCTCTAAAGGAGTGAAGATTCATGATATTATTATCATTGAATCTGTTCAGCAGAAACACATTTAACTCACAAAAGAAAGCTTGACCTTGGGAAGAGCAAGAAAATAAAATGAAAAGTTCAGATACGGAAGCTATAACTGCATGTATTTCAAACAATCCAGTACATTGAGGGCTAATCAAAATTAGACATATTAGTGGACACTTAGATTATAACCACTGAACTTGACATAGCAGAATTTATGACATTTGTGGTAAACCTTGATGCTAAGACTGATTTATTAAACCTGGAAAAAAGAATATATATGTGTGTATACAAATAATGGTTTATTTCAAAGTAATGTTTTAAAGGGATGATGTGATTATTTTTGTTCTTTTCCAGTTACATAATGTATTACACAACAACAGAATTTACATTTTATCTCATCAGTCCAACCTTACATTCAACGATAGCTATGAGTATATTTTCAGCAAAAAGCATAACAAATTTTTTGTTGAGGAAAACATTGTTCAAATAAAATGGAAGATAGAGGCACTGCTATTGCCTCCCATTAGGAAAAAGAGTGGCAAACAAACAGTGGCATTGCCATCAAAATTGTGTTTGGTTAGATATGTGTATAAAGAGATAAATGCATAAATGAGAGAATTCTTTGTAAAGATTAATGTATGATGAACAAACCTCATGAATTATTTGATATATTTTGATTAAAATGTAGTGATGTCATTAATCAACATAGTATAAATCAAGAATTAAAGAAGTATGTTGTAAAGTAAGTTGTACTTTTTAGAGAGTTATTTGGTTTCTTTTGCTTTAAAGTATCTCTGCATTCTATAAGTTGTCACCTTCATGGGAATATTGATAATTACACTTTTATGATGATATATGTTAATTAGTTGTCCATGTGAAATGTTCTTTTATGGAGTTCACATTATTTGTAAAACAAGAATTGCACTCTGAAGAATATTAAAAGACAGTTCAGTAAGAGCATGGGTTCAAGACTCTGGCTCCAGACTCTTGTCTACATTGTAATTCCAGCCTCCAACTTCTCATCTGTGTGTATGAGGGGATTAAAGTGAGTTGGTGACCATGGTTATCTCATTAGGTATATGAAATGAGGGAATTAGAGCAATGTCTCTCACAGTTACTCAACAAGTAACCATTTCTATACCATGCATCATAGCAAATATGATTCTATAACTGATGAAGACATCATAGCAAATATGATTCTATAACTGATGCACATATCATAGCAGATATGAAATAAATGAAGAAACCAACCCATGGGCCAGGTTTCATTCTATCATGTTTTATCAGGAGCAAGATCACTTGTGATTTTGAGTGTTCAGAAATCACTCTAGGACTATTCTTGGAGAATGACTCTATCTTAAACAAAGGCCATGAAGCACCAGGATTAGAGGAAATATAAACAGGAAATAGGTAGCCATCTGGCTTTTTAAAAATGGACAAAGAAATGTGTATGTATGTATTAAGAATGCATATAAAGCTATTCATTTTCCTTATTAAAATATATTTCTATATAGTATATCTTGATTATGTTATACTATCCTTCTATTTGTCCCAGTTTCTCTCCATCTCCTCTCTCACCTAGATTCATTCCCTTTATGCATCATTGGAAAACAAACAACCTTCTTAGGAAATAATATATAATATAATACAATATATTCTTGTCTCAAGTTGAATTTCTGTTTTTAAATAATAGACAAGTATTTTGTATGTCTAGAAAAATATGTAAATCAATCTGAAAGTTGATCAGATGTGCACAGGGCACTAAAAAGACAACTGAACATCTCTGAGTTCTCACTTCAGGTCTTCACAGTCACCATGATCTTGGCTGAGAACTGCCATATTCTGACCTCTATGTCTGTTACACCTGAAGTTAAAAGAACTCATGTTATCATTCTATTTGAAACAAAATATAAAATCCAATTATAGATATGGATTTCAAAGACCAAAGCACCAGGCTTGGATTTTTGGTCCTATTATAATTCATCCATTAGATTAAAACAATCATTGTAACAGAACAGACTGTGTGGGTACTTTGATGTGTCTCAGGTACACAATCTATGTAAGAACAGTGACATCTCTCAACTGTCCAGACTGTTCAATCCACAGGACACCTTTGAATAATTTGTCTTGTTTATATTGCTAAATTAAATATTCTAAGGCCTTCCCAATCAGTTTTGCCCCATGATTTTGTAGTTTAAAGCTCATGAAACATATTTTAGACATCATACTAACATAAATATTATTACTGGTATGATTTATATACAACACATTATAAAAATGAGATATGAACAGGCAAAGAGGCTTGCTTAGGTCACACAACCAGTATGTAACAAGGCAGGAACTCAGATCACCTTTTTCTAGCTAACCCCCTCATTTGCCACTCACAGAGCAACACCCTGAAAACTGACTTTACATCTGGCCTGTGAAGCAATTATGTCCTTATCTTCCTACAGAGTTCACATAGCTTTGTCTTGCAGAGCTATTGTGGTTGTTTTCAACATTACACTATTGTTGTTGATGCTGCTACTGTTATTGTTATTGTTATTATTATTATTCAGTGTGATATGCCAAGTTTTGAGTTGAGAACAAGACTTGAAATAAAAACCATAAGTCATCTCTAGAGATTATTGAACTACTAAGGGTTAGTGGAGGTCTGGCCCAGTAAAATTGCAACGAGGTAAAAATGGTGAATATGTGATGGTGTAAAGTCTCTGTGCTTGGTGACCACTCAGGGGATATCCACTCAAACAGAGAGAAAGTCACTGGAAATCAAAGAACTTTGGTAATCCTTCTTTTGAAAGTGAGGATAGGCCTGAACTGTTTTTTTCTTCCTTTAACATAAGGTGAAATTTATAAAAATATGAAGTTCCCTATGCAGTCTGTTACTCATAGATTTGTTAGAATTACACTACTTTTTGTTCACAATAAAGTTATTTTCCTCCTCATTCCTACTCACATCACTCCCATGCTCTTGACTTCTGAGCATCTCTTATTTCTTCTTTCTCACTTTTTTCAAAAATTTACCCAATGGGAAAGCAAATACATATGGCACCAAATCAAGCTTGTAAAGAACTAAACAAACCAATAAATAAAACTTGCCATGAGATCCTCCAGTGCACTAAGGTCTTCTATCTTGAGAATCAGATGTTCTCTCTCCAGTAAGGCTTCATTAGTTAACATGTTCTTTCATTTCTGGTTTGAATGATTTGAGGCACACTCCTGTTGCCCTTAACACAGTGAAGCCTGTGAGGTGGAATCTAAAACCATATCATAGATTATTCTCCATTTATAGGAAGGCTAACTCATGATTGACTACATTGGGGTGGCAAAGGCCTATTTCTTTATGTCTTATTATTACTTTTGAAAAGAAGTAATTCCCATTCTGGAGACATTTCCTTCATGGTAATTACCTATAAAAGAGATAATCTACTTATCAGTGAGCTCTTCTAGGACTAAAACAGTAATACCCTACTATATCAGGTGTTCAGTTACAAATACTTCTAACACATTTCGTGAGTGTAACACCTGATTCCATCTTCAACCTTAAAACTGCTAAAGCCACTGCCTGAACAAGTACCATGAAATGGGACAGAAATGGCTGGAAAATTGTCATTGTCTCTTTCCTATCAGGAATATCTATCTTTTACTCTTAGGGGACACCCTCTGCAGACAGCACTATGAATTCTCTTATTTCTAATAACCAGTGTTACCTTCTCTATCTGCATTTGCAGACTCCCTGTCAGTCACCAAGATGGGTTGTTTCTCATTAATTATGTACTACTGCTCACGCAAAGACTGGTATAAATTTCTCAATCCTGAGAGATCTAAGACTCAGTAGATTTGAGGAATACCAGAAAATATCTGGGTCTTTGAACGAAACCTTAGGTAATGAAACCAAAACAAAAACATACAACCTAAAGATCAATTAAATAATCAAACTTCCAGGAAGATCACCTTTCTGAGACAATCTGAGGGTTTCACCACACCCTATTACAACTAACAACATATAATATGACTGTTTTGGCAGAATTTTTTAAAAAAATGGATACTGTAGGAATGTTATTGTCACTGCTCATGGGCCTACACTTTAATCTTATCAATGTACTCCTTAGGAATTTATATGTAATTCATTTGAAATTTTATTCTTTGACTTATTAAATTTATTTTAAATTTCATATGTATGTGTGAGTACCTGTGGAAGTATACGCAATATATTTGTAAGTACCCAGGAAGTCCAAAAAGGATGTTGGAGACCTTAGGACTGGAGGGCAAAGTGATTCTGAAAAAGTCTGATGTAGGCATTAGGAGCTAGACCTGGAGCCGAAGGAGAGCAGGGGTTGCTCTTTGTCACTGATCAATCCTACCAGCTACTTCTAGGATTTAACATCTTGAATATTAGCTCAGAATCTTCAGAGGTGAAATAAGGTACAATTCAGTATTGTTTGTTTTCTTTGAGATTCAAATCCAGTTTCTTGGGTATGTTGGTCAAAACCTTTTTCCAAATCACTATTTTACCTTCAGGGGATGTTAAGACTTTCTAAGTTAAATATGAGCAACACATTTATATCACACACAAGAATATGGATATATATATATATATATATTAATATATATATATATATATATATATTTAAAATCAATTTCCATAGCCACAGGGCTTACCAGTTATAACATTTTCGTACATCATTATTTACGTCTATAAATATTGTCATTACCATTAGTTTTCCATTTGTTAGTTAATGACATCAAAGCTCAAAATTTTGAGTCAAATAACTTATCTGCACAAATAACAAGTAACCTAGCTTTAAGCTAAGTGTGGGCTTCTGTCTCAAATACCATTGTTTATACAAGCTGATGCTGTTGACAGTAAAAATTAATATAATTAATAAAATTAATATAATTGGAAGTGATTCTTTAATACATATTTGAAGATGTAATGTGTTTAGTATAATATTGTATGTCTATGAAACACTAAAAAATTATATAGGTTTACATGAATTATTATTATCAATAGTTTTTCATTATGCTAAATGAAAAGACCCGATAGCCCATTTTGCAACTAAAACACATAGATTAAAAGTAAGGATGTCAGATAACTATGAATGAATTTATATAATTTTTTTCCAAGTTGATAATAATATGGAAGAGCAACAGATTTTTGCCTTAAGATTGCAGTTTTTTAAACAATATGAAAGCTATAATAGATAATGATAATTTGAAATATTTTTTGGATATTTCCATTATTTACATTTCAAATGCTTTCCCCCTTTCCAGGTCTCACCTTCGGAAAACCCCTATCTCATACCCCCTCCCCCTGCCTCTATGAGGGTGCTTCCCCACCCACCCACCCACTCCCATCTTCTCTCCCTAGCATTCCCTTACACTAGGGCATCTAACACCCTCAGGCCCAAGGGCCTCCTTCCCACTGATGTCCAACAAGGCCATCCTCTGCCACATACTTGGCCAGCACCATGGGTCCCTCCATGTGTATTCTTTGGTTGGTGGACCAGTCTCCAGGAGCTCCGGTAGGTCTGGCCAGTTGACACTGTTGCTCCCTCCTTGGGGCTGCAAAACCCCTCAGCTCCTTCAGTCCCTTCTCCAAGTCCTCCATCCTGAACCCCACACTCAGTCCAAATAATTGGCTGCGAGCATCTGCCTCTGTATTTGTCAGGCTCTGCCTGAACCTCTCGGGAGACAGCTTATCATGCTTCCTCAGCCAGCATCTACAATAACATCCAGGTTTGGTGGCTGTATATGGGATGTATCCGCAGGTAGGGCAGTCTCTAGATGGCCTTTCCTTCAGTCTCTGCTCCACACTTTGTCTCTATATTTCCTCCTCTGAGTATTTTGTTCACCCTTCTAAGAAACACTGAAAGATCCACATTTTGGCCTTCCTTCTTCTTAGGCTTCATAATTTGAAATATTTTAAGTCAATCAAATATCACAGAATTGCTACAAAACTCAAAGAAAAGTGAACCATAACTTCCTCACTGGACGCTGTAGTGTAAATATCTCACCTGCTCTGTGCTCCCTGCAGGTCGCCAGCGCAATGCACCTATCTTAGAGCTCTCTGGATTTGCAAATCAACAACATCAACAACAACCCCACACACACACCAGTTAATTTTGGTGTGGGTGTGCCTTGTGTATTCAGTGGCTTGGCACTTCAGCTAGCAACTGTCTCCTCAGGTATAATAGCATTAACGTCTTTTAAAATCTATCTTTCGTTTCTGCTAACCCAGAACCAATCAGGGAAGTAGCCGCTAGAATCACTTTCTCCTGAATTCTTACATGCAGACACAGGCCTTTAGATTTCTTCGTTCTGATTCCCCTTCATGGTGATCCTTCATCTTTTCTCCCTCCCTCTCCCAAGCCCGGGAACCCTAAAATTCTTACCTCTTTCTACCCAATCATTGGCCATTGGCAACTTTATTTTCCAATCAGAGCCAACTGGGAGCAGGCTTTCTTTAGCATAAGTGCAGGACCCTGCAAACAGGGTTTTTGGGTAACATAATTAGCATGAGAACACAAGCCGCTACAGGACTCTGCACCTGAAATAAAATTTATAGCCTGTAAATCTGGCTATTTTGCCTGATGACACAAAAATATTTGGTATTAAAATCAACTTCACATTTTCAGAAACATATTCAGTGAAATAACTTCTTATCAATAGGTGTTCTCAAATGCAAGTTTTAGATTTCTACAAAATTATGCTAACAGATGTCTTAAAAATTGATGAATTTATGTTTACTTTATATTCATTCCTGTACTTTGTCTATATGGGAACAAGTGCTCAGAAACTGACAACATCTTTCTGTGGACGGAGCACTGTGCTTTCCATCAACACAAAGTCCACATAGCTGGCTTTGTCTCTAAAATTCAACAGCAATGCTTTCACTTCAGTCTTCTGAGGTCTCCCATTGTAACCCAGAAGGTTAAGGTCCAAGACACTCTGTACAATTGTGCTTCATGTTGTGCTTCAGGGATGGATTTACTGGTTCATCTTTGATAACCATATCAACAGAAATTTTAAGACTTTGCTGTTTCTTAGATGTTTGAGGGTTGATTGTTTCATTATTCTATTATGGTTGTGTGAGTTAAAAAGATAGACAAAACCACCTTTCCTATATCTTTGGGCAAGTATAATAATTTCCATCCATCAATGGAATTCAATACTCATTGTTTATTAATTTTTAAATTGAAAATAGATTCTTCTCTCATAAACTATATCCCAGTCACAGTTTCCCCTCCTCCATTCCTCCTAGCTCCTCCTCATCCTTCCCTTTTTCCCAAATACACTCCCCCTCCTTTTCCTTCCAGAAAAGAGGAGGCCCTCAAGAAATGACAGCCAAATAGGACAAAACAAAATACAATCAGAGAAAGCAAATGCCCTCATATTGATGCTGGACAAGGCAACCCAGTAGGAGGAAAAGAGTCTCAAGAGCAGGCAAAAGAGTCAGAGGTATACTTGCTCCCACTCTTAGGAGTCTCACAAAAATACATAACTAACAACCATAACATACATGCAGGAAAACCTGGTGGTCAAGACCCACATAAGCCCCATGTTTGTTGCTTCAGTCTCTTTGACCCCATGTTAGCCATGCTTAGTTGATACAGTGGGCCATGTTCTGGTATTCTCCACTCCCTTTGAATTATACAATCTTTCTTCCCCCTCCTTTCCCAGGTTCCCCCAATCTCTCAGGGGAAGAACTTGATAGAGACCTTCAATTTAGACTCTTATTCTGCATAATGCCGTGGGTCTCAGCACTGGGTCCCATTTACTGCCAAAGGAATCCTCTCTGATGATGACTGGACAAGAAACTAAACTATGAGTATAGCAGAATAGTGATATTTTTCCTGCTGTGCTGGTTCCACCTTAGGTTTCTGAGCTAACTAGTCTCATTTTCCTGGCCATCCAGGCCATTCCAGGAATGCACTGCTTCTGGTACCCTAGGCCTCAAGTTAAACCAGGCATGGATGGCTACACTCACAAATTTTATAGCATCACCATTGCCCCAGTACAACTTGCTGCCACAACAGTTGGGCTGTATTTTTATAGCCTTCTATATTTATGATTTATTGTTAGGTAGGAAGTAAATAATACAGCTTTGAGAAAAGAATAAAAACTTTAAGAAGTATATATTTATATACCAATATTTTAAACTTAGTTGAAATGATAGATAAATATACATTGGAGAAAATGATAACCAACAATTTTAAAGAAAAAAAAAAGAGAGAAAATGATGCATTAATGAGACCATTAGTTCATTCTAAATGGACATATACCTATCAAAAATCTATGGAATCTCAAGGTTGTGGAATAATGAGCCATTTCTCAGAGAGAAAGTGAAAACATCACATTTAAAGACTGTTTACTTACAAATTATTTAAAGTAAGGTTAGATACCGAAATATCACTTGTATCATCTATATCACCTATAATGGAAAGCTTGTGGCCATTAGCAATAGGAAGTAGTGACACAGGGTTCTATGGCTGAGTATGTGACTAATTATAAAAAGTCTGAGATATTGAGAATGGTTAGTGTACTGGCTGGTTTTGTGTCAACTTGACACAAGCTGGAGTTATCACAGAAAAAGGAGTTTCAGTTGAGAAAATGCCTCTATGAGATCCAGGTGTAAGGCATTTTTTCAATTAGTGATCAAGGAGGGTTGGCCCCTTGTGAGTGTTACCATCTGTGGGCTGGTGGTCTTAGGTTCTATAAGAAAGCAAGTGAAGCAAGCCATGAGAAGCAAGTCAGTAAGGAACATCCCTCCGTGGGCTCTGCATCAGCTCCTGCTTCCTGACCTGCTTGAGTTCCAGTCCTGACTTCCTTTAGTGATGAACAGCAGCATGGAAGTGTAAGCCAAACAAACCCTTTCCTCCCCAACTTGCATCTTGGTCATGATGTTTGTGCAGGAATAGAAATCCTGACTAAGACAGTTAGAAAGGCTTCAGTTCAAAGTAATTTGTTTTTCATCATCTCACGTGTGGCATGCTGGAACCACTCTCTCATGGGATATTTTGATAGCCTCCCTCTGGTACTTGCCATCTGTTTCTCCATGTTTCTCCAGTTATTTATTGTATAGTAAATAACTCCCATGCCAAGCAACTTCTTATAGTAGTGGCTTTGAGCATCTCCTTATGAATCCACGCCTTCTCCATCTGTGCTCAGGTGGGTAAATGGGAAAGAGAAATAAGAGATGTGCATCTGAACTTGTTTGCCAATTCGAGAATTCAGGTTTTAACATGAGGTGATCACATGGTGTGTTAAACAGTACAACAGAAGTGAGGCCTTCTGTTTAGGAGTTTTTCAACTAAAGTTTTGCTCCATTTTAGAATGAAACTCGGAGTCCTTAATGAATGACAGGAAAGAGAGCTTGCCAGAGATGAAAACAGAGACAGCTAATAGAAGAGAAAAACATTGCAGGAGTTAAAAGTTCAAACGATGGGGAGACAGGGAAGAGAAATGGCAGAATAAGTTCTCCTGAAGGAAGACTTGGAGGAGTAGATGTTACAAAAGGATTTGGGGAGGGCTAGAAGTGAGTCATAACAGTTGGAAAGTAGAGAGTGAAGTGACTTCTGAATCTTCAAGTAGAAACAGAACAATGTTTTGACTAGTATGGGAAATCCACCATAAAGTAACATGGACATCAGGACACATGTAACTGGAAGGTGGAAACTGAGTAAGTTGTAAGTTCTAAGATGCTGCCTTTCAGATAACAATCACCTTTTCCTTTAATGTAGTTTACTAGAACTTACTCTTTGGTTTTAAATGCTCTTCTTCCCACCAAATGTATGATTCCCCAAAACATTTTACACACTAGAACTTAAAATGGATTTGTGTTATTGGTGAATTTTACATCTCTGTCAGATGTTAGTATAATATGATACAGTAATAATGTATAAACTTTCAATTTATTTATTTAAAAATATTCATTATGCAACTTGTGTGATAAGAATAAACGAATGACATTGAACATCGAGTGAGTAAGAAAAATCTATCTAGATAACACAAAGAAGATGACATTAAATCAAACATGATGAATGTTAATTATAGGAGCAACACCGAACATTTGATAGAAATTTAATGGCTAGAGTAATTCTCATGATCTGAAATAGCCAGGGATATTCTAGTAAAGGACTTCATAGAAACTAAATTTTAACCAGTTGATTTAATTACCATCAGAATTGCTAAACCACAGTTTATCTGTTGGTGAATATGTGATCAAAAGGTGACAATCTAACTTAAGAATGACTAAGCTGTATCTAGTGTATTGAATCATCCAAAGTGAATGGATAGCAAAATAACTAAAACCAAATCAAATCAGTTGGGACAAAACACATCTTCATGCAAAAGGGCCAGTGACATGTCTACAAACAATAGCAAAAATGAAAGAGGCTTTGTAATAGAGTAAGTATATAATAAGTTTTATAGTACACCTTGCAAAGTTGTGGATGGTGATCATATCTAGTTGTATTTGAGATCTAAGATGTACTAAGCACAGAAAAGAAAGGGAAATACAGTCAGTGAATTCCAACATGTTCAGAAATAAAGTTAAAACAAAGGGAGATAGGGACTACTAGACAAATATATAGAAACCTGCAGTTGTGTGGCTACATACTTTTGTGTTGTTTTAAGATAGGAGTGTTATGTGGTTTGTAAGCAAGTTCTTTGTTTTAATGTTGTGAGACCCACTGTGATGGATGTCTGAGCATGGGTAGTTTGTCGTATGACTGGATGCTCCAGTCCAGTATGCACTGTGCCTTTAAAACATTTATTTAAGTCAATCTGACATTCTAGGTAAATTAACAAAAATTATATTAAGATAATTTGTTCTTAGTGCTTTAGGTGTTCAAAGAGCCTTCTTGTCAGGAGCTATACATGTTCCTTGTAATTCTGTCACAAAAAGAGACAGGCTTTGTAAAACTCATTACCAGCTATTTATGTCATAAAAATGTGTAAAGATACTATAATTCACACTCCTAACAATAACACCTGTGATTTTTTTCATTTACATATTTCTAAAATGGTACAGAATTCTGATTTTCCTTAGGGAAAATAAAATTTATTGACCCAGTCTTTTTGTGTGTATGTTTCTTTTCTCCCTCTCTGTTGCTGTTGCTTTCTCCGTCTCTTTTTTGCAACCTCCATGTGTGCATACATGTTGGTGTATGTGTGACTGCTTTTGGAGACCAATTGCTGTTTTTACTCAGTCTCTCTCCTTATTCCTACTGAACCTAGAACTCTGAACCACTAAAATGTTTAGTCAATGAGCTCCAGGGATCTGTCTATCTGTTTCCACTCATAGCATATGGCTTATAGACACACTATGCATACCCAGCTCTTTTAGAAAGGATGCTGGGGACTCTACCTGAGGATCTTATACTTGTACAGGAAGCGCTTTACTGGCCGAGTCATCTCCCCAGTTACCATAGGTCTCTTTCCTATGTCCTTTTGCCTGAGGAAAAAAATTATTTATTTCTATTTCATTGATCATCAGATGATTTTTATATTTGATCATATTTATATTTACTATATATAAGACATCATATTTGGATTCTATGCATTTTTTAGACAAATAGTTTGCTTGAGTTTTTCACTTTCCTTTCTTTCTTGTCTTCATATCCAATTGTGGTTACATCAATATTTTCTGTGTCTTCTGTATAGAAGGTGAAGACTTTCAACACATTAAATTAAAATGTATTCACCTAATAGATATTTGTTCCTACTTCTTTAAAGATAAAGATATGGAATAACACTTCTCCCTTTAATGATGCTGATATGAAATATTTATTAAAGTATTGGCATTTATTTTTCACTGATGGATTACTTTTGTCAAGCAGATGTTTCTATTTGTCGATGTCCAATCCTGTTCTAGCACAGGCTGATAAAATGAACAATTGCTGTTTTACTTATCTTGTCTCTTCCTTGTATTTTGATCAACATGGTCTTTTGAAAGAGTAAGCCTCTCATTCTAAAAGAAAATATCAAATGGTAGAATTTCATTGGAAGAACAAGTCACCAAATGAAGTTTGCCAGATCACATGGATATTATAACAGTTATATGACCATGTCATTTTATTTCTGCAAAAGGAATATCAGGAAAATCTTCATGTTACCAGAATTTTAAGTGATGACATTTATGATGTTGACATGTGGAAAAGTGCAAGGACTACTTTGAGAGTTCTGAAAAGTTTAGTGCAAATAAAGCACTATTTTTAAAATTTCATTTGTTAATTGGCTATTTTATTTATTTACATTTCAAATGTTGTCCCTTTTCCTGGTCTCCGCTCTGCAAACCACCATCCCATTCCTCCTCCTCTTTGCCTCTAAAAGGATGCTCCCCCACTCACCCATCCACTTCTACCTCACCCCTCCAGCATCCCTCTATGCTGGGGCAACAAGCCTCCACAGGACCAAGGGCCTCCCCTCCCATTGATGCCAGATAAGGTAATCCTCTGCTATATAATTAAATAACATTTAAAAAAAGAGAGAGTTTGAGAATACTTTGTTTTCACCATTGAAACACAGAGATCATGTGCTATGGAAGTCAAAGGAATTCTAGCATTTTCTACATTTAACAGCAATCCTTCATTGTCCAAGCTGCACATAGCCATTCGGATAGGTGGAAAAACCTGACTCTTTCATATAAACATGTCAGAATTAGTATTGACCTAGGGGACCACTATAATTTTCTCTTATGTCTTCTAATCTATCATTTTTGTCTTACAATAGAAACCTTTGGGAGCTGTTATCAGCTGGATAAGAGATTTTATATGGAGATCACAAACAGTAGCTGGTTCCAGCCACCTACCCTTCTTCTAACAGGCATCCCTGGACTAGAAGATGTGCAGATATGGTTCTGCATCCCACTATGTGTCATGTACCTAATTGCCCTCCTAGGAAACTGCACCATCCTCTTTGTTATCAAAACCACTTCCATCCTTCATGAGCCTCAGTACATATTCTTATCTATGCTGGCAGCTACAGATGTTGGTCTCTCCATATCAACTCTGCCTACAGTACTGAATGTCTTCCTCTTGAATCACAGAGATATTAAGATCGACTCTTGCTTGACACAGATGTTCTTTATCCATACCTTTTCTTCCATGGAGTCAGCCATCCTGTTGGCTATGGCTTTTGACCAATTTGTTGCTATTCGTAATCCATTACACTATACTGTAGTTTTAACCCCCCCTAGGATTATCAAGATGGGACTTGCAAGTGTTGTTAGGGGTGTGATGTTAATGGTCCCCTTGCCAATCCTGCTCAAGCGGTTGCCCTTCTGTAAGGGTGTCATCCTGTCCCATTGTTACTGCTACCATCCTGACATCATGAAGCTGGCCTGTGGTCCTGTCAGGGTCAATATCATCTATGGATTGTCTCTAGTCCTCTGTTCGTTTGGAGTTGACTCTGTACTTATTGTCATATCTTACATCTTGATTTTGAAAACAGTGCTGGGTATTGCGTCAGGAGATGGTAAGCTCAAGGCACTCAATACCTGTGTCTCCCATATATTCACTGTCTTTATATTTTATGTCCCACTCATTGTTCTGGCCCTAATTCACAGGTTTGGTACATTTGCATCCCATCTTCTCCATGTCACCATGGCCAATCTTTTTCTCTTCTTGACTCCTGTTCTAAACCCCTTGGTTTACAGTCTAAAAACCAAGCAGATAAGGTCTGCAGTGTGTCAAATATTTAAAGTTTGGGGAAACTTGCTCAAATAGCCACATACAGTCTTAGCAAAAGAGATGCCGTACTTCTCTGTCCTTCCATCTGTCTGCTTCCCAGGAACGTGCTTTTACTTCATGGAATAATTTGTGGAGAAACAAGGAGATATTTTTGCCTTCTAAGAAGAGGACAGCATTTTGATTATCATTAAAAATATATTGATCTACTACACCGTAAACTGAGAGTACATGATGAGATTCAGTGTGGGATATGCACATATTTTTGTTTCGTTACTTTGAAAGAGACACATGAGTTATGCAAAATTTGAAGGGATGTGGAAATGTAGCACTTGCTACCATCTTTTAGGAATGAAAACAAGCTTAGTTAACATAAAGGGGAAAATGTCACTTTTTATTTTTAAATTATTTTTAAACTTTAATATAATATTGAAAATTGAAAACTTTAAATGTAAAATTATTCCTCTAAGAAATCAAAGATGGCAGCATATTCTGAGATGTGGGAGTAGGGCAGAATGTTATAGTTGGAGGAAGTAATAGGTAATAATAATAGAACTTCCTTTGGTGCACATGCGACAAATGGCAGTAAGAGAGGGGACACCTGGATGGCCATCAGTTTTTACATTCATCTAATTAATTAAAAATAAAATTGATTTATGTACTGATTCTACCAAAATTGATTCACTTTAATAAATTTAGTGGGCCTCTGAAATACTTTGCTTGGGATAGACAGGCGCTCTTACTCTGATAGCATCCCATAGTACAGTTATCCTGAGGATCTATTAGGAAATCATTCCATATACATACTTGGAAATTTACCGTGTTTGGCTATTGTTAGAGTTTTATAATTGATGTCTAGTGTAAAGGGTATTCATTTTGTTATTATTTTCTGTTATAGTTTGTAATATTCTGCTTCTCTTTCTCCTTCTCTTATACCTCATATACATGATCACAGTATATATGGAAAGTCCACCTAAAATGTTTTCCCTAATACTTGAATAATCATTTAATGCAGCATAGAAAATCCTGATATCTGACATATATTGTCCCAGCTACCAAGTGAGTGTCCTGTGATTCAATTAAGTTCTGATAATATTCACCTATAGACAGCATTAGATCAAAATGATCCAGGGCTAAATCTTGAATGATTATTTCAACTTAGCAGTCACTGGACCAATAATGAGCTTCTTCTCAATGACATTTTGATTGAACTCTTGGCTGTTGTAGAAGTCTAACTATCATGAGCTCAAATTTTAAAATATAATCAAGTACTTTATTAAGGAAAGAGAAAAAAATGTACTGTTGGTCATAAGCCAAAGCCAAATATATGTATATATATATATATATTTGACAGAATCATAATTATTTTTAAAACTTTTATGTAATGAAGGGGCTTGAATAGTCCCCTTCATTACATAAGTAAGAATAAATATTTGACAGAATCATAATTATTTTTAAAACTTTTATGTAATGAAGGGGCTTGAATAGTCCCAAGCAAGGCAAACACAGGCCCAAGCATGACAAACATTGAATACAGGTTTTTGTCCTTTTACTCCTTTTCTTCCCCCCTCCTTAAAATTGTTAATTTCCTATAGCTACCCTGTCCCCAAGGTCTACTCCTTTATTAGGCCCTGAGCCAAAACACTGAAGGTCCAATAATCAAATGTCATTATTTGGTTAATATGTCCGGACTTGCCAAGCCACCTTTGCATAGACTCCTCCTTTCCCTTTAAAACTCTCCTCTGTAAAAAAACAAAAAACACGCCCTCTTTTGCATCTCTTTGTCTTTGTTCTCTTTGTTTTCTTGCTTCTGCTTGCCGCTAAGGCTGCCTTTGCAGTCCCACCCCACCCCACTTGCCTTCTATGGTAATAAATCTCCTTTGGGTAAAGAATTTGTGCCTGTGTATGTCCTATACAGATTCTAGGGAGCCAACTTCTTTCTAACATAACACCATAAATAACATTTTAACTCCAGGTTAGATTAGAAATATGGAATTCACATTCATGAAGAAAGGCATCTAGAATACTTAAATAAGGAAGCTACCATCCAGATGTAGAAAAGTGAAAGCACTTAAGGTAAATTTAGAAAAATGCTAGAGAATGATACTAATGAAAAAGAAATTTAAAAGTATGTAGAGATAATGGTATTAATATTCACCCTGGAAACAAATATATGATGAACATATATTCATCACTTAGGTAGAGGGAATTTGGGAGAAAAATTGCATTTGAAGAAGTTCATGAATTTAACCCTGGTTTTCACTTCTTTGAAGACTATTGCTAAAAATGCATGTGGACATGCCCATCTGAAGATCAAAAACCAGCTTCTCAAAATGACAATCCAGGTGTTCTATGACTAGAGCAAATCAAAGACACAAAACTAGCTAACAATGATGTGCGACATAGGAAACCAGAATAAATGTTTTGTTCCTCTAAAAGCGACGCAAGAGTATTTTGAGGAAAAAGATATACAAAATAATTTACTGATGAACTGCTATGACCCACACACTCTGTAACAAGGATGGTGAAATGGTCGACAATAGATGTAAATTTTGTTCTCATAGAAATAGTGTAAGAAAGAGGAAGGATAATTTAGTAAATAAAATAGAGCAAGAACCAGAGGAAAGAAAGCAAAGCAGAAAGCGAAGAAATAGGATTTGGGATTTGATGAAGTTTAGGAATCTTTTATGGAATTATTTAATTATAAACCTCACTTGGAGCTATAAAAATATAGTGAACTTACCCATGAATAGAAGCTAACAAAATTCTGGCCAAGAACTGCTTTCTACTGTTTAGTTAGTAAAGTCCATCAAATCATGCACTAAGAAATATAGGAGAAAATAAAACTTGTGATTATATAAATGCAATGTCTTTATTCATAAAAGCTGTAATTTCAACATTTTACTTATTTTCATATCTATATACACATCCCAGATGTAAACATACAGTAAAATAAACAATCATTTTCACTGTGAAATTGAAAGTTGTATTTTTCTTCATAGAAACTGTCATCTTCTCTGGATCTTCAAAGATTTCCTCAGGGCAGAACGAATCTGCTTGGTCTTCAGGCTATATACAATTGGGTTGAGCATTGGGGGCATAAAAAGATAGATGTTTCCCAGGACAGCATGTGCTATTGGAGAACTTCTGTGACTGATTCGATGCATTACAGTTATTGCCAACAAGGGACCATAGTAGATAAAGACAATAAAGATATGAGACAGACAAGTGTTGAGTGCCTTCATCTGACCTTCTCTGGAAGCAATCCCCATAACTGCTTGAAATATCAGAGTGTAAGAAATGGCTATGAGCAGAAAGTCCACCCCAAAGGAAAATATAACCAAAACCAGCCCGTAGAAAATATTGATCTTGACTTGGCCACAAGCTAGTTTCATGACATTTGGGTGGATACAGTAGGAATAGGACAACATCTGCCCCTTGCAGAATGGTAATCTCTTGAGTAGTATAGGCAAGGGCATCATAAGTGCTACACCCCTCAGAAAGGCTGCTAGTCCCATCTTGGTGACCCGTGAGTTGGTAAGGATAGTCGTATATTGCAGGGGGTGACTGATGGCCACAAAACGGTCAAAAGCCATTGCTAACAAGATTCCTGAACCCATGGAAGAAGATGTATGGATGAAGAAGAGCTGAGCAAGACAACTGTCAAATGCAATTTCGTAGAGGTCAAAGATAAAGACTTTTAGCACAGAGAACAGTGTGGAGACAGACAAGGCAATGTCAGCCCCGGCCAGCATAGACAAAAAATGGTACTGAGGCTCCTGCAAACTCCTTTCTGTCCTCACTAAGTAAATTACAGTACAGTTCCCTGCTAACGTAGTGATGTACATTAGGCTCAGGAGTGGTCCCAGCCACAGGCGGGCACCCACCAGCCCTCTAAGGCCAGTGAGAATGAAGACAGAAGGTTGAAATGTGGTATTAAATTCAGACATGGGCGACTGTGAGAATCACTGTGCAAAGCTGTTTCTCTGATACTGAAGCCTAGAAAGAAGCATAAGTTAAATGTCAGATTCCAGGAAGTTCTAACAAATGTGTAAGAGATCACATAGATAATCCTTCTCATTACAAATCTCCATGTAGAGAAGAGCCAGTTAAGATGGCAGTGAAAATAAATAGTGCGTTTTGTGTTCAACCCATTCCTAAACCAGCTGGACCCAAGAGCCTAGAATGAGAGTTATGGATCGGCAAATATAAACAGCAGTACATAAATAAAGAAAAATCAATTTAAAAGTCTTAACATATTCAAACAAACATGGTATTGGAGTGATGCTAAGTGGGTAAGAGCACTTGCTGTATCATTTTCCACCATGTTCCCTTGAGACAGGGTCTCTCACATATCCTGAGGATTGGCTTGTAGCCAGTAAGTCCCACTGATCTTCCTTCTCCCTATGACCCCACAGTGCAGGGGTTACAGACACCTGCCACTATGCTCCACTTTTTTCATAGTTCTGGGACATATAATGTCACTCTTGAAATTCTGTGTGTATGTACTTGTGCACAGTGGCACACATATATGTTAATGGACACACACAATTATAAAAACAGAAGAAATTACCCTAGATGCCAGAGTATCCAGTTTCTCTGTTTTCTCAATATAAGAGATGAAATCTAAGTTGAAACGAGCTTTGGTTCTTTTTCTTCTTCTGCTCCTCCACAAGCACACATTTATGTATTTAGATATATTCTCCTGGCAAATAAATAATGATTTTGTGTCTTTGTTAGTATTTTTAAAATATTATGTAAATATGCTTAAATAGAAAGCATAATCTATAATATTTAATATATTTATTATATATTTATAATATTTGGCTTTTTAAATTTTATATATAAAGTATGTATATAATGATTTAACATGTGCCATTTTACCTTCTTTATTCTGTGTTTTTCTTCTATGGTAGAAATATAAATTAAAAACCTGTTAGCATTCTTTATAGTAATTCCAATAATTTCATAATAATATCTAATAATTATTGATATAGAATCAGAAGCTTACAAGTGAAGCTCATGTCACTTGGGGATATATTTCCCCTCTTTGGTCTTTTAAAAATATTTGACCATCTAAAATATTTTTTCTGTGAAAATTTATCTTTCTTGATTTCTAGAAAAAAATAAATGCTTTTGAAATTATTTTATGATTAAATACTTTAATGAATTACTCTTCTGTACTTTTAGATGTCTTTTGTTCTATGGACATTAAAAAACAATAACTAGTATCAGTTTCAATCAATTCTTCCTCCATAACTAATTGTATTTATTCTTTGATTCTGGATGCTTTTAAATACGTATTTTCATTCTAATCTCTAACATTACCTTTAGAAAACTTTGAATTTAGAATCTCTGAGGCTAAAACCACATTCTACACATAGTTAGATGTCTGAAAAGTTTTTGTGTTATATCCATCTAATAATCTCTATGAATTTTCCTAGCAGGAATTAATCATAACTAGCCCACATTAATTAAATATATTGTTGCAGATTAGTATTTTACTTGATCTTGAATTTTTACTTCATCTTCAAATTAAATAATAAACAGAATTAAAAACAAAAACCCAAAAACCCAGCACAGAATAAATTAGACAGGGTCCATATGGGCTCCTGGAGAGTGAACTAGCAAGAGGACCTGCATGGTCTGAATCAGGTCCTCTGCATATGTGCTGTGGCTATTAGCTCAGTGTTTTTGTGGGACTTCTAACATTGGGAATGAGTGTGCCTCTGACTCTTTTGCTTCCTCCTGGGATTCTTTCTTCCTGTTAGGTTGCCTTGTCCAGCTTCTATGTGGGGCTTCTGCCTTGTCTTATTGTATTTTGTTGTATCATGTTTGGATGCTGTCATTTGGAGGTCCGTTCCTTTCTGAAGGGAGGCAAATTGGAAGTGGATCCAGTGGAGAGAGGAGATGGGGGTGGGGAACTGGAAGTGTAATGAGAGGGAAAAATGTGGGAGGGATGTATTGTATGAGAGAAGGACCTATTTTTAATAGAAAATGAAGACATTTAGGAAGAAAGAGATCATTAAAAAGATATTTGGGAATAGAACATAGAATGTTATTGAAAAAAACCCACAATTTTAACAAGATAAATTATTAGTATCCAATAGTGTTGATGTGGACAAATAAAATGTATACTTTCTATTACAATTTGTAGTAATATGTAGAGTCCTTAGGATATATGCTCAAGATGGCTGTATCTGGATTGTGTGGCAGATCTTTTATAAGATTCTTGAGGAATCACCACACGGATTGCTATAGTGGCTCTAAGGGTTTGATCTCCCAGAAATGAATAAATGTTCCTTTTATCCAAAAAATAAATACTAAATACATTTTAAAATAACATTATAGAAAATCTCAAATCAAGAATATTGTCTATATCTATGTTTTACATTTCTTCTTTATAGGATAAATGTCAAATTTTCCTTTTCAATAAAACAAAAATTAATTAAACGTACACTAAACAATTTTTTAAAGTGTCCATTCATGTAAAGGTTAAATTCTATACTTTTCTACAAGAGAAAAAAGAACTAGGTAAGAGTTTATCTGAACAGAAGAGCAACTGTTCAGGAATCCTTGACATAATTTCCATTAAAACATAAGCTGCTTGCTCCAGAGAACCACAGAGAGCTCCCAAGTTCAGACAGGAATAGACAAAACAGGAGAGAACAAGAAGAGAAAAGAAGAGTCAGAGTTGGAGTAATAAAAATTCTGTGTACTAAGCATGGATACCAAATGACAGTTCCACTTTTCTTTCTTCTTGCATGTCCTTTCCTGTCTTCTTTCCTAGACACGTGTAGAATAGAAAGGGGAAAGCAGATGTTTCTTCCTTAAAGATATAGAACCTATGATGGAGAGACTTGGTAATAATAAATGGCAGTCTACAGCCAATGTCAATCAAGAGCATCCTCACATTGACTGCTGTCTTGTGGAAGCCATATTCATCGATTCAGTAACTAATTACATATTTCTTGAACAGACCGTGTAGAGGCATTTTCTATGCTCTTAGGATACACCTATTAAACATTTTTTTGTTTATAATATAATTCATATTTATTTTAAAGCTTACCATGACTTACAGCTGTATAATTATGTTAATATTTTTTAGAAAGTGAACTAAACGACCTATTCTCAATCTTATCATAAAAGGTTTAAAAACAGTCCTTGAAGAAAAAATGTAAGTGTAAGAAAAAGTTTAACATTGTATAAGCATTTACACAGAGGAGAACAGTTTTACTGGACATATGTGATTATTGTCATAAATTATACTAAATATAGAGGACATTAATGCAAGTGTCTGGATGAAACTAGTAATATAAGTCATAAGGAATATGCACAGAGAAAAGAATCCAGATAAACAAGGGAAAAACTAAGGGCCAAGGGCATGTGGAAGAAAAAAGCTGAAAGATACCTCAAATGATAAGAGTGTGTCTGACAAGAGGCAGAGAAGGGCTGAGATCATATGCCAATATATGCCAAGACAATGCTGCATATATTTACAAAGACAATGTTACAATGAACTTCGCACTTGCCAAAGGTTTTAAAGTAAAGTCAATGATGTGACCTCACTTTCCTTTTTCTAAATCCATTTTTGTGGTCTTTATAAAATAAGAGGGGAAAACTACATGAAAAGACATACATTTTAAGCTTATTTTAGTTTCCCAAGGAAGAACCAGCATTAGGGTGTATTTGCTTATATGACTAAGACCTATATTTGGAAGAGTTTCAGTATGGTTTTAAACCATTGTCATCTCATCAAATTGTCATATTGTGCTTAATGATTTTTGTCCAGTAATGTTTAAGTCTTCCTCTGTATAAACATATAAATACTAGTCAGAATAGACTAAGACCAATACAACAATGCTATGTCTTAATATAAAAGAGCTCTTCAGTGTGAATGAAGAAAAAAGTCTATTATATTTACATTCTGTTTTCTTATTGTCTATTCTCTATCCATATCCAGGTAGAGTCCCAAGCACTCCAGTGTTGACGTTTACCTCAGTGTCTGTGGCTGGAAAAGTTGAGTGAGGCTTGCACTTCACTTCTCTCAGAATTGTCAGTGGAGTATTTATTGTATAAGCTGATGTTCCCTAAGGTATGGCATGTAGTCTCTCTCCCCCTCCCTTCTTCCCTCTCCATCTCCCTCCTTCTACATCTCTCTCTTTACTTGTTAATAAAATATACATGTGAACACACTCACACACACACCTATTTTTCCAACAGTTTTCAAAATAAATGATGAAGTAAGACAAGAGCTGGTTAAGGATGATCAACAATAGGGTTATCAACTAAAACTAATTAATGGTATTCTGAGACTACTGTCAAGAGAAAGCAAACATTTAAAAACAAAAAAGTTTCAGTTTTATTAGTAATGATAGAAAAATAGAGAGCCAAGGTTAAATAGGTCTTGTCTCTAGAGATGTCATGGTAAATAAGTATCAATTTTGAATCATTAATAAGGGATAAAAACATACTGTCATTTAACTAATTGCTAAATCTTATAATGTATTTATAATTCAAGAGAATAACAAGGAATATGAGGAGGCAACTATAAGCTTAGAAAAATCTCTATACATACAAAAGGAAGATATTTGGCTTCTTTTCTGAAAAAGTGGCTATCGAGATAGGCAAGATGGCTTAGCTGATAAAGACCCTTCCTCCAGAGCCTGAGGATATGAGTTCCATTTCTGAGACCCAAATGGTGGGAGGAAAAGCCAAGTACTGTATGCTATGCTGACCTCCACATGAACAGCATAAATAAATAACCAAACACATTGAATGATTTTTTTAAAAATAAAACAAAATGGGTAAATTCTGATCTTTTAAACAAATCTTGCTGATAAAACATAATATCCATGTAGGAAAAAAAAAAAAAAAGGAATGTTAACACTGAGCGTTAACAGTCAAGACTTATTCTGAATTATAAAACATCTTCTTTTCAATGATCTTCTTATGTCAGATATTTCAGATATTTTAACAATCTTATTCTTGATAAAGATAGTTAAGAAAATGAAGATAAATAATATATGGAAGGTAATTCTTTGAAATTATACAAAATATGCACAATATTGAAAATCTGAGTTGAATGTTTTCAACAAAATTAAGACATGACAAATGAACAGCTCTATAACTAATGTAGCTCAGCATATAAGACATTGATATACTTAGACATTGTACTTTGATAAAAATATTCTGAAATAAGACAGCAGAAAAATTAATTCTAATTTCTGATAAAATAATTTAACAAATAAAAAGGAAGCAAATTTGCTAAAATCAATAATAACTATAGCAATACTATCATGTCTTGATCAACCTAGTACCTCCAGCATCCTAGGTAAACTCTGTACTCATGAGGGGCACCCAACCAATTTCTAATAGTTAATAGTGTCAACTATAAAGTTTTTCAAAATTGCTTGTTATTTTAGAGTACACTATTTCCTAGATTATTTGAAAACAGTCAAATGGATTTAATATGTTTAAATAAATTTTTGTCACATTAATGCAAGTTATTGGTACTGAAGAAATATATCAGTCATTAAAAGCATATGATGCACTTGCAGAGGGTCCAGGTTTGGTTCCTAGCACCCATGTAATGCCTCACAACCATTTGTAACTCCAGTTTTAGGAGATTGGATGTCCTTTTCTGGTTACTGTGGAAACCAGAAATTTATATATTGTACATACATATATGCAAGAAAATATATCATCATAAAATGAAAATAATTCTTTTAAAATGAAGTTACTAATACAAATGTATAATGGCATAAAATAGTTATTAACTTTTCAATATCAAAGATGTAAAAGGATGATAAAAGTTTAAAAAGATTTGAGAAACTGTTCTTCAAACATTTTAATACATGCTGACATATGGTTGCTAAGTTATACAAAATAAGTATACCCCCAACATAAATAGCCTCTAAGACTTCCTTTCCCATGGTCTCTGTTGAGAAACATTTAAATTGATATCAGTTTTCTGGAAATCTGGAAATGTACTTGGGCCAGAGGGGATGGGGACAGACAGAAGTTCCCTTCATTTGTGTTTCTGATGCTTCTCAAATAATCTCTTTCCTAGAGAAAAGGCCACATTTAGAGCCTGTTAAAATACCCACCTCTAGCCAATAAGTGTCTAACAGAGCAGAGCCAGGTGAACACTTTGAAATTGAGACCATTTTCAATCCTTCAACATTTTAGTCATGGAACGTCCATCTTCCAAGAAGCTCTTGATTCTGGTTCTCACTGCTTCCCTACCCCTTCGTACACCAAGTCAAAACAGGGTCGGGCCCTACCAATTACATCACTGCAAGCTTTGTCCTGACGTTTGTACTAGAGTGGAAACTGTATAACAATTGTGTACTCTTTTTCTGATAACTACTAAATGTGTTTAACATAATAGTAAAAATTTTATGATCCATGAATTCAGCTATTATTTAGAAACTCACTTAACTTTCTTTTTATTGTTATTACTTCTTTTACCAGATTATAATTACCTAATTTTCCCCTTCCTTTTCCTTCAGGAAAGGTTTCCCTTATTTATTCACATCCTCGCTCTTTTTCAAAGTCATAGCCTCCTTTTTCACTATTCATTGTTACATGCATATATGTATCTGTGTATACATATATATTCTTATATACAACCTGCTCAGTCTGTATAATGTTACTTGTATGTATGTTTTCAGGGCTGACCAATACCACATGGTCAGCCTTAGAAGTTTCTTAAAGCAGATTCAGATCCTTGCTATTCTGTTACATGTTTATTTTTCATCAGAGATAATTGAGTTTTATTTCTTTGTCTTGGAAGACAAGATGTAAACGCCTACATTTAACTTGGAAACAGACAAGGTCTGAGTAAAGTATCCATTCTCAATGAATGAGATTAACCACTTCTTGGACTTCTAAAAAATATCTTTTCAGAGAGTATGTTTATCTAGTGTTATTAATCATTATTATTTTGTCATCAGGTGTTATGAAATATATGATTTTATATTTATCATCCTTTTTTTGTAATGTCTTGAGTAACACTGAAATCAAGAATTCTGTGATATCTTCATTTTGCTCTGTAGCTAGACCTTCATGAATTATATATGACACAGAGTTAGATCCCTCAACGTCTCAGTCATGGTAGCATTGAGTAAGTTTGAATTTGGATTCCTAATTATTTTTCCTCGTTACTACCAAAAAAATGTTCATTAGTCAACAAACATAATCATGTTTGTGCTCTTTTTAAACCTTTCTGCTCCTCCTTTGCACTTTATTTTCCTTATTTGAGGGAATGAGTACTGATTAATGTTAGAACTCATGGTGCCCAGTATACTATATGGCGTTTAATAGAGCCTGAATAGTATTTTTAAGATCATTGCAGTTTTTCACACACAGAAAAGCCTCATTCCCCAGCAACCACGCGTTGCACTCCAAATCGCTTGCGCAAGGCAGCTTGGATTTGCCTGGATTTGAGGCTATAAACCAGAGGGTTTAGCAGGGGGGTCATAAGAAGGTAGGCATTGCTCATGGTGGTGTAGAGAATCGGAGATGTTTCCTGGGTGTAACGATGCAGTACTGCAAGGCTGAGGAGAGGCAAGTAAAACACCAGCACTGTGCAGAGGTGACAGACACAGGTTTGCAGGGATTTCCAGTTTCGATCTTGGATTCCCAGTTTCATCACAGTGCCCAATATCTTTATGTAAGAAACTAAAATGAAAATTACATCTACTGCAAATGTGCAGAGCACACAGACCAATCCATAGACGCTGCTGAATGTGACGTCTCCACAGGCCAAGTTAAGCATATCTGGGTAGTAACAATAGGAGTGTGAGAGTATATTGGCCCCACAAAAAGGAAACGTCCTGAGGAAAAATGGCAGAGGGGCCAATAGAGTGGCTCCTCGTATGAGGGCAGCTCCACTGAGGCACACCACAGTGTGGTGATTCAGTATTCTGGTGTAGGTTAGTGGAGCACAGATAGCAACCAAGCGGTCAAAAGCCATGGCCACCAGAACACCTGACTCTACAGAGGAAAGTGTGTGAATAAAGAACATTTGTGTCAGACAGGCATCCAGACCGACATCGTGGATATCAAACCAGAAGATGGCCAAGACACTAGGCATTGTTGACAATGAGAGGCCAAGGTCAGTGAGGGCTAGCATAGCCAAAAAATAGAACTGGGGTTCATGAAGGTTCTGCTCTGCTCTAACCAGAAGGAGGAGAAGAACATTGCCCCCAAGGGCTACCAGGTACAGGAGACAAAAGGGGATGGAGATCCACATATGCGCAGACTCTAGACCAGGGATACCAATGAAGGAAAAAGTGGGCCAATTCGAAGTAGTATTCAAATCTGACATGATGGGTTGTAGATGGAACTGCAGTCCAAGGCACTCACAGATCTACAAAAGACAAATACAGTCAGAAACTTGAAAATTGAATAATAAGTAAAACAATATATTTTAATGCATGAAATAGAAAAATCGAGGCATGGAGACTTGAATTTTGGTTACCAAATATCGGGCAGAGAAATTTGCCCGAACGACCAGAATTCTCAGAAAATGTTGATGGGACATAGAATTGTACGTTCTCTAATAGAAAACGTTTTGACAGGTTCTTTTAAACTAAAATACAGGCTTCAGTGGACTGAATATTTACCCAGTAATTGCATTACTATGAATTTGTTTAATAGAAACAAAATACATGGTCATAAAGGCTTATATAGAATTAATCATATGTACCATTTATGAGTGCCAAAATCTGAGAAGAAAATGATTGTACATTTATTGTTCTATAGATACATAAATTACAACAGATCCATGTGATTTAAATTTTAAAAGGAAGAAATCAATGAAAGACACAAGAGCAGTAGTTGATCACTTATGTTTTATGATAAAAAGAGACATAGAAAACATGAAGGCTGCCAGATCTCATGTTCATGAAGAAAGAAAGCATAGATTGCCAGATTCCTGATCAGAGACTGGGAGAGACAGACTGTAAAGACTGTGGCTATAAAACATCCATCAGTTAGCCTTCAGGAAAATGAAGGTATCTCGTATTTGAATGGTATTGCGATCCCATGATTGTATACATTTAAAAATTACAATCAAATTGATATATTTTGTTGGCTACTAATTAGCTTAATAAAACTTGCCCAAATATTGTTTTGTCAAAAGAATGGTTTCTCTATAACACTAAATATTCATTGTTGTGGTGTGAGTGTATGTATGTGTGCTTTCTTCCATAATCCTGCCTGTTAGTTGCTTATTAAAGGAAATGCCTATCATATTTGTGAAATTATTAGACTGTCGTTACTGGAAATGTTTTTATGTCAAGGACAAATCCCAGGCTTCTAGATCTTACACTCTCAACTACTATACCCTTGTAGATTACACCATACCACAGTGAGTAAACTCACATAGATCTGTGACCTCATCAACATTCTTGTTTAAATATTACTTTTAGTGTTTTACCTATTATGGGTCCTAAAGTCTTACATATATATCCCTACCCATTCCATTCTTAAAGATTTTTTTGACATATGTTGTATCGCATATAGAGCTTTTTGCTGTTATTTCAACCCTTCTAAATCTGTAGAGCTTTTTATTCCTTCAGAAAAATGAGTGAGCTAATCATCCATGAAATGCTTGCTTATTTGATTTGTGGTTATGAGAGGAAGAAGTCAGGAAGTTTCATAACAGGTTTGAATTATAACTGCAATGCATGAAGAGTTTGTCTTTGGTTATCTCTTTGTGCTGATTTTTCTATTTTTAGAATGCTGTTATTTGAATCATGTAGGCTTGAAATAAAAAAGACAGAATAAATCATTTCAGTAGAGGTTAACACTTAGAAACTTATTGTTCATAAAATCTTAATTTATACTCATTTATTAGTTTCCAAATTTATACCTTCCTTTAAGCCAAATGCTATGACTACACCATTTATTCTTCCCTGTTCCTTTCATACTAATTGAGCAAAAATCTGATTATTTTTTTTAATTCTTAGATAGCCACAATTTTATCTCCAACAAAGGATATCATCTAATCATCTGATAGAGAATTATCAGCTTGTACTTCAATAGCTGCACTCATGAGGTTTTGAATTTGTGATTATATTTTTCCTCATTGACTCATAGTCTAATATTTCCTTTCACAACATTTTGGTTTCTTTGAGACATTTTCTGGAATATCTAAGGAATTGCTATCAATGACATATTTATAAGTGCATATAAATTTGACTTCATTCAAAGGATTAAATTTAGTAATTTGATTTCAACAAATTATATTTGTTTCTGTTAGTTACACTTGCAATAATGGTACTACATTTTAATGTTGCTGTGTGAATTAACCCTATGAAATACTAGAGAAAAAGGATATAGTGCACTTCCTAAAAGTTTATCAACTAGAATTTCTTTCTGTTCTGCCAGAGAATTCAAATAAACAAAAATATAGCTAGGTTTATTTTGGATATTAAAAAATAAAATTTTGTTATATTTGTAAATCAATAAAATGTTAGTATAAATTAAGCCTAGGATGCCATTTAAACTATATGTGTATACATATACTTGAATTCATTAAAATGATACCATAAGATAATATTGCAAAATATAAATTGTAAATATGATTCTATATTGAGACATTTATTATAAACACATCACAATACTAGTCCACACACATGCATATAAAAACCAATTATATATATATATATAATCTTTATGAACTATTCATATTTTTGAAAGTATTGTACAAATTAATCCCATATATTTCATCTAGTTCTTAGTCACTCATTTTAGCTTAAATATATAATGGATAAAAGAAAAATGCAATATAAATAAAGATTGAAGAAATCCTCAAACATAAATAAAGATGGTAGTAAAAAAAGAGAAAAAGGAAGAAAGAAAATTTTAGTTAAAAAGTTATTTAGAACTCTGTGCCTAGTATATGTCCATATTCCAATAATAAAGTGGAAACATATTTACTGGTTTATAAATGGAGTTGCTTCAGACCAACAGACTAAGTAATTGCAATGATAGTATCTGTTAAAAAAACCTAAGAGATATATAAATGTTGAATCGGATTTATAGATTCATCATCAAATTCTAACTATAATATTATATAGGTTCCCACTCACCTTTTGGGTGAGAATTCACCTTTTAGAGGCAAATTACCAACCACATGAAAATTTTAAAACGAAGCACATAAGCAAGGTTGAAATGACATTCCAATCTGGAAAGAGTTCCCCATCAGATAAAAATCTTGAATTTTCTATTTAAACTGGTAATTTTAAATTGGCTTTGAATAGTCCTAGTTACTATTGGAATATTTTAAAATGTGTGAAGAAAAACATACATCATTAGAAAGTGAAAGTGCAATATTTATATGAAAGAAAGGACTTTTGGGGTTAAAGGAGACATCTCTCCAAGCATGTGATTTTCCCTTTATGTGTGAAGAAATATTAATAAAAATTAAATTATTGAGTAGTTATATTTTCTATGTACCATTTATTGTTTTTGTCACTGCATTTGTTTTAGTTGCTACATGAAATGGATTATTGGTTTATTTAATTTTCATGAATGCTTACAGTGCATATTCATGAGAAACCGACTCCCAGAAAATTTACCAAGCAAAACCAAACAAAAACCACACAATACATTTAGCTTTTAAAACACGGTGTGTATTCATGGAATCAACTCTTAAACAAACTATTGACAAATACAATAAATACTACATAGAAAATACAACTAATCAATAATTTAATTTTAACTTATTATTTATTCAAACGTAAAATTCTCCAGTATAATTTCCCAACCAATATATATAACTCAACAATATAGCCCTTTTTATTTTGATCATTTTTATCATAGTTAACAAATATATATGATGATATTTTTTGAATTTTATAAACTGAATCAATATGAAGTTTTTATTTTATACAGCATTGTTTAAATGGACTTTCTCAGAGTTCAGTAGATGCTATCACTTCTTTTCAGAATATTTCACTCACTTTGTAGTAGACAGCCCCTTCTCATTCAAGAGCATCTGTTGCCAGGACTCTCCTCTCTGACGCAGGAAGCTCTTCACCCAATATGGAGAGGAAGTGTTTACCTCAAAGGTTTAATACTGATTTATAAACTAGTAAAAGGGTCTCCCAGGTGCCTAACAAGCTCTACTGAGATTTTAAAAGTTTGGGGAATTTCCAACTTTCCTAGGCAAAATACTTACATTTATTTTTTCCTCAAGGGATCTGAGAAGGAGACTGCTTTTCTGGTAGAGAATTTCCTTCTATCCTGTTGTACTGGAGAGATGGGTAAGTATCATTTTTGTAGAAAGTGAAGATCTGTCATTTTCTTCCTTTATTGTATGAAAGGCAATTTGAAGTGAGAATGTATAATAGGTATTATGAATTCATAGATATGGTCAAATATCTAGGAAAGTTTGGTATTTTTAAACAGGAAAGAACCTAATTTGTAGAAATCCTTATTTAAAATCTGTTTGTATACACTATCTAATGTCAAAAATACACAGCCACTTCATGTGATTTTTGAGGCATATATACCTGTTTCTCCTATCTGAGAATAATATAGAATGATGTCTTAAAATAAATATACCACTTTAATTGACCTAGCTGAATTACAAGTTTCGTTTTCTATTTGATTTTAGAATTTTTCCTTATCAGAAGCCTTAGATAATTTATGTTATTTTATGATTTGTAAAAATTCACAAAACCTTAAAAATAAGCCAGAAAATATATTTGCTTAAAATCTTATTTTTGAGTTTTGTCTAAAGGTGAAAAACAAATGCCCACATTGATTCTCTTCTTGGCTTTTCCTTTCACTAGTCCACATGACATCATCATGAAAGTGGCTGGTGTTTCTTCCCCAATTATCATGCCCAATACTGTCTTTTTTATTTATTTGCTGTGTTCTGAAGCAATTCAGAATGTAAGTCACCCAAGTGTCATTACACTTAATATTTTTGACTTAAATTTTCAAATAAAGCTTCTACTAATATAAAGAGCACACTAGTTAGTTATCCGAAAGTGTAAATGACACATGAAGATGATTTTTATATAATATATATATATCCATGTAACAACACGATGAAAAAGAATCCATGAATTTGAAATGGAGTAAAAAAGGGTGAATGAGAGGACTGGATAAAGAGAAGGAAAACAGGAAACAATATAACCTTATTTTCCTCTCAGAATAAAATTAATAATAAAAACAGCAGCAGCAACTACTACTACTACTTCTACTACTACTGCTTCTTCTATTAACAATTAATAATAATAATTAATAATAACACAAAACTGATTGTACCCTGCACCCATCCTTTATCTATAACTGACTGTTCATTGTATAGACTAGTGGGGACTTAGATGTAATCTTTGCTGCAGAGAGATTAAGAAAGAGTAGAGAGATTGCCTTCAGTTGTGTGTTCAAAGGGGATCCCAGCAGGCTCTAATAAATGGTTCCAATGAAAAAATCACATACACGGCCCTGATTAAAACCAAACCAACCTCTAAACAACCCAAAAGTCACAAATCTAGGAAGAAGTGTGGGATGGGGAGTGTAGAGTGGGACGGAGAATAATGGGGGTAAAAGAAAGAGATATAAAGATGAAGGACAGCAGAGTATCAGGATGAACTACATTCACAGGACAGACTATCAGGATGAACTACACGCACAGGACAGAGTATCAGGATGAACTACACGCACAGGACAGACTATCAGGATGAACTACACGCACAGGACAGACTATCAGGATGAACTACACGCACAGGACAGAGTATCAGGATGAACTACATGCACAGGACAGAGTATCAGGATGAACTACACGCACAGGACAGAGTATCAGGATGAACTACACGCACAGGACAGAGTATCAGGATGAACTACACGCACAGGACAGAGTATCAGGATGAACTACATGCACAGGACAGAGTAT
>JADRCH010000406.1:123117-136094 GCA_019843965.1 Rhynchomys soricoides | reverse complement strand
TATCAGGATGAACTACATGCACAGGACAGAGTATCAGGATGAACTACATGCATAGGACAGAGTATCAGGATGAACTACATGCACATATTTAGTTGTGAACAAGCTACATTAAAAAAAAACCAACACCAACAAAAATCACAATTGCTTTTACAACCAAGGTTTCTGTTAACTTATGAAATGGTTGTTATTTATAAAGATACAAAAATACTAAATAATTTCATCAACTCTTTGTATTATATAATTATTTGATTAAACTACAGTGGGATCTATTTTAACCATAGAACTAAAAATATTTTGGAAGCTTCCTTATACAAGTCAGAAAGTCAATGTTAACGTCCTTTCTACTCTTAGAAATAGAACTTATTTGTGTGTGGAATGCTTTACAATACATTCATTTCATTCTAAAGTATGTTTCATATAACTATTTAACTTAAACAATAACTTCATAATCTACAGTTTTGTTGCTAAGCAGCAGAATTCAGAATCTGTCACAAAATGAGTACCCACATGAAATGAAACAAAAAATGTTTGATAAATTAGGAAATGTAATTGCCTATATATCTAAGATATTAGTTCTTTAACAAAATCACTGGCTATTTCAGCATCAGATTCAGTAAATATTTAATTTCTAGAATATCAAATACTTAGAGATGATCTTACTTGCAGACTAGACTGTCCTGGGAGAAAAGATGAGGCTGAAAAAAAAAATCTACCCAAGACTGTTAGTAAACAGTTTAAAGCAAAATCCTCCCTTTTGAGGAGCCTGTCCAACATTTGGTCCACATACCACACATAGCACAAGAAAACTGAATGTGGTCCAACACCAAATGATAAATTTCCTTAAAATTTTATGAGTCTTTTCTCCAGACATTTTTGTGACTCGGTTTGAGCATTGCAGGCGACATAATCTTGCAACATCAAAAGCTGAATGGTTGATTGACTTTTCAATGAAAGACTTTGTATGATGTCATGGTAGCTATTTTACTCTGTATCTGCCCTCTTCTTTATGAAATTCTGTTTACAGTTTCACTGATTTTAACCAATGATGTAGAGAGATACACATGTCTACAAGTCCAACGGTCACTAAGGGAAAACCTTCTATTTCAACTGAACATGAAAAGAGTGCTTTATAAAAGGTGTTATTAATTAATAATATCTATCTTGTAAATAGAGCTGGAATTTTAAAGGTTAATGAAAACAAATTTAAGCTTATACCCATGTTAAATTTTCCTCACTATTAATGAGTTAATAAGAAATCTATCAGGAGACTTAGAAGAGATGAGTGTCGTGGTAAGACAGAATGGAAATATAAATTAGACTGAAAAATGTCAACCAGCAATAAAGGAAAACACTAACTTTAACAAACTTTAAAGAAATTTATTGGTGAATCAAATTAAGATTTTTATAGAGTTTGAAATTAAGCTGTTTGTCAGAAGGTGAGATCTCAGCAACAAAGAGCAAAAGCATCATGATTCAGCCTTGAAGGAGACAATGCCATATAAGAATTATCCCTGTCTTAAAGAACTGCAGGGACAAAAATGGAGAAGAGACTGAGCGAAAGGTGGTTAACTGACTGGCCCAACTTGAGATTCATCTCAAGGGGAAGTTCCAAAGTCTGACACTATTACTGATGCTATGGTGTGCTTAAAGACAGGAGCCTAGGATGGCTGCCCTTTGAGAGGCCCAATAAGCAGCTAACTGAGACAGATGCAGGTACTTAAACACCCAACCATTGGACTAAAGTCTGTGACCCCTGTGGTTGAATTAGGGAAAGGCTGGAAGAAGCTGAGGAGAAAGGCAACCGCATAGGAAGACCAGCAGCTTCAACTAACCCGGACCTCTGAGATTTCTCAGACACTGAGCCACCATCCAGGCAGCATACAGGAGCTAGTCCGAGGCCCCAACACACAGTCTGCCTGGTCTGGCCTCAGTGGGAGAAGATGAGTCTGACCCTGGAGAAACTTGAGACCTCAGGGAGTGGGGAGGCCTGGCGGGCAGGGAGGTGTGTGTGAATATCCCATTGGATACAGGGGGAGGATGAATGGGATGAGGGAATGTGGCAGGGTGGTCTGGGAGGAGGGCAATGACTGGACTATTACAAATAAAAGTAATTTAAATAATGAAAGAAAAGAAAAAGAAAAAAATCAAGTCTTCCTAGGTAAAATTTTTCATGAAAAATTAACTAAGGTGTTTGATACCCTTATAGTCTAGTTTTTCTGAAAAAGAAAATAATTAAAATAGAAACACTGTGTTTCTTTAGAAGAACTATCTGACTGAATAACTATAATGAAATATTTGGTGATATTATTCATTTATGTGTTTATCTCTGAGAAAATTTTTCAGAGCAAATGAGAAAGAGATGGCAATACTTTGTTTCCACAGATCAGATATAATCAATACATGGAAATCTACAGGTCTTGAATGCTGTTGCCAGGTGCATATATAGCAAGATTTAGATGTCTTACATTGACCCAACTGGGAAAAGACTTTGAAATTTTAAGCTTATTCGTTAATTTTGGAAGACTGTTCATATGTTGGTTGTTCACAGTGTCTCAAGGGAAAATGCAAATATAAACATCCATACACACAACTGTTAAACACACATTAATATCAGTGTTGTGTTGTTGAACCTGCACAGTGATGTAAGAAGGACGATAGCCATACTTAACTTTGAAAACTTATATTGTAATAGGTCTAGGTTGACATGCAGTTGTAAGAAATAACACAAAATCTCCTTAGTGATGCTTAAAATATTATGCAAAATGCTCCACTGGCATTGGTGTTTGTACGGAGTAAATGGGCTAAGGAGGGATGACAAGAAAAAAGAGCCAACTGCTTCTGAATCCTGCTATAATTTCTAGAAACACCAAATAGTGTTTTGTTTAGAATGGATCAAATTAGTTAAAGAGCAATAAAGACTTGAATGGAAAACTTTCAATTATATAAACTTTTTAGATTTCTTATTTATGGTTTATATACTTGTTAAATTTACATGGTGCTATACTATATAATTCATTGGTACACTGAATTCTAACAGAATTTAATTAATACAACCTTGATGTCTAACACCACTTCTTCTGATGTAATCACATACTTGGCACCTGGGCATTCTTACATTGTGTCCAGGGAGTAGAAAGGCCAATGCTGATACTCACATTAAGAAAAAGAGTGTTTAAGGAGATTTTAATTCTCAGGGGAGAGCTTCACTCATAACAACGTAGCTGAATATAGGTCATGACTACTCGTGGTCTTCAACAGAGAAGGGGAAGCTGTGCTTACAGAATTCTGGAGAGAATGCTGTCTGAAGATGCCAGGTGAGAGAAAAACCAAGTATGATTTGAAAATGAAATTTAGATCAAAGAGATTATGGATAAATTAGTGAGTACAGGAAGAGCTAATTAAATAGGAGCCTGAGGAAAGGGCCTTTTAGGGAAACCATCCCTAAGTTGATTGTATCAAATGTCTGGGATGTATAGAAAATGGTAGTAAAACACTTAAAATGAACTGGAGGAGGACTGTCCACACACATGCTGATGCTGACGAGGAAATTCTGGTTCATCACAAATGTAAGCATACTTTAACATTCAAAAGTATACATTCAGAAAGTTCTCTGAAAATAAAGTCTAAGCAAAAAGGAACATCGGTTATAAAGTGAAGTATTTAGAAAAAGGTGACACATAGAACTGAACAAACGACACTTTACAAGTAAAGAGACTTGGTGAGATGTATTCTTATCAAATTTAGGCTGAGTTTTCTAGCCAGACTTCACTGATACTGCAACTATCCATTAAAGGAGCAGTGCCAACCAGTCCTCGAGACTCATGTCTGATTTCATATCTGAGGTTTACCTTTCAGATAACATGTAAAATATAGATTAATCACTGCAATCACTTCGCAGTCTCACCAAAATGATGTAGGTGGAGATTTTGAACTGCGGAATGTGTGACTGAAAGTAGAAATCAGTAAGCAGGATCCTGAAACATCTCATAACTAGTACCAGAAAAAAGGTAAGTCAGGATCGAGTCTGATTTCAGTGGTTTTTCTCCATGCTCTCTCTCCATCAGAACCTGGACTCAAAAGAAATTTTAAATGAATCATAAAATAAATAATGAGATTCAATGGAAATGTATGCTTTCATGCAGGGAATAAAGACTTCCCAGTGCAATGTCCACTAAAACTAACAGCAGGGGCAATGATAGCAAGTGAACAGGTGAAAAACCAGATGTCTAAGGTTTATTGTTCATGGCGTCATTCCTTATGATGTGAAGACTAAGATACATGGTTAATCTTTAACTTTAGAAACATGGAAGGTGAGATAAGACAGAAATAGTGAACTTGAAAGAATTTAAATATGTTTATAGATTTTTTTCTAAAATAAATGTGCTGTGGTTAATATAGAGAATGAAAATGGAATCATCTCATAAACATTGTGTGATTTACTTTGTATTGATAGATGCCAAATATTTTTAGTGAAACTAGTTAATTGTGACAGATTTAATTTGTGTCATTAGTGTAAAATATATTTCAGAATTAAGCACATAGCCAAAACACCTATGAAGTATTAGCCTGAATAAAGAACAAATGATTAACATCAAACCACATATGTAAAGTAGGCATAGTACAATGTGCTTAGACATACTGACTAAAAATGAACTCAATCACAATCTATAATCCTTGTGAAAATATCTATGTGTGTTAATAGTTACAAAATTAATATTTTACACTTTGAAATTAGTCCATATGCTACATGAATTAGTATTTAAAAATTTAAAATATAGATACATTTTCAATTATATAGTAATAATTTTCTCTTATTTTCTATTGCACATGATTTTAGAAACCATGTTTATATTGAGGAATGATATGTCACTTGTCATAGTACTTCTTAAAATTAGTGAAGGAGAAGTGACAATAAAAGAATCCAAATTGCCGGGCAGTGGTGGCGCACGCCTTTAATCCCAGCACTCGGGAGGCAGAGGCAGGCGGATTTCTGAGTTCGAGGACAGCCTGGTCTACAGAGTGAGTTCCAGGATAGCCAGGGCTACACAGAGAAACCCTGTCTCGAAAAACCAAAAAAAAAAAAAAAATCCAAATCTACCACAAAGTATTTTGTAAACGCATTGTGAAAGGCAAGTAAAATGAATTCATCCCAAATTAAAAGTATATCCTAAAAAGGACCCAGGCTCATAATAATAAAATAGTATTACTATACTAAACATGAGTAAAAATGTAAATTCATGTAGGTCCTTTTAGTTTTTGCCCTCAAATCCACAGAACTTTTTAAGAAAGAAAACAAAAGCATTAGCAACTCCCACTGTGCTATGAGGGTTAGGTTCACACCTTACTTGGTAAAGTTTTGTCTGTTATATGCAAAATACTGATTTCAATTCCAATGCCACAAAATGCTATAATGCTACGAACAAGCAATCAACTGATATAGCATTTATTCATAAGTAAGATTGAAGAATTCCACAAAATAGTGTGCTGCTCTGATTAGAGTGCAAATTTCGACCTGTGAATGGGAATTTAGTTAATGATAATTTCCAAGGTTTTCATTGTAAAAGGTCATTGTATCAATGCCATGACTTATATTAACTAAAAATATATATTTTTTTCCTCCAATAGTACATCACACCTGAAGAAGTTGTTCAATAGAGTAATTACTCTTTATTGGGTCCAACTTATATAGTAAGAAAGGTCATAAAGTCTTTTATCATACAAAACAACAGAAAATTCATGACTGTGTGAGGATAAGTCCAAAGGAATATGCATTCAAGGTACGGAAATTATAGAGACAAAGTTCTGCATCTATTTCTGGGACAACACATTTTATAGGAGAGGTATGCAACCCTGACAACATGCTTCATGTCAACATCACCAACTCCATCTTCTCCACCTTCCTAGTTACAGGCATTCCAGGGCTAGAGGCAGTGTACATCTGGATATCCATACCATTCTGTGCCATGTTTCTCATTACTATGGTGGGCAACATGACCATCATAATTATTATCTGGCATGAGCAGACTCTTCATGCTCCTATGTATCTCTTCCTGACCATGTTAGCCTCCTCTGACCTGGGTCTCTCTCTCTTTACCTTCCCCACTCTGTTAAGAATCTTCTTGCTGAATGCTAGAGAGATGACCACCTCTGCTTGTTTCACGCAGATGTTCTTTATTCATACTTTCCAAGACCTTGAATCTGCTATCATTCTGGCAATGGCCTTCGACCGGTATGTGGCCATTTCTCACCCACTTCACTATCACTCCATTCTCACAGACACTGTGATTGCCAAGATAGGATTGGCTATTGTTGTACGAACCTTAACTGTGCAGGTGCATCCCCCCATCCTCTTGAGGAGGCTGTACTTTTGTCATTCCAATGTACTATCTCATTCCTACTGTTTGCATCCTGACATTATAAAGCTCTCCTGCTCCAGTACTAGTGTCAACAGTATCTTTGGACTCTTTGTGGTGCTCTTAACCATGGGACTTGACTTTCTCCTCATCCTCCTCTCATATGTATTGATTCTGAAAACAATACTGTGTATGGATTCCCACAGTGGCCGCCTCAAGGCTCTCAACACCTGCATCTCTCATCTGTGTGCTGTGGTCCTCTTCTTCACACCCATGATCTGCCTATCCATGCTGCATCGTTTTGGTCCAAGGCTTCCCTCACATGTCTATGTAACCCTGGCCAACATGCACTTTCTAATTCCTCCTGTGATGAACCCCATCGTCTATGTGGTGAAAACCAAGCAGATCCGTAACAAAATTCAGAAACTCTTCATTAAAAAAGCAACAAAGAAAGCTCAAGCTGCATCTATAACATAAATTATAAAAAACTTATGTAGCATTAAACATGATCAAAAGCAACCTCTTTTTTAAAACATTAGCATTTTTATTGAGCTTTATACAGATATGAAAACCAAGAACTATAAACCCATATTAGTTCTTCAAGTTCACAAACTTCTTTTTACTATTTTCAAGCTCTATTTTTCATCCTCCTGTTTAAATATTGACATTCAGGAATTATTTAAAGGCAGCATGTAAATTCATCAAAAAGTTTGTTTATGAAATAATGTGCATTATTATGTGTATAACTTTTAAAATAGTTTTAAATTTTTATTAAATGCTGTGTATGTGTGTGTATGTACATGCACCAGTGTGTTGGTATTCACGAAGGTTGCAAGTGGTGGCAGATCCAGGATTCCTTGGAGTTGGAATTATGAATGGTTGTCACTCAAGCCACGTAATATAGGTACTAGGAACAGAACTTCAATCTTCTATAAGACCAATACATAACCTTAACTGCTGAGCCATCTCTCCAACATATATTCTTGTAAGTTTGTATCATGAACAGGTTATTCAATTTCTCTTTTGTCTTCTAGAGTATAAACTATTTTCATACCATTTTCTCATTACTTAAATACAACTGCCTATTTATCTAATAGATATTTAGGATATCTAAATATAACAGTAGCCTTGTCTTCATTGTGTTGTCTTTGTTCTTCAAACTGAGTATGTTGTACGATCTCACACAACAACATAGATTGAAGTAGTAATGTGAAGGAGGTAAGGACCTTTCCAACTGAATCAAATGAAATAAAGTTCAGATAATGAATTTTTCTTTCTTTCTTTCTTTGTTTCTTTGTTTCTTTCCTCTTTTTCTCTTTTTTAATTTAATTTTTTTTATTGTTGTGAGACAAAGTCTCACTATTTACCCTGTCCTGACTTCAAAATTGCATTCTCCATCCTCAGCCTTTTACTTCTTAGTGCTGATGTTACAAAGCATGCACCATCAGGTTACATTTATAGTTGTCATTCTTGCTGTTTTCAAGCAGGGGTCATAACAAAAAATTATTAACTAAACATGTATCTATAAACTGACATTGAGTACAGTTATAAAACCATGACTATACACTGTAAAAATTGCTAAGAACATGTGACTATTGACTGCAGTACTATAAATGAGATGTTTCTATTACCCTCTTACAAAGACTATAAGAGCCAGAAGAAAGGAAGGAATGCTGTAAAAAGCTGTCTTCTTGAAATAACATGTCTGTCACACCTAAGAATTCAGCAGAAGCCATGATTTGCGTGTATTGTACAAGATTGGGTCCATGCACATCCACTTATCAATGATATTGCCTCATAAAATACCAAACCTCCATGAATATCTATATATAGTCAATGGTTGTTGAACCAAAGGGAGTCATATTCTCAGGAGTGTAGCTACTGATAAGTTGTCCTCACTCAAGTAATTACCACCCCATGTGTACTCTTTCCAACAATCCTGGTTAAATCCAATGGTCCACAAAGGAGCATGCAAAATAAACAGAGGGACGTAAGGGGGGACTTTCTGGGGAAAGAGGTGTGATAAGGGAGGGGAGTATTTATAGGAGATGGGGAAATATTACCAATATAAATTATATCCTTCAAACTGTAAGATATAAATTAACAATTTTTAATATTTTATGTTTAAATATATTTACTATTCATAAGCAACACATTCTTCTATAGTGCAAGTTTGAGGTTGAAATGCATAGCCCCTCAATATTCTATACATCTAAAATGAGCAGCATTCCTTCGTTTCTCACACGTACTTATGAGCACATACTTTTTCACAAAGGACTCTGGCTGTCTGTGCCTTACATTTATGACTTTATACTATACAAGAGACATGGGAAGCAGTTCAAATGTTTATTTTTCTATTATTTCTATGCTTCATAAGGACACTAGACTACCCATACTGAAATGACAACAAATTTGTTGTCATCTTTACTCAATTTGTTTCCCAATGCTGGTAACACATCTCTGGCTGTATCAGTATTTCTCTATAATTCCTAGGTGTGTCTCAAATATTTGTAACTATTCCCTAGACACATGTAATTCACTGTATTCTCCTCACTAATGGTTTAGAAGTCATTTTCATACTGCATATTCCTTTAACCATCAAAAGGATAATTGTATCACCTAGAGCCAAAGAAGATCAACACTGTTGCAGCAATTAATTAATTTTTTAGAGATCGTATGGGGTTTTGTCAATGTTGTACTCTAACAGGATTGTTTTCACACACACTCATACACACACAGACAAATATACACACATATATTTATAATTGACATAATTATAAGTATTTTATTTTTTATTGGATATTTTATTTACATTTCAAATGTTATCCCCTTTCCTGGTCCCCTCCACAGAAATCCCCTATCCTATCCCCTCTCCCTTTGTTCTATGGGGGTGTTCCCCCACCCACCCACTCCCACCTCATCACCCTAGCATTCCCCTACACTGGGGCATTGAGTCTTCACAAGACCAACAGTCTCTCCTCCCACTGATGCCTGACAAAGCTATCCTCTGCTACATATGCAGCTGGAGCCATGGGTCCCTCCATATGTACTTTGGTTGGTGGTTTAGTCCCGGGGAGCTCTGGGGTGCCTGGTTGGTTGATATTGTTGTTCTTCCTATGGGGTTGCAAACCCCTTCAGCTCCTTCCGTCCTTTCTATAACTCCTCCATTGGGTACCCCATGCTCAATAGTTGGCTGCAAGCATCCACTTCTATATTTGTCCGGCTCTGGCAGAGCCTCTCAGGAGACAGCTATATCAGGCTCCTGTCAGCAAGCACTTCTTCTTGGCTTCCACAATAGTGTCTGGGTTTGGTGTTTGTATATGGGATGGGATTCCCAGGTGGGGAGGAAATACAGAGACTGAAGGACAGTATTTTATTTTTAATGAAAATATAATTATGTCATTTTTATCTTAATGTTCCTCCCTCCAAATTCTCTAACACACCTTCTGACTTTCTCCCTCTTGAAATCATGGCCTCCTTTTCTTTAGTTGTTATTGTTATACATACACAAACAAACACACACATGAATGCAAATGTACTTACTTGTATAGCCTAAATATATAAACACAACCTGCTTAGTCCATCTAGTGCTGTCTGTTGAAGGCTGACCACTTGATATTGGATAACTAATTGGAGGGCTCTTCCTCAGCTAATACTATTTTTTCATTGATTAATTTATTTATTCACTTTATATCCCTATTGCTGTCCCCTCTCGGTTCCTCCTCACACACTCCCTCCCCCAACTCCCTTCTTGTTCTCCTCTGACAGGGGGAATAGCCCCCGGGGCATCACCACATCCTGGCACTTCAAGTCTCTTCAGGGCTAAGCACATCTCCCACTGAGGCCATTTTTACTATTCTTAGGATTCAGTATTTTAGTTGCATGTAGTTCTTTTTCTGTATGATTTCCCCTTTCCATATTAGCATGCCTATTAGCACACAAACTATAATTAAATAATAGACACCTATATACAGTCTATGTTTGTGTGAGTGTGTGTGTGTGTATTTGTACTAGGATCAGAATTTTTAAAGATAATAATTTAGATTATTTTTCATCTCTCTGAATTATAAATGTCAAGCTAAATATCCAAATATAACTGCACATAATATTATAATGTTTGTTAATTACTCTCTTTCTTAGGGTTTTTTTATGTGTATATAATTAGTATATTCCAACCACTACATTCAAAATACTCCAAGGCCAGAAGCTATTCATAGTTTAAACATGTTCAATGAAAACATTTCTAATACTTTGCTAATGTAGATATAAGATTTTTTTTTTAAAAAAAATGACATGAGATACTTTAGGAACAGAGATATAGCAATGGACCTATTTTATAAATTGTTGCTTATCACTGCAGCCTTTGACAAAACTCCAAGACTATATGGAGTAATATCAAGATATGTACCAGACAATGATGCTATCATCAGTACCAAGGGAACATCTCAGAGTGAACCACATCAGTTCCACAAAGAAAGGAACATTAAAATAACTGTGTGTTTATGTTGTCAAGTATGGGGCTTGTAATGTTGATCATGTAACATATGGTATACCTTGCGGCTAGTTTCTATAAGGAGCACTCTATAGACAGAATTATCTTTAATGTTTCTCTGAGGTTCATGGCCTTGGTGACTAATGGAAGAGAGAAAAAATGGAAGAGAGAAACCTGGTCATGGAATGCTCTTTTGCTTCTGACAGGTACACCACATCCTTTGTTGTGCATTAAGTCTTATCCATGAGTTTATTTTCACATTGCATCCTATGACTCCTTCTGGATAACCAACACATTATTGTACATTATCCCATATCACCTGTGTCTTATTTCTGATGTTATTTCTGTTTCAACTGCATAGTAGCTCAATACCTATTTAACAGAAACACTCCAGGCTCAATCTATATGCATCTCTTGGATCAGTTTGAGCTACCTTAACTTTTAAAATATTTCCCAAAAAATTGAGAAGAACACATTTTGAAAATGTAGAAGAAAGAAAAGTGAGAAGATTAATAAAAAACTGGCTTATGTTCTTTATGGAATAAATTTATATCAGACATTATTTACTAATATCTGTAAGTATCAACATAGTGCTAAAGGTATTCTACTCTAGCTCCAAAATGCCTATAACTTAAGAATTTTTCTTGAGCAGAAGAAACAACGTGCTTTGTTTGCAGAGTGTAGGTGATTTGCCTGTCTGGAGTTCCTGATATTAAAGCAAGATATTGCTAGAACTAACATAGTTAAGCTATAGAATTATTTGCTTAGGGCTAGCATGGTTTTAAACTAAGAATAGAAGAAAAAAGCTGAACTGCAACCAGTTGCAAGTTCTTAGTATTATTGTGGAAAGCTTACAAAGACTCATTAACAGTCATTAATGCACTCACAGCCTGTATCATGGGAAATAACTGCAGGCTGTGTGAGAGATCCTGGATCAGAGCTCTATAAGCCTGCTCTGTTGGCATTGCACTTAATGCAGGGAGCCTCTTGAGGCTCTACAGAGCTTGTGACTCTGACCTGGAGTCTGGTGAGTGATGGAAACACTTGAATCAAGGTTAGATGATATCATGTAATGTAGTACTTGGGATGGAGGGCAGAAGCTATTCCTGGACCAATTAACTCTTTATGAGACTCTCTGAGGCAGAAAGAACACTTGTTGAAGGTGCTCTGTTCTACTGATAGATGTATATAATGGTATTTTAGATAGCAATCTCTGACTCCAATCTTCTCACCTGTCAACTGTTTCCCTTAGATTTTTAATATCAAATAGAATGCAAGTTGTACTTACATATGTTACATACTGAAATTGATAAGAAATTGATGTCATAGAATAAAAATAGGAAGAAAGGAAAGAAGAAGGAAAACAAGAAATATGCCTTCTAGTTCTTATATGACTTAGTAATAGAGGCAACTGAAATCACCCCCAAAGGCCTTCAAGATAAAACTTGAAAGGTCTTCTAGGCAACAGATGAAAGGGCAGCATTTGATGTATAAGGATCCTTTAGGAAAATACAATAGTTCTGAATATCCTCTCTAAAGTTCTTATCTAATTTTAGTTTCTAAAATGCTTTAGCACAATAAATATCAACTCTTTGGATACAAGCAAAGTAGAAATTCAAGCTTCAGACAATTGGCTACAAGTATTAAATAATATTTGTCTAAAACAATTTTTCTTGATTTTTGTTCTGTAAGTCCTCACATGTTATAAATATAACTAAATTCAACATTCTGTAATGTGTAATGTTCTTTGTGTATAGATCGGATATGAAGTACAATATACACATTCCTTTAAAACCTGGAAAACTAAATATGGTGGTTCAATGTAGTAACTAAAAGAAAAGTCAGATAAAAATGACTTCTTACAACTGATATCAGGGCACCAAATTCTTGGTTAATTATTCAGAACTTTTTTCCTAATATGTACAAAATACTTTATAGGAATATAGAATTCTTTAACTACTTAAACATCACAATTTAGTTAATTGCCTTCTAAAGTATTTAGTGTTACTTTTATGATAAAGGATCTTTCAAATTCAGTTTAATTCAACATATGTTCATTAACCTTGAATGATAAAACAACTACTCCTTCTTCTTCTTCTTCTTCTTCTTCTTCTTCTTCTTCTTCTTCTTCT
>JADRCH010000406.1:86797-123107 GCA_019843965.1 Rhynchomys soricoides | reverse complement strand
TCTTCTTCTTCTTCTTCTTCTTCTTCTTCTTCTTCTTCTTCTTCTTCCTTTTTGCTGGTGTCAAGTAAAGACTATAGCCTATCATTGCTCAGTTTGTGGCTAATAATATATCATGATCAAAGTTCATGTAAGAGAAATAATTTCTTCAGCTTCTCCTATACAATAGTGATAATGACTATGAAAAGATAGACAAACATAGACTTCCTATTTTTTAAACTATCTACTGAGTTTTTACATGTTCAGCACCATGGCTAAGACTTCTAGGAACAGCTGTCTCTTAAAACCTGGCTTATATAATTCACACAAGTCAACTCTATTATCTTGATAACTTTACTGTGTCCAAGGGGTGGCCTTACATAAATTCTTATTGCCCTATAGTATCAAGTTGTATCTAGCTGTAGTGGACATGGTCTAATGTTGAAAAAAAAATCCCATTAACCCTTCCTAATGCAGTTATCCATTGTACTTTTTCTAATTTTCCATCATAGGGCATTGTCTGACACTCCATCCCTTTGCATTTGTCTGTCTATTGTCATATAGTACTTTGAGATGCTGCTTCTTCCCTATAATAAATGGAAGCATGGAGTTGCAATATGATCAGGTCCTCATGCAGCTCAAAGTCTGTCCTTGGGTTGACGCACAAATATGGGTTGAATCTGTATTCTGCACCTAAGTGCATGGGTTTGATGGCATTGACTTGTATTTACTAATATTGACTAGAAGGATAAAGATAGACAAAAACTTTCACGTAGACCTAGGAGTCTATCTATGGGGGTGTTTGCCACCTTGACACATATCTGTAGTGCTGTTTTATGGAACCGTGCTGGCAACAAGTTCCAGCAGAGAACAGGGCCCAAGTAGGATGGATGAAGCAGATGATGCTAAGGGGAATGCTCTGGACAGCAGTTGGCAGCTTCTCTGAGCCTCTGAGAATGTATGGTCTCTATACTTGAGAGACAGATTACAGATGGAAGCTGCTTCTCAGAGCTATACGATTTATTTATGTTCCTCACAGAAGTGATTACAACATTTTGTATTTGCATTTCAACAAATTTCTAATACATAACTATTCAAAGAAAATAAACCAAAACATTTTAGTAGGTATACTCTGAAGTTCAGTGGCCACATATTCTGTGCCAGCTTACAACAAGTTTAGAGAAGTAAGGGAAGAGAGGCTTTAATTTCAGAGTCACAGTGTTATGGTCACAGGTGCCAGACAGATGGAAGCCTGAGAAAAAGTTAACCTTTTTATATTTAGTTTTAACTAGCAAAGCAAAAGCTTACCAAACTGTGTTATGACATACTTTAAGCCTTTTTGCTTCCTATTTTTTATTCCTAATTCTTGTATTTGTCTCTCCATACACTCTTTAGGCTCATTGCACCGTTGTGTGTGAGGAGTGTGTTTTAGCCTCCAAATCTCCTTCACACATTTTGTTTTACTAGCAGTAGTTTTTTTTTTCCCAGCTATTTTCCAGCCCCATGGGGAACCATATCTACCCATCCTTCCCATGAATCTAGAAATTAATGAAAGCATGTCTCTTTAGTTGTATGACAAATCCTAGTCTCTACAAAGTCACTATCCTTATTCTACTGATATTTTCCTGTAGGATGCACAAAGATTTCTAATAACAGCAATGAGGCTATTTTCTCCCTTTTGGAGGGTACCAGAACCATCCCCTAAACTTGCAAACAGGACCAAATTATGTTTGAACTATTGGAGAGATTTTTCTGAAAGCTTCCTTTTCTCTTTTATCTGACTTAATTTCCATAGTATGTAGAGTTATGTTCTGTTTCCCTAATTCTCAAATTCCTAAAATCTCCTGCCAATTTATTGCTTTTTATAAACATAATCAGACTGATACTATCAGTACGGGTTAAACAAGAAATGTTCCCTCCCAGTCTATTTGTGGAAGTCTACGTGAACATAGTCTTGACCTGTTCCAACTTTTGATGACAAGTAAGGACATCCTGTTCAATGGTTTCATTAATAAAAATTTCGTTTTTAACCCAAGAATTATTTTCTATTTCATTTCTTTCTCCCTAGCATCTATTGAAAGGGCAAAAGCAAGGCAGTAAGGAACACCAGGAAAGCTGTAGACAATTTTATCCAAAGTATCGCTAGGCACTTCTGTACTGAAAGCTAGAACTTTGTCAGGTAGTCTCAGCAGCATGTCAATGAATCGATCCACCAACTGCACTTTCTAACAAGTCATGTTTGCCACTTGGATGATATTTCAAGAAAATATTAGCCAGCTAAGTTCAGTTGGATGTTAAAATCCACTCAGGGCTGCTAAATTTTGAGCACTTCAACTTCAATGGGTGCAATGTCAAATTTTCCGTATTTGTGAAAATTTCAGTATATTGGCAAACAATTTTGAAAGAAAGAGGGTGTGATTTCCTATATCCTTAGAAGTGCTCTGTTGATAGTATTGTAGATAAACATTGTCAGAGGCAGATCAAGGAAAACTCTCTCTTTGTTCCCATCTCTTCTTTTACAATCAATATTCAGAGTTTTCTCAGTGCATTTTAAGTGGTTGTTAGTAGCTAACTCTCCTCAGCCTCTCCGAAAGTGTAGCTATACAATCAAGTCACTTTTTTTATTAATTTTTTTCTGCACTCAAATAGGTCAGCTACAGCTTGAATGATTTTTATGAGCAACTGTTATTTCGTTTCCTCTTCATCTGTCCTATATTTGTTGCCAAACATGTTTATTGCTCATTTTCCTGCCACTTTAAAATGAGACACCCTTGTTTAACCTTCATAAAATGCAACTCTAGGATTCCCTGAGGTCAGCAGTTAACATGTGGGTTGATGATGATAGATGCTTTTACCTGCAATGTGACACACCACTAAAAGGTACTGATAGGCAAGAATTAGAATATCATAACAATTGCTTTACTAGTCCAAGATGTTGTTCAATGTACTTCTCAAGAACAGTTAAAGGTTTCTATCTTTAAGGAAAACTGCTTAAGATGTTTAGGAGAGAAAATGCCATTTCTTGTACAATTTTGATATTTAATTAAGGTTTCCCTTGAACTCCACATCCTCAGGATTTGGTTTATTCTTATTTTGGTGAGTGTTTTTTGACAGTACTTGTTAGTATGAGTTAGGTGAACTGGAGAAAATAGTGAAGCTTAATACTTGATACATTTAATCTGTGTAAAGTCAGTGACCTCTTGATCCAGTTTATACATGTATTCCATATTGACCAAGAAGTCATTAGTTCTTCAGCAGTAGTTTTATATTACCTGCTGTTATTACCAATATTTATTATAGATAAAGAACTTTGATATTTGATTCTACCAAAAATGTTTTTCCAAATATAAATATTGTCTAGTTTTTTTAAGTCTATGCTTCATATATTTACACCAACTACTGCAAATTTCAGTGAATACCATGCATAAAGACTGAGAAACTATTCAGATCAAGTGAATGAGCACATAAACTCAAAACTTTTCAGCACAAAAGTTGTATCTGAAAGTATGGTTTAATATAATTGCTTATAATTTACACTCGAATTCTACACGCTCATTCAGTAAATTATCCATACCTTGCTCCCATTAGAAATGTGATTGTATTCTGCTACTACAAATAATATATCCCGTGTGTTTGGGCTTTATGTTCTACACACAGAGCTGATCTTAAGTTTCAAATGCTGAAAAGCCTTTGAGGTGAAAAGGGAGCTTTATTCATGTTTATCACCCAAATGTGTTGTTTAAAATAGAGCTATTGTTAAGAAGTGAGTCTGCATTGTTTTAGAGAAAAACCACTGAGAGGGTAGGATTTGGCAGCTTTAGTAAACTCTGAGAATCACTATTCCGTAGCCAGGGTGTCAAAGCCACAGACGATATCATGCAAGAAGAATGCTATGAATAAGCAAGTTTTGTTTCACCTTCCATTACAGTTTTCTGAGGCACCCCCTTACCAGCATTATGGCTATTTCTAAACATAGTAATGTCAGCAGCTTCTTTTTTATATTGATGGATCTCCCGGGACTGGAGACTTCTCATTGCTGGACAGCAATTCCCATCTGCTTGATTTACATTCTTTCTGTGCTGGGCAACATAACCATAATGCATATTTTCAAGTCTGTGCCCAGCCTTCACACACCTATGTACTTGTTTCTTTCCATGCTGTCAATGGCTGACCTAGGCCTCTCAGCTTCTACACTGCCTTCAATGGTAGCTGTTTTCCTCCTGGGCCAAAGAATGATAGGAGCTGCAGCCTGTTTTATGCAACTCTTCTTCATCCACACATTTTCAGTCATTGAGTCAGCTGTTCTCTTGGCCATGGCTTTTGACCACTGTGTAGCCATCAGAGAGCCATTGCACTATGCTACCATTCTCACAACAAGACGTATCGGGGCCATTGGACTGGCTGTGGTGATCCGCAGTGCTGCCCTTCATCTTCCTTTGCCTGTGCTCCTGGGAAGGCTGATGTTCCAGCCTGTCAGTGCTCTGTCTCATTCTTACTGTGTTCATCCTGATGTCCTAAGGCTGTCTTGTTCTAATACACTTGTCAACAGCAGCTTTGGGCTCTTTGTCATGCTCTCCACATTGGGGATGGATGCTGTGCTAATTCTTCTCTCCTATGTGCTAATTTTGAAGACAGTCCTGAGCATTGCTTCTAACGCTGAATGGTTGAAAGCTTTCAACACATGCATTTCCTACATTTGTGCTGTTCTTCTATTTTATACCCCACTGGTGAGTCTATCAATGATCCACCGCTTTGGGAAAAAGAAACTACCAGTGCAGGTATACATGCTTCTCTCTTATCTTCATTTCCTTATGCCTCCAATGCTCAACCCAATTGTGTACAGTGTCAAAACCAAAGAGATTCGGATTCGCATTCTAAAGATGCTCCATCCCAAGAAACATTGAAATATCATTGGACAATTACTCAGTCCTAGGTAAAGACTGTCTGATTGAGGACATTCAAACAGAATGTAGCAGAGTGTTCCAATCGCTGGATCACCAGTCCACACATTAATTAGACACATAAACAAGAATACAGTGTGGATTCCTCTATCAAACCCGTAACTGATCCATGGGAAAATTGTACTTCTTAGTATTCAAAAGTCAGTTTTGTCTTTGAAAGCGTTATCACAGGAGAATTTTTGTATCTCAAGATACACTGTCATGTAAAAGTGCACAGAGTATAAGAATGGATGTTTGCAACATCTAATGTCTGTTTCTGATAAACACTAAAATTCTGAAAACAAGCTCTGATGGGCCTCATTTTGTTGTACTTTCAGAAATAATGACACAATATATCATACCTTTGATTTATATAATAGCTATGAATTGGAAATTACCTCTGAAAATGTAACTGAATAAATATCCCAAAGTGTAATATGTATATTTTAAAAAAATAAAACTTAACTCTTGAATTATAGTGTCTGAAACCTTAAATATGTGACTTCACGTTTACTTATACGTCATCACTTGAGAAATGAGTAGAAACTTTAATATTCTCTATCTTTCTCAATTAAGCTAACCCCCATACTCTTCAGTGTATAAATGGAAAATCCATATTTTCTAGAATCACTATAGCTATTGACTTGATGACTCAAGGTACAGCTCATGTTCCCCTTATTACTTTAGGAACAATGTTAAGAAGTAATCTGATAGATAACTTAGTAGTATGTTTTATGAAAACTGCCTCATAAATATATCATAGCCACAGAAATTGAGTTATCAATGTATCATGGCCCCTTGGCACAGTGATTTAACTAACTTCCCTGATGGAATTGCCTTAGTGAGAAAATAACTATCAATAGGTCAGGTAGGGAATTTACTTAAGTGCTGACACTACAGACCAGATTATATTGCAAATTCATTTGAAGTGCTATAATAGGAAAATTGGAAGAAATACAATAACAAAATACAAATTGCAAACTATGTATTTACTCTGAATAAGCAATCACCAAGCTACCTGTTGAGTAAAGTGTAAAACAAAATAGAATACTACTTTCTAGGCATGAAACACGTAAAGGACTAGGGAATTACATTGTGTAAAAATATACTTTTTCAATATGTCTTAGATCCTTAGAGCAGGAAGGATCACTCTATACTGAGAATGCATAGCAGAGTGAGCCTACTTGATCACTGTGATTTTGAGCCATTCTGTATAAATGAAAAGCTTTGAAGAGTATAAAGATGAAACACATAGGACATTTGGTATTCCTGATGCTAACCATATCTCCCTATAGATCTGGCCTCAGTTTATGCATTCTAGACACTAAACACTGGTTAAGTGCTCCAGGGACATCTTGCAATTGTTGGCAGCATGCTTTACAAAAACTATTCTTCAATCTGTTTGCAGCACCCACCATTCCTTCTGCTTTGACAATACTGTCTCTTTTCCTTTCTGACATATGTACAGATCCAGTATAAATGTACTGGGGATACTTATGATTGCCCACCTGCCACACTTTCCTATTGACCAAGCAACCCTCCTTCACATTCTCAAACCCCATGCATGTCTACTTCACTAAATTTTATGTCAACTTTAATAACATTACCAAAATAACATTGGCATGAGCTAAATGACTCAGATTTACTATGTGCCATGTGGTAAATTTTTCAAAGGTATAAAATTTTTGGAGCCATAATCCCAATCAAGATAAATCATATATCTGCTAACTGTACAAGTCTCCTGATGATCACTTATAATTCCCCTTCATCTTTCTCATAGGCAACTCACATACATCAGTTTGTATTAGTTTTACAGTTTAAAATGTATGAATCAATAAACTAGATTTATTTTGTTTTAATCTATTTTCCTTCACTAAGTAGGACCATATTGAGATTCAGTCACATGGTTTGTCTATTATTTAGTTTTATTTAGAAAAATATTATATTTCACATTATGGATACATAAATTTATGAGCTAAGCAAAATTTTCAATGTGAATATTTAGTATTTTATTATTGTTTAATTAAAAATGTGCTTACAGACAGGAGCCTAGCATGGCTGCCCTCTGAAAGGCCCAACAAGCAGCTGAAAGAGTCAGATACAGATACTAGCATCCAACCAAAGGACAGAAGCTGGGGACCCCTGTGGTTGAATTGGAGAAAAGCTGGAAGAAGCTGAGGAGCAGGGTGGCTCCATGAAAAGACCAATAGTCTCAATTAATCTGGATGCCTGAGATCTCTCAGACAATGAACCACCAACCAGGCAGGCAGCATGCATTAGCTGATTGGAGGCCCCAAACACATATATAGCAAAGAACTGCCTGGTCTGGCCTCAGTGAGAGTGGGGAGGTTTAGTGAGGTGGTGTTGGGTTAAATGGCAGGGTGTGGGAGAGTCCTGTGTCTGCCCCAGACTCCGGCCTTTCAGGGAGGCTGGATGCAGGAAGTTTGACCACACTCAACCCACTGCACTGCCAGGTGGGTGTCATGCTGTGAGGAGAGGCCTGGGGGTGGGGGAGGAGCATGGCCTGGGGTCCCAGGGACCGCACAGAAGCTGGCTCCTTCTGGTTCCCAAGCTCTTGGGCTTCCCAGGCCTGGAAGAGCTGAGAACAGAGTGGGAGCCCGTGGCTAGATCTAGCCTGGGTGGAGAGGGAGAAGGAGGGGAGGAGGACAGCTGGATCCTACCGGGGACCTGGTTCGAGGTTTGTCACCAGCTAGCTCACTTGGTTTGGTTTGGTGGTGGCTGTGGTTGGGAGCACTGGAGGCTTTCTGCGAGAGACTAGATGCAGCTCTTTAGACAAAGGCCTGTTCCATTGTTCCCCACAGCAGATCCCAATGAACAGAGATAGTCCATGGTTTCAGGGTATTTATTGTCTTGGTGGAGAGTGACAAGACTGAATCTGTACCTTAGGGAGGGGCAAGGTTGAAATACCATTGGCTGGGAAGAGGAGTAGCTAAAACACAACGAGAGTTGTGGCCTCATTTCAGGAGCCTGGTTCCTAGGAGCATGACAAAATGCTTACCATCTGTACTGGCTAGTTTTGTGTGTCAACTTGACACAAGCTGGAGTTATCACAGAGAAAGGAGCTTCAGTTGAGAAAATGCCTCTATGAGATCCAGGTGTAAGGCATTTTCTCAATTAGTGATCAAGGGCTGAGGGTCCCTTGTGGGTGGTACCATCTGTGGGCTAGTAGTCTTGGGTTCTATAAGAAAGCAGGCTGAGCAAGCCAGGAGAAGCAAGCAAGCCAGTAAGGAACATCCCTCTATGGCCTCTGCATCAGCTCCTGCTTCCTGCCCTGCTTGAATTCCAGTCCTGACTTCCTTCTGTGATGAGCAGCAATTGGAAGTGTAAGCTCAATAAACCCTATCCTCCCCAACTTTCATCTTGGTCATGATGTTTGTGCAGGAATAGAAACCCTGACTAAGATACCGTCCCTTGTAAGGTTATTCCCTGTTGGAGAGCCCCTACTGGATTTGCAGGGATTTTAAACCTTAACTCAACCAGAAACCAGGCTGCCTTTCATGGTACCACAAGGTGGGGGTGAGGGGGATGGAGACATACTCTTAGAGATGGGTTGGGGTGGAAGTTAGGGGTGAGAAGGAGGTATGGGATGAGGAATGGTCAGGGGGAGCAGATCAGGAGGGGGATGAAGACTAGACTGTAAAAATGGATTAAAGAATAAAAAAATTAATTGAAATATATTTTCATACAATATATTGTGATCACAGTTTCCCTTCCAGCAACTCCTCCCTGATTCACCACACACTTCCACCATCCAATCCCATGATGCCTTCTTTTCCTCACATCTTGAGACACATCCATGAGGTACAGAGATGCACAGGGAACAGCAACGGGCTTTTGAAATCTGAAAGGCCATTCCCTGGTGACACACCTCCTGCAACAAGGCCACACCTCTGAAAGCTTCATTATGCAGAATTTCCTCTTTCAGGGAATCTGTCTTCAAATACTTGTACTACAGTTAGTGGACATTTTGAGAAGGATTGATATTATATTATTAAAGTTATCTTTGTGTAGATATATTAACATTTTGTATTATTTTCCTACCCTCACGGTACCCCCTTAATGATGAAAAATGTTTAATTGTTTAAAAGAATTATACAAAGAATCAACAAAAGCAGGAGCTGGTTCTTTGAGAAAATCAAAAAGATAGATAAATCCTTAGCCAGACTAACCAGAGGCCACAGAGACAGTATGCAAATTAACAAAATTAGAAATGAAAAGGGAGATATAACAGATTCTGAGGAAATTAAAAAAATCATCAGATCCTACTACAAAAGCCTATATGCAACAAAATTGGACAATCTAGAGGAAATGGACAACATTCTAGACAGATACCAATTACCAAAGTTAAATCAGGATCAGATAAACCATCTAAACAGTCCCATAACCCCTAAAGAACTAGAAGCAGTCATTAAAAGTCTCCCAACCAAAAAAAAAAAAAAAACAAAAGTCCAGGACCAGATGGGTTCAGTGCAGAATTCTATCAGACCTTCAAAGAAGACCTAATACCAATACTCTCCAATCTATTCCACAGAATAGAAACAGAAGGAACACTACTCAATTCATTCTATGAGGTCATGATTACACTGATACCAAAACCCCACAAAAACCCAACAATAAATGAAAACTTCAGAACAATTCCCTTATGAATATGGATGCAAAAATACTCAATAAAATTCTTGCAAACCGAATCCAAGAACACATCAAAACAATCATTCATCATGATCAAGTAGGCTTCATCCCAGGGATGCAGGGCTGGTTCAATACCTGGAAATCCATCAATGTAATCCACTACATAAACAAACTCAAAGGAAAAAAACCAAAACAAAACACATGGTCATTTCATTAGATGCTGAAAAAGCATTTGACAAAGTTCAACATCCCTTCATGATAAAAGTCTTGGAAAGATCATGAATTCAAGGAACATACCTAAACATAGTAAAAGCAGTATACTGTAAACCAGTGGCCAACATCAAACTAAATGGAGAGAAACTCAAGCAATCCCACTAAAATCAGGGACTAGACAAGGCTGCCCTCTCTCTCTCCCTATCTATTCAATATAGTACTTGAAGTTCTAGCTAGAGCAATTAGACAACAAAAGGAGATCAAAGGGATAATTGTTTGAATTCTAAGTTGCAAATTTCCCTTTTATTCATGTAGCTTTAAAAACTTTTATTACTTTTTATTTGAAATTTCTTTCTCTAGCATTGAAAATCCTGCTTGTATTTTTTTTAACCACTTACATCTTCATCAGGCTATCACTTTAGTTTTATAATTGCTAATATGAATTCCTACCAGAGAGAAATTTACCAACTCAGGTAAAATGTGCAATTCTTTTCATTCTTCAGATTATGGTTCCCAAATTTAATGTTGCAAAGTTGCTCAGGTTGGTGTTTGTTGATGAGGTAGTGTACAATTTTATTGCTAGTCTAAAAGTTTTTGCATTTGGTATTACTGTGCCTAGCCCTAGCATCCAGATAGTCTGAGATATTAACAAAGATATATTAATATTTAAATATATAGATATATTAATATAAAGTAATTTCACAAAGGTCTGAATCCCAATGTGTCTTGTTGTTGCAGAAGATTTAGAGTCTCTCCTGAATTTGTTCCAGATTGACATTCTCTACTGACCATTGTTGCCTCTTTGCTATGAATTTTCAGGATAGAACTAGGTAAAGATCTCAAATTAGATTTCACAGACTTAAGTAAATTTTGAGGACTCCCTCTTCTGCAGTTTCTCTTCATGCAGTAGTTGTCCCATTTCAGATTCTCTGAAGTCAAAACTCTAGTCTTTTGTTCATGTATTTTACTGCTTTCAAAATATCACATTTCCCTTTCATATTTAAAATGCCTTGTTATATGTGTACACACATTTACACTCACTAACCTTCCAACTTTGTGTCTTTCAAAAATTTGTTTAATTTTAACATTTTATTATTAAAATTTTAATACTATATATTTTGATCATATTTCCCACTCTCCAACTCTTCCAGTTCCTCTCCACCTGTCTACTTACATTCATATCTTCATACATATCTTCATATCTTCATATTTTGTTCCTCCACACACACACACACATACCCCTTGCAGGGAGACAAATTATAGAAACCACAACAAACCAATAAGCATATAAAAAATGCAGTTCATTTTCCTTTGGTCAACCATACCTTGGCATAGAGCTTTCCCTTAGAGTATGATGGATATACCCAGTGTCACTCCATTGGAGAAAATTTGTTTTTCATTTCCAAGGAGATATTGATTACAAATAGCTTCTTGATTAGGGTTGAGACTTTGTTTACACTTTTGTTTTACTTGTGGGATTTTTTTAAAAAATCTGTTGTGCAAGTCTTATGTGTATATCACACAACCCTCATCAGAGAAGCTTCTTCGTACAGTAGGTGATATTACAGAGACCCACAACTACACAATATGCAAAGCATGAACAACATTGGCACAATCCAGACCTTCCTTTGTTTCCACAGTAGAAGTAGAAAGACTGTAAGAGCTAGAGGTGTTATATAACTCCAAAGAATCAATGTCTTCCAGACACAACAGGGTTGATACACATATAATCTCACAGACACCATGACAATATATATAATTTTTTAACTGATCATATCCAGTTGATGATTACAATATGTGCAGAAAATAACAAACTATTAATGGCCCCATCAAAGAAAAGTGATTCTCCCTTCATATCACCATCAACTGCTAATACCTCCTTAGCAAGAGCTAGATCCTCAGAAGCCCTTAGCCACTAGGTGCTGGAATTTTTGAAGTCATGTATTTACTTAATTTTATATTGTGTATCTTCTTTTAGTGTATGTATGTAAGTACATACGTAAGTATGTATGTATGTTTGTATGTATATATGTATGTATAACCAGCATGTACACACCTGAAAGGCAGCAAAGTCCCAGACACTGGCATTCTGAAGGGTTGGTTGTAAGCTGCCATGTGGGTATTGGGAACTGAAGTCAGGTTCTTAGTGTTCTTAACCACTAAGACATTCTTTAACCCCTACCATATTTGAATTTTTAACTGGCTGCATCTTGTGTGGATCTTGTTCAGGTAACCATAATTGCAATTAGTGTTTATTATATCAATAGTTGAAAGTAACTCAAACATTTGTATATAAATATACATATTTAGAAGGCAATATAACAACATGATTATTTAGAAATACAATAGCAATACATTTAACCAGAGCTTAAGATATCACTATTCGTGGGTGTTGAGCAGGTTTGCAGACCCATGCATGAATTCCTGTGCTGCAGTTCTCAAACTAAGTCAAAAGAGCCATTGGCTACCCCAAAATAAATCTTCATAACCTTTTACAAGTATTATAAATTTCTGTTTTTATGTATATAATGGGCTTGCCAAATAAGTAAGTCCATGATTAAGACTGAGACTTCTGACTTTTCTTATATTTATATTGTTAAACATATTTGTTAAACATATTTCAAATTGTTAAACATATTTCACAAAGTTTTATGAGTTATTTTCCTTTTGTGTTTAGTACTCTGGATAATTTCCTAATCTCTATTCAACTTTAGAACTATATCTGCAAATTTATATAATTCTTCACTTTATGAAAACTTTATTATTTATAGTATAATGATAAAATTTTCTTTGTTGTTTAGATTTAATGATAATAATTTATTAACTGCTTAATGAGTAATTTTTAAAAAACTAGAAAATTATTTTCATACATAATTATATTATTTATTCCAATATATTTAGTAAATAATAGAATCATAGCTATTGATTTAGTAATGACAAGTATTCTGACTTTTAAAATAGAGTACTCTAATCCTCAATACAATCCTTTGTTTTAGTGTCTTTCATTATTCCAGTGAAGTCATTGGAATGACTCAGAGGCTAAAATAAAATATTCAAATATCCAAAGCTATTATGTGTTGAATTTCAAACACAGTTTCACTCCAGATGATATTTGTTAATCATATATATGTATACATGTATATATGTTTCATATATATGTATGTTTAATCTATATATAATTAACAAATATATATTCATATATCTTAGGACTATATTATTATATTTGACAGACATAAAAATGGCTGAAGATTGTGTTATTGAATAAAACAGAAACAATAGAGATAAATTTTAATCCATATCTTGCAGATAAAGAAGTATGTACTCTCAAGCAGACCAGGTATATTTTAGCTATTCTTTAAGGGGTCTCCAGAAACAATAAAAACTCAGATTGTTAAAGAACCGTATGACTTACAATTACAACAGGGTCTCTTTAACACTTGTGAAACTTGTTTTCAATGGCATGGTTAAAGTCATTGGCTGCCACCAAACCCATGGTCCCTGTTGTGTTCATCAAGGAACACCCTGGGTATTGGCTAACGAGCTGTAAAATTATTCCTCACTGAACACTCCCTGCCACTGGTCTGCTGAGGAGAAGGAGGAGGAGGAAGAAGAGAGATATTCTTTGTTCCTGTTTCCCTTTGGGTGAGTAGATAATGTGAATTTTAAAACCAAAGGGCTAAATCCATCTTCAGAGATTAACAACAGTGTTAAAACATTTGAACTCTGAACATGAAGAAAAACCATTGACTATTTAGAATAAAGAAGAGGACTTTCTTGCTTCAGCTATCATGGAGCAGATGAGTGGCTTTCTTAATGAATTTTTCAAATATCCTTTTGTAGCAAAGAAAGTTAAATGTAAAATATATGGATGATAGATGATAGATAGATAGGTAGATAGATAGATAAAGACTGATAACCCATCACCAACAATTCCTTGCTTTAAATGAACCATCACACATCTTACTAATATCTAAAGTCTTACTATATTTACCTCCACAGACCTGAAATATAACTGGAAAGACTTTTAAGAAAAGAATATTCATGTGGAGTTGTTGATTTTGGAAGGAGTATAACTTCTTTTTCTTCTTTTAAGATAGAAGATAAAAGAAATATGGCCTAAGTGAATAAACCCACACTGCTCACTGTTGACTGCAGCTCTTTATATAGCTTTAAATGATCATGTTTGAAAAGCACCTGGTACTTTTTAAGGCGAGAAATAGGAGAAATTAAGACAAATGTTAACAATCATTAACTACTTTCTAAACACTCTAGGATGCTATGGAATTCTCTCTCTCTCTCTCTCTCTCTCTCTGTCTCTGTGTGTGTGTGTGTGTGTTCATCCCATGAGAAGTAATACAACTCACCATTTTCCTGTGTGTAAAGATTAAACCTATATGATACAAAATATGTAAACATATATAATATGTAATATATACAAAATACTTTTGTTTAATTTTCTTATTGTAGTATGGAAGGGAGATTTATTCTAATCGTAAAGATGCCAAGGTTGGAAATTTCAGCATGGCTTTTTGACTTTGTTGTCACTATCCCACCTCAGCTAACTGAAACTCTACTAGTCAACTAAAAGCAGAACCTCTCCAAACAAGGAATTCCAACCTCATAGTATTTTCTTGACATTTTAAAAGAAATCTCTCATGTTAAAGTGCTATTTTTATCTAGCTTCTGTTTCTCCTGTTGTCTTTGTGTTGAAGCCACTACCAGAAACAGATAGTCCAAATTTTCAACAATATTCCTGTACTTATCATTATATCCCTTCACTCAACAAAGTATGTGTAAATATTTAAAACACAAGGAAACCTGAGCATATACAAGCACAAATTATCTTCTACACAGTATCTGAGTTTAATATATACAGAAATATAAAAATCGTTCAGTCCAGCCTATTTTCACATGTCATTTCTTTTCAAAAGATAATAGAAACAAAGTCTGAAAGTATTACAAGGACCTTTGTTGTATTTTGCTTTTGTAACTGTGATTTCTTTGTGAGAGGACATCCTTTCAGCTTCTAAAAATATTTCTTTCTGATTTAAGTAAGTGCTGCAGGCTGAGTACATGAATTATTCTAACACAGAAACCTTTGGATGCCCAGTTCATCCCAGTCAAGGTCCTCAAATATTTCTGTAACTTATTTCACATTTTCATCAACTTCCAACAGCCTTAATGATTAGCAGACATTTAGAATACCTCAGTGAAAACTTGGTTCCTTTACCAGTAAATGATAGGGAAACTCTTGACATAATTATTTATTAAATCATGATTTTGGTGCTTGGCTATTAATACTAAAAACATCTGAATTTGTGTAAATGTGCTTGCTGGAACCAACTTCAGCACTTTGTTGGAAGGATCAAACTTTCTGTGTAAGGAAATGCCCCAATTCTTTTTCACATCTATTTCAGTGGGACTTTTGACAACTGCAATCAGGTTTCTACACTGCAGTTCTATACCTAACAGTGGCAGCAGTTCAGACTTTGGAATGTTACACAGTCATCTCAAGGCACTGTTGAAACATATAGGCTTCAACCCAGGAAACACTGACTCAGCGTTTATTAAGAGAGACCTAAAATGCGGCATGACTTACAGGTTGTCATTTATACTAAAGCTACCAGTCCAGCACCATTATTTCTTTCTGACTGTCTGTCTGTCTGCTTTCCTTTCTTTTCTTTCTTTCTTTCTTTTTTTTTTGTTTGTTTTTCAAGACAGGGTTTCTCTCCTGGAACTTACTCTGTAGACCAGGCTGGCCTCGAACTCAATAATTCGCCTGCCTCTGCCTCCAGAGTGCTGGGATTAAAGGCATGCACCATCACTGCCCAGCTCTTTGTTTCTTTTTTATGCTTAATTCTTTTAATTGTTTTTTTCTTTTTTAATTTTTTATTAATCATTCCATTCATTTGCATTTCAAATGATACCCCGTGTGCATCTCAAATGATATCCCAATTCTCAGTCACCCCTCCACAAACCGCCCATTCCACATCTGCCCTCTCTCCCCTCCCCTTTGCCTCTATGAGGGTGCTCACCCAGCCACCCTCTCCTACTCCACCGCTCCAGTATCCCCCTACACTGGGGTATCAAACCTCCACAGGGCCAAGGGCCTTCCCTCCCATTACTGTCAGACAAGGCTAGCCTCTGCTACATATGGATCTGGAGCCATGAATCCCTCTCTGTATACTCCTCGGTTGATGGACTAGTCTCTGGGAGCACTGGGTGGTCAGGCCAGCCAATGTTGTTCTTCCTATGGGGTTGCAGTCCCCCTCTGCACCTCCAGTCCTTCTGCCAGCTCCCCCAAGGGGTCCCTGAGCTCAGTCTGGTGGTTGGCTCCAAGTATCCACATCTGCATTGATAAATTGCTGGCTGAACCTCCCAAGGAACAGCCACATCAGCTTCCTGACAGCAAGTGCCTCTTGGCAAGGGCAACAGTGTCAAGTTTGGTGTCTTCAGACAGGATGGATCCCCAGGTGGGGCAGTCTTCCTTCAGACTCTCCTCCTCCATTTTTTGTCCATGTTTTTCCCTTGGACAGGATCATTTCTGGGTTAAAAACTTTGAGATGGGTGTGTGGCCCCATCCCTCCACCAAGGGCCATGCCCATCTACTGGAGGTGGTCTCTATAGGTTCTATCTCCCTCTTCTTTGCGCATTTTGGCTGAAATTATCACCTTTGGGTGCTCTCGTTTCCCTGGTGTCTGGGATCCTCCAGTGGCTATCCCCAGTTCCTCATCTCTTCCCTGCTACATATATTTTTTTAATTTCCTGACCCTCTGTACCCCTCTCACATCCCCTTCAGTACCTGATACAGCCCCCTTATTTCCTCCCCTCCTCTCTCCCCCCCATAACCCCCTCTCCCTCCACCTGCCTCCATCTTCCTGTTCCCCTCTCAATGCAGTACTGAAACATCCACACCCTAGCCTTTTGCCTCCTAAGCTCCATATGGTCTTTAGGTTGTATCATGAGCATTATGAGCTTTTGGGCTAATATCCACTTATCAGTGATTACATATCATGTGTGTTCTTTTGTGTCTGGGTTACCTCACTCAGGATATTTTCTAGTTCCATCCATTTGCCTGCAAATTTCATGAAGTCATTATTTTTAATCGCTGAGTAGTATTCCATTGTGTAAATGTACCACATTTTCTGTATCCATTCTTCTGTTGAGGGACATCTGGGTTGTTTCCAGCTTCTGGCTATTATAAATATGGCTGCTACAAACATAGTAGAGCACATGTCCTTGTTATACGTTGGAGCATCTTTTGGGTATATGACCAGAAATGGTATAGCTGGTTGCACCACCATTTCTAGAGCAAAGACATATATGTTTAGTATAGTAGGGAGCTGGCTTTTATTTACTGGGTGACATGACGTACTCTTAAGGGAATGAGTTGACTTTGGTGATCTGAGTCTTCTCACCATTGAATGTTTCGCTTGTTCCTCAAATTCTCAGTCTAGTACAGTGGTTCTTAATCTGAAGGAGTTCAATGACTCTTTCACAAGGTTTGCATATCAGATACCTTGTGTATCAGATATTTACATAATTCATAGCACTAGAAAAAATTACAGTTATGAAGTAGCAACATAATAATTTTATGGTTGGGCCTCACCATAATGTGAGGAATTATATGAAATGGTAACAGCATTAGGAAACACTAATCTAGTGTACTTTCTTTTCTTTCCCCTTTCTTTTATTTTCTCCACATATTTGAAATAATATTGATCATGTTGCTTCTTTTTACACTTATTATTGGAATATGTTCTAGCTCCAAGTACTCCATCTAAAATAGTTCTTACCAAGTTTCACTATTGCATAAAATCTTAAGTATCTATGAAGGACAAGATGGTAATAAAAGAAAAAGAACAACAACAAAAAATACAAACAAATGTGAATTCATGAGAATTTTAGTTTATTATGCACAAAACCACACACATATATAAATATAATTCAAAATAAAATATTTATAAATAGTAGTTGTGACTCTTTTCAGGATACTGATTAGAGTTTGGTGTTTGTCTTCAGCTACTAAACACAATGTTCATAATTTGAACCATGAGTTCACTTAGAATTATTTTTAGTCTTGGGTCCTTTTATATATCAGGAGACAAAATTATAGACTTAAATTATATTTTTTAATTGAAAAGAAAATTTTCTCCCATATAATATATACTGACAATATAATATTTCCCTTCCTCTAGTCTTCTCTCTCCACCTCCCTTCTCCCTCAAATTCACTCCCTCTGTTCCCTCTTCAGAAAAGAGCAGACCTCCAAGAGCCAAACAGGACAAAACAAGATACAATAAGTCAGAGCAAACGCCCTCATATGGAGGCTAGACAAGGAAACTCAATAAGAGGAAGTGTGCCAAGGGCAGACAAGAGTTAGTAATATACCCACTCCCACTGTTAGGAATCACACAAAAAGCTCAAGTTAACAACCATATTCACCTGGTATGTATCAATGTAGGTCCCAAGCTTGCCACTTCAGTCTCTGAAAGCCCATGTGAGCACTGACATGTCCTCCTGGTATCCTCAATCCACTCTGACTCCTATAATCTTTTCTCCCCCTTTTCTGTGAGGTTCCTGATCTCTTAGGTGAGGGACTCCATGGAGAGACTCCAACCTAAACTCTCCAACTTAAACTCTCTTCACATAATCCCTTCTCTGGGCCTGATCCTATCTACTGCCAGAGGAAGTCTTTCTGCTGAAGGTTAGAGACAGCACCATTCTTTGAGTATAGCAGAATATTATTAGGAATCATTTCATTGACTTTTTTTTTTTTTTGCCAGTCATATTTGCTTCTACCCTAGGTCTCTGGACTATCCATTTTCTGGTTCCTGGTCATCTAGTCTGTACAGGGCATGGACTTTTCTTGTGGCTGGCTCTCAAATAAACTAACCATTGGTTGGCCACTCCTACAAGTTCTGCCCCACCATGTCTCAAGCACCTCTTGAAGGCAGAACAAAATGTAGATGGTGGGCTTTGCAGCTGGGTTAATATCCAGGTCACTCCTTCTGTAGCCTGAAGAGTACTTTCTTAGGTTAAAGAGACTAGAACATAGGGATGAAGGCTCCAAGCAGGTACCAGTTCAATCTATCTAAATTCAGTAAGGTGTGTGGAAGATGTCCTCATCAATGGGGCTCCACTGTCAGTTTTCATAGAGTGACCTTCTGTCCTAGCATCAGCCTGCATTGTTTATGGATCTTCACAGGACCTCCAAGGCCAACAACTCAATTGAATATAATCCAGTTCTACCACTGGAAGTTGTGCCTGACTACAAAAGGTGGCCAGTTCAGACTCTGTATCCTCCATTACTAGGAGTCCTCACTAGGGTCACCTCATAGATTCCAGCAAGTTGCCACTACACTAGGTTTCCACCTCTACAAATGCCTCTAATTCCAGCTGTATCTCCAAATATTCACCCCCAACTTATCTTTCCCAATCTCAAACATGCCCCACAGAGAAAATGTTTATGCAAATAAAATAAAGTTTTGTATAGTGCATATAAAGTTGTTTCATAAAGTGCTTTAAGCAAAGACATATGTAGCACATTATACTAGTATATTTTCATATGTAAAAGAAAAAAGTAACAGAATTCATCATGGTTGTTCCTTTGGAAAATGAGGAGAATGTGAAGAATTTGACAGAAAGGAGAGACTTGGGTTCTTGAATAGGTTTAACACAATGCTCTTCTAGGAGGGAGTTCAGTTCAGTTCCTAATGTGTGTAGTACAGACTTGAAACCAACATACTTCTAGCCCATTTCTAATGACATATGCCAAATTCTAATTAAAGAATTAAATATCTTAATGGTTCTTTATGCAGTCTTATTATGTACAAAGACTTTCTCCTGACAATTAACAAATTCATCTTTTTAAAGGTGTCATTAACTACAAACTAGAAGAAATGCTGTGATAAAGTAGAAGATCATGGATGTGATAGAAACATTTTGAAGAGTACTTGTAAGAGATCAGTTCTCAGAAGTTCTGACACAGAAATTCTCTAGGTTGGGTCCTGTAGTTACAGTTGATCTTGGAGCACTTCACTGCAGTCACTATGTCCTACTCCAACCATTCCAGCACCTCCTTCTTTCTGACAGGCTTCCCTGGCCTTGAGGAGGTATATATATGGCTCTCCATTCCTCTGTGCACCATGTACATTGCCTCTCTGGCAGGGAATGGCTTGATCCTGTGGGTTGTAAAGTCAGAGCCCTCCCTGCACCAGCCTATGTATTACTTTCTATCCATGCTTGCAGTTACTGATCTTGGCCTGTCTGCCTCCACACTGCCTACCATGCTCACGATCTACATGTTGGGTGTCAGTGAGGTGGCATTAGATATGTGCCTTGCACAGCTCTTCTTCATTCATACTTTCTCCGTCATGGAGTCATCTGTGCTGCTGACCATGGCCTTTGACCGTGTTGTGGCCATCAGCAGTCCCCTATATTATGCCACCATCCTCACCAACCCTCGGGTTGCCAGTTTGGGCCTGGCCATTTTGGTACGAAGCATTGGTCTCCACATCCCTGCCCCCATCATGCTGAAGAAGCTACCTTACTGCCAGAAGCGTCATCTTTCCCACTCTTACTGCCTGCACCCAGATGTTATGAAGCTGGCCTGTACTGACACCCACATCAACAGTGCCTATGGCCTCTTTGTGGTTCTCTCCACCCTGGGTTTGGATTCTATACTCATCGTTCTATCTTATGGGCTGATCCTCCACACAGTACTGTCAATTGCTTCTAAGACTGAGCGCCTCAAAGCCCTCAACACCTGTATCTCCCATATCTGTTCTGTGCTGCTGTTCTACACACCTATGATTGGCCTTTCTATGATCCACCGATTTGGAAAGTGGGCTTCCCCCTGCAGCCGTGTGTTGCTCTCTTACCTTCACTTTCTCAGTCCTCCAGTGCTCAACCCAGTTGTTTATACCGTAAAGACCAAGCAGATCCGACAGAGGATTTGGCGCATCTTCCGGTCTGGTGGAGGAAGCATTGGGCACATCCAGGGTCACTAAATCTTCTTCCATAAGGATAAAAACATGGAATGAGCTATAGTTTCTATTCTGCATATCAATTAAGATTCATAAGGTAGACATTATAACCGAATATATGAGTAAATAGGGACATTTGCAGGCATGTAAATATACAGGTAGTATTTGTACTAGAGTTCAGGCTTAAAAACAATAGCAAATAGAATACTGTTCAGATTTGTAATTTTTTGATATAGAAGCATTTTGAAAATATATAATCAGATCTAATCTTTATAAGCACAATTATTTGTCTTTTTTCAATGTATTTCCCTTACTATAAATGCATTATCATTAATGAATTAAGCATTTACTTAATGAAATATTGAAATATTTGCTTATGAAAGGTTGAAAGGATAAATATTGTGTCTCTGAAAGAGACTTTTTATAAGTGTATGACAATTCAAACTTCAATGCTAGGTGAACACATGTCATGCTATTAACCCTTATTAATGTCACCACTTTTTCTTACTTAATAGAAATTTCAAAGATGCTATAGCTATTGAATTAAACTGTTTTTTGTCACGTTTAGCAAAACAGTCTTTTTTTAATGACCTAAGAACAGAAACAGTTTCAATCTAATCTCCTTAGGCATGCAATCTTATGCATACAGGTAATGTGCTCAGTAGTCTTAAACACAACCAATTGAATGAAATAACTTAAAACTCAAACATGAGAGCTGCTACCGTAGAGTAGTCCAAACACTGTGTGGTACCTATTTTATTACATATACTTCATACTTCATTTTCTAAATTTCTCATTTATATCCAATTATGAAGAGAACTTGAAGGACATGCATGGTAGAGTAAAAGCAGCAGACTGACAGACACCAGACAGCAGAGAGGAGCAAATTTCATGCTAAGCTGCATTATGCAACACAAGTCAAAGAGTCAAAAGAATGACGATTAAATGTACTTTTGGTATTTGTTCTTGATCTTAAACATCAGTTGATATGTTCAAAATATATAGTTGGAGTTGATAATGATAAAAAAATCTAAGAATGCATTTTGCATATTTTAGAATATTTTTTATTTAAACAGAACAAATTTGTTCATCACATAATTTTTCTATATGAAAATAATAGCACATGTCATTGAAGCAACATATTTAGCTAAAATATGCATATTCCTTAATTATATTTTCATCATTTTGATTTAATGACATAATAATTATGGGATACAGTGATTTTTAAGTACATGTATGGATTACCTAATAATCAAAGAGGATAATTAACACATTCCTTACCTTAAACAGTTACCCTTTTCATGGTGAAAACAATTTCTTCTGGACTCTTTCAGTTACACAATTCAGGATACTGTTTACAATAATCACCCTACAGTGATTTAAGGCATCTGAGCCAAATCTTATGTTCAGCTGTAACACTGATCACATTGAGATATTTCTTTATCCTTCCCTGATTTATATTTTCTGCAGCCCCTAGTAATCATTGTCATAATCCTAGTATAGGATTAATCCATAATCATAGTCATAGTTGTGACTGAAACTCATATAAAAGAAATGGGAACTTACATGGATGACCCACCCAGTGTGTGTGTGTGTGTGTGTGTGTGTGTGTGTGTATGTGTGTTTGATTTACTGTTATTAAACTTAAAAGATGGAGAGGTGAGACTTATGAACATTATACATTGATGTCTATATTTGTTTAAAACACATATAGCCTGACAAGTGTCATTCTGTTACTGAAGTCATATATGATACATACCCATTTTCCAGGTTCTACAAGAACAACAGATGCCCATGACATAGATTTTTAGATTTTTTTGCAGATGTATAACTGCAAGAATATTCAGTTTTTCAATCTTTAAAGTTATTCAGATTGATACATAGATACCTACCAATTCTAATGTTTTGATACATGTATACATTGAGTAAGTTTATAATCTGTTAAAAATATCTACTCAAACTTTTATTATTTCTCTGTGTTGAAGATATCCCTTATCCTGTGGTTGAGCTTTATGAAACGTATGACACCTTGTTGTTACCTGTCAGCCACCTGCTGCAAAACAGAATGCGGACCTTTTTCCTATTTCAAAAATTTAGTTAGTTTTATTTTGTGTGTATGAGTGTTTAGTCTGCATGTATGTCTGTGCACCTCATGTGGGCAGTGTTCAAAGAGGCCAGGAAAAGGCTTTGGGTCCTACTGAGATCCAGTGTCTCTAATTTTATTTTTTTTTGGATAAAAGATAATGTAACAATAAGAAAGCAAAATTGATATTGTGGGATGATGTAATGTACAACTAATTAATGTAACTGCATAGGAAGATATGTAATTATATAACCATCTCAGAAATTTAAAAATTAAAACAAATCTAACAAGAATTGTCAACTTTAGAGATACTTTAGGTTTTATTATTCACAATCAGAAGATAATTTCAAATCCAAACTTCTTATATATTTGACTATAAAAATATTGAAATGTAAATAAATAAAATAACCAATAAAAATGTATAGGAAGGATATACACATGTTATATGTACTTACAATGACATTTATGTAAGTGGCCTGAGCATGCTCAGATATTGGTATCTGAGAGGTCGTGGAACCAGTTTCCCTGATGGATACTGAAAGGTGACTGTAATTCAGTATCTTTGACATTAGACATTATTAAAAATTCAAATAGTAATAAAAAATATGCTTGCAAGGGAAGTGTTTTTTTCTTTGTATGATTTCATGTGCTTTATTTATAATTAAAACAGCAAACACAACACAATTCTTTTGTTTTGGATATATGTACTTTTTGATTATGTAATTGCCTTCAAGGAAAACTGTAGGAGAGAGATATTGGATAACTTCACTATATTAAAATAACTCTAATACTTGCTATTTCCCCTAAATGCCTTAATTTCTTTATAAATGGCACCAGATGTATTCTTTCCAGCAAATAATATAAAGCTTATTTGTGAATTATGATTAAAATTGGATTTAAATATAAATTATTTTAATATCTCAAAAATTGGGCTTAGGAAAATCATTTTGCTACTTATAGTAAAAAATTTTATTAGGAAGAAGAACAGTATCAATTAACTGGACATCTCAGAGCTCCCAGGGTCTAAACAATTAACCAAAGAGCTGGTCCATGGCTCGCACAGCATATGTAGCAGAAGACTGCCTAATCTGGCATCAGTGGGGGGGGGAGGTGCTTGGTCCTGTGGAGGCTTGATATCCCAGAGAAGGGGGATGCTACAGGGGTGAAGCATGAATGTGTGGGTGGATGGGTGGGTGTTAGAGCACACTCCAGGAGGCATACGGGAGGAGGATTATGTTGGAGGTTCATAGAGGGAAGACTGGGAAAGGGGATAACATTAAATTGTAAACAAATAAAATGATTAATAAGTAGAAGAGAAATAAATGTAAGAAAGTTAATTTTTAATCAATTACATTTTGTTATTTTATACTTAAAAGAGATCAGATAACCCTTTTAAAATCTGGAATTTGTGCTTTAAAATGTTATGGTGTGTTTGTATGATAAAGTCAGGAATTTCCTATAAAAATGCACAGTCAAGGACTAGAAAAATATGCTCATACTTGATCTAATAAAACCTGAAAAGATTTATGGGTAATGCTTTCAATGGACTCAACAAATATTTATTAAGTTTATTGGTCCAGATCAGGTGCCTATATTCAATTTTAATCTCCTAAAAATCTTACTCAGTGTTTCCATAAAGATTAACTTCTTAAATATCTTATTTTTATTTATGCATATGTACATGTGAGCATGCAATTGGAGTGTGGCTATCCATGGAATCTAGAAATGAGTATCAAATTATCTGGGACTTCAGTTTTGAGCCACCAAGCTTATGTTCTGAGAACTAAATTCAGGTATTCAACAAAAGCAGCAAGTACTCCATCACAGAGCCATATCTGCAGGCCCAAGATTACCTCATCGCCAGTGGCTAGATGGCTTCAAAAGTGCTGAAAGGTGCCATTCATGCTACCTCAGAAAGCATAATGTATCTTGTCCTTTCAAGAGTCAAGTGGTGGAGAACTGCAATTAAACAGTGTCTTCTGAATGCAGCCAAGCAGTTGCACATATGAAGTCATACCATAATGGTTGTGACAGCATGCACAAGATCCATGAAATTCCAACTAGACCAAATCTCTGTATGGAATCAGGAGGTGGGTTCTAGTCCTACTCCTAAATGAGAGGCTATTGGTAACAAATGCTTTTAGACAGGGAGAATAAGTTTTCTCTAACACTATAGCCCTTGATAAGTTAACAACACTCAGTGAAAGGCCACAAAATGTTAGGGTAGCACAAATTGGTTTTGATGGAGTTTTTGGAAAAATTAAGAGAGAGACACAAAGTTAGGAGGATAGAGAAGAAAGGTGGATCTAGGGAGAATTTAGAGAAGAAGGACAAGTGGGATCAAAACATTGTATAAAGATTTCAAATACTTTATATAATTATTAAAAATAAATATCCTACTTAGTTTTATAAGTGATTTTTTTCTTCCCTAGACTGGACAACTCACTATCACGTGTCACATGACATATAATTCTTGTTTTTTAAAGACACTTCTGTTAAATTTATTGCTCAGCATAGGACAGCCTTTATTATTTTACTAAAAGAAGAATATGGGTTCAATTTTACTTCTGTCCCAATAACATTTTTAGACATTTATTTTAATCTTTATTGTTTTCGATTCTCATACAAACATAATTTGTTTTGATCAAATCTACCCCAAATTCACTTTCCTCTAATTTTACCCCCAACTTCACTCTCTTCCAAACTTCTTGTGTTCATTTTTGAAACCCTGTGAGTCCACTTAGATTTGTGTATATGCATGGGGGTACACATGACTATCAAACTGAATAATGAGTAGCTTTTCAGGGTCTGAATCTCTGAAGAAAAACCCAAACAGACTCTCCCTTCCTCAACAACCATCACTGTTAATAGCTCTTCCTATTATTATAAGATGTCAAAAGCTCTTCCCAGATCCATGATGATGTTTTGACTGGCTTGATATTGTGCAGGTCTTGTGCATATAGTCACAACTTCTATGAAGTCATGTGTGCAGTGGCCCTGTTATTTCCAATAGTTAATGTCTCCCCACTGATGATTACTACCTCTGGCTCTTACAGGCTTTCCTCCCCCTCTTTTATGATGATTTATGAACTCTAATGGAGGGGTTGATACCAGTGTTTCCACTATAGTCTCTTTATCTCTATACATTGATCAGTTGTAGGTCTATATATTAAATGCCATCTGTCTACTCCAAAAAGAAGTTTCTCCAATTAGAGTTTAGAGATGCACTAACTAATGATTATAAAAATAAGAACTTTGTGATATATAACTCAATATTTTGTTTATTAAGTAGAAACACAATATTAGGTTCGTCCTTAGGACCTATGACCTAACTAGCCACCAATTTTGGCTCCAATTCATGGTGCATGGCATGAGTTCTGTCTTGTGGGAATGGGCCTTAAATCTAGCCAAAAATTGGTTGGATATTCCTATATTATTTGTTGTACCGGTGTGCTTAACTTACCAGTGCAGTTGTTAGTATAGCCAACAGGTTCACAGCTTGGTGATGTTGATTGCTTTTCTCTCTAGTAGCATGCATAGAACTTGATGAGGTAGGTTGGGATGAGGGGTGGGTACATCCTCACATCCTCTTGGAGACTAGGGAAGAGGAATGGGATAAGGAGCTGTCAGAGGGAAGACTGGGAGGAAGATAATGACTGGACTGTAAAAAAAGATTAAAGATAATGAAAAAAGGAAGAGAGAAAAAGAAAACAAAAACATGGAAATCTGTCCTCTAAAATTTTATTTCCTTCAAGACAATGCTTTTTGTTTTTGAACAGATGTCTAAAGTTGGGATCAAGTCTTGACACACTCAGTATGTCTTCATTATAAAGGTTATATACATATGTGTACAAAATAATAATTAAGGAAGAGGTTATAAGTTTGAGACAGAGTAGGAAAAGCTAGGGGGAATTGGATGGGTGTAACAATGTATATTATTCATATAAGCAATTCCCAAATTTAAATTAATTAATAAAAAGGTCTGAAAAGGGACTAATGAAACGGATCAGCAGTTTAGAGTGTTTGCCAGTCTTGCAGAGGACGTAGGTTTAATTCCTATATTGCTAAGCTCACTATTGTCTGTAACTCCAAGGCCCTCTTGTGGCCTGCAGAGGACCCATACATATGTAGCAAATAAGCAGAGACATCTACCAATGTCTACATAAGTAGACATAAATAAAGAATATTTTTAAAGTTCAGAAGAAACTAGAATATCAGCATATTGAAGAATAGATACTGTTGTCTGGCTTGATCTTGTACAGTTGCTATGAATTAATGAATGCAGTGGTCCTATCATTGTACAGAAGACACTGTTTTTCTCCATTCCTTCTTGATTCTGACTCTTACTATATTTCTATTTCTTTTTTAGTTATAACCTCTGAGACATAGGGAGGAGTATGATAAAGATGTTCCATTTGTGGCTGAGTACTCCAGAGCCACTAATTCTAATACTCTGACCAGTTATAAGTTTATAAGTGGTAGAAAGGTAGAAGTGAATTAAATTATTTTAGGAGTTATGGAGGGAATTTCAGAATAATTATGATCCAAATTCACTTGATAAAATTATCAAAGAATTAATAAATATATAAAGAATATATATGATTAAAATAGCCAATATTTATAGTAAATGGAGAAAAACAAAAAGCATTTTTCATAAAATAATAAACTTGCCAAAGGCTTCTACTTTCATTACTTTTATTTAATAGAGTGCTTGAATTCTTACCAAGAGCAATAATGCAAGAGAAAGAAAGATATTAAAACAACAAGTGAATTACAAAAAATATCAACATGGCCCAATAAAAGTGCCACATTGACACTTTTATCTCGATAGTAATCAAGGTCTTTCCTTTTGTTATTGAATATTTTATTTATTTCATTTCAAATATTATCCCATTTCCAAGTTACCCCTCTGCAAGCCCCGTATTCTATCTCCCCTCCCCTTGCTTCTAGGAGGGTACTCCCTAACCCACCCACCCACTCCCACCTCACTGCATGGCATTCCCCTACACTGGGACATTGAACCTTTACAGGACCAATTGCCTTTCCTCCCACTGATGCCAGATAAGGCCATCCTCTGCTACATATGCAGCTGGAGCCATGGGTCCCTCCATGTATACTCTTTGGTTGGTGGTTTAGTACCTGGGAGCTCTAGGGGATCTGGTTGGTTGATACTGTTCTTTCTATGGTGTTGAAAACCCTTCAACTCCTTTAGTCCTTTCTCTAACTCCTCCATTGAGGAGCCTGTGCTCAGTGTGATGGTTGGCTGCAAACATCTGCTCTGTATTTGTCAGGCTCTGGCAGAGCCTCTTAGGAGACAGCTATATCAGGCTCCTGTCAGCAAGCACTTCTTGGTGTCAGCAATAGTGTCTGGGTTTCTAAGTGCACCTGGCAAGAGGGAAATCATGTCTGGTACAGGAAACCTGGACAACTATCTGGGCTCTTAAGATCATAAGCCTTATAGGAGAACATGCAGCCACTACTGTATTAAACTAGCATAATTCCTAACCTCATTGTAAATGTTTATTCTTCTATCTAGAGATAAGTGTAGCTCTCATCATAAAGAGTCTTCTCTGCAACAGAAATCAGCTATTTCTGTAAACTGAAAAATCACAACCTATCAAAGAGCAGAAAATAAGTTATCATGGGTGCCCAGTACCAGTTGACTCATTCACAACACAACTCCTACACTCAAGGCTCAGGGAAGGTTCAGGAACAAAGAATGTAAGAGCTAGAGAAAAAGGATATTGGCTATGAGAACATATTCTCTAGAATTACGATGGAAACCATACTCATGAAGTCTAATAGTATGGTTGCCTGAATAAGATTTGAACAAGACAATACAAGCAAACATGCACACATGGAAAGGGGTACATCTCATGGGACACCAAACATAGACAAAGACACTACAAAAATCTAAAGAATGGTGAGAGTGAAGAAAATAGTCTTCCTCAGGAAATGGCTCCATGATTGGTCACCTGATATCAAGTGGTCATCCCTGAAATCATACACTATACAGACCAAGTAAGGTATATTTATATAGTTAGGGATATACATTTATACTGTGTGTGTGTGTGTGTGTGTGTGTGAGAGAGAGAGAGAGAGAGAGAGAGAGAGAGAGAGAGAGAGAGAGAGAGAGACAAAAATTAAAGTAAAAGAGACCAAAGGGAGGAAGAAAGGTTATATGAAATTGGTTAGAGGGAGGAAAGGAAAAAGGGGAAATTATTTCATGAGACCTATTCTTCCATCACAAATGTTATCTACATGGTTTAGTATTCAGGAATTTTCAAGTGTGAGAAGGGACTCAGCACTCCATCCTGAATTCGTTTTGTCTTGACACCAATACACCTAGGGACTGACTGTCGGGAGCACTAGAAGGTACATGCTTGCCAAGATGACATAGACACTTGGAGACACATTCTTGCCAATGCAATGAGTTAGGAAGCTAAACAGTACAGGTGTATAGAAGACAAGAATAGTGCAGACATGGGCAGCACAGGTGCCCAGGGCTTTAGAGCAGGCATTCTGGGAAGACAGCCGGAACACTGCTTGGAGAATTTTTATGCAAGATGTGGCTATGAGCCATATATCCAATATTGTTACTGAAAGAGCCACTGAGATGCCATATGCTCTGTTAATGAGAGTGTTAGCACTGGCTAGCTTCACCATAGTCATGTGCTCACAGTAGACATGAGGGATTATATAGCTTGTGTAGTAGGGCAGCCTCTTGATGAGAAGAGGACATGGCAAACCATGAACAGAGCTCAGCTCAAGCCAACTACACCCAGTTTAATAACCATGGCTGTTGTGAGGATGGTTGAGTAGTGCAGTGGGATCAAATGGTCACAAAGCGATCAAAAGCCATGGCCACCAGGATGGCTGACTCAAAAATGCAAAGCATGTGAATAAAATACATTTGTGTTAGAAAGACATCAAATTCAATCCAGTGTTCATTAAACCAGAAAATACCAAGCATTTTCAGGGACATGGAACAGGTAAGAAAAATGTCATTCATTGCCAGCATGCAAAGGAAGAAATACATAGGTTGGTGGAAGCTTAGTTCTAGTTTGATAGTAGTAATGACTATGCTGTTCCCCATCAGGGCAGGACAAACAGGAAGCAGACAAGGATGCTGATCAAGTAGTGAAAATTTTCCAAGCAAGGAATATCAACCAGGTAGAAAAATGAAATACAGTGATGTGCCGTATTGTTTATCATATTAAAACTAAGGATGTTTTAAGTATACTGTATAAAAAACCAGGATAATCTCCTCAAAGGAGAGACAGGATTGCAAAAGCCTTTATTCAAGGTATTTGTATGTTGAATCTAGAATTTCTAGTCTCAGTTTCCAAAATGTCATCCTGTGCAGCATCATCAACATTATCTGCAAAAGAAATGATTAAATGTTGTACATTAAGTTTTATTCGGTGATTTTATCAATTCAAGATCTAATCAAATCTTTCTGCAAATTTTTCATTTTTGTATTGAAAGTAATGCTACTAAAATAAGAGTATATTGTATTTAAAGCAATGATTATTGAGAAACTGAAATAAAGGATAGAGATAAAAATGTAAAATATACAAAGGCTCCAACAATTATGTTATTCTTTTAATATTCTGCTGTTATTCTTTGTCATCATAATTACATAGTTAACCACTAAAATAAGATATAATAAGAACCAAGAACATCAAATTATATAAAACATTTGCTTTAACATCCATCAACACCAAATTTATACATTTTATATTTTCAAAGGGGAAAATATAAAAATAATTAAATCTTATTTTCATTTTCTATTTCAGCATTGAGTGGTCCTTCATTTGGTAAAGTAGAAAAAGTTTCCAAGTACAGAGGTATTTGATTTTAAGACACTAAAATTTTAAAACAACACAAAGAAGAGGCCAAAGCAGGTTGGTCATATTGAAGGTACTTTTCTATCTTGTCTATGAAATAGGATGAGAAAGAGTACTCGATAAAATGATTAGTGATTAGCTACCATCAGGATAACATATGCTGCCTCTGCTGTGTAAGGGCTAAAACACAGGGCATATCTATATTGCAACAATTGAAACTCTCGTGTTTGAAGAATTTTGCTGATATTTCTACAAACTAACTTATTGGAAAAGTAAGCTATCAATAGGCTTCAGTTTCACTTTAGAAACTTAAAGGTTTAGTGTGGAAGGCTCACTTTTAATATTTAACATGGCCATGGAAAGAGGCTACTCTAAAATTATGGTCTTTTTTATAACTTACTAAACACGATTAGCCTCTTCAAAATGGCATCTGATGATGGATCATCAAACATACAATTGATAATTTCAATATAACAGGACATAATTTTAAGCACAATTATGTTAGGTTAGGAAAGAGACAAAAATTTATTTGCTTGCAACACTAACCATGCAATAATAAACATCAGATGCCTTAAAATGATCTTTGTCACATGGGTTCACTTAACTCTGAAGTTTCATAATCTGTCGCTGTGTTCCTTCCCCATACACTTGTCAGTCTCAGTCATCAGACTTGGAACACAGAAAGAAATTTACAGAAGCCCAATAAATGGACAATTAGTTCTTCTTAGGGCAGACTAAAAGCTTTTAGCATATTGTGTACTGTCACAAACATATCAGAGATTTTTTTCTACTCTTTACTTATAGACTCTAACCCTACTTAGATGGAGAACTTACTTACAGCTATTACCCAAACTTCATTCTCTTCAACTGCTTTCTTGTAATAGTCTTTGTAATTTGTACCATGAGTATCTTAACTAGTAATCACCCTATAACAGAAAATAACATAATTCTTCAAATGAACATTAATATGTTTAGAAACAATCACTTCGTCTCTATCAAATCAAATTCTTCTAGTATCTATTAGTTATCATTCAAATATATAATGCTGTCTCTTCATTTTCAGTATTCATTTCTCATTTGTTTTTATCTTCTCTATATTGGATACTTGTCATATGATCTATGATACGGCGAATATGATGTAAACATATCTGTTGTATCATATACCCTGTGCTCTGTAACTCTAGTGGCTGTGGTTCCTTAGTAATGTCTTAGTCCAATGCTCAAGAGCCTCTGACTCACAGTGAAGATATCCCTTGGGATACCCAGAATCTCAGGGGAAAGGATTAGAGCAGCATGCAACACAGAGCAGTGCAATGTCCCCTGCTTGGCCATGAACGTTCCACAAATCTTGTCAGTGGAGGTGTTATAATCTTCATTCTCCAAACCTCAATTACAATTTTATTGATATTTTTCCTAAGATGCCTTATTTGAGTAAGCTTTGGGGCTTTGCACTATTTTAAGATATACACATTTTCTTCAATCACCTAGAATGAAATCTCACCATTAGATTTTTAAAACAGGATAGTCCTAGAAAAACTATGTGAAATTAGCTTGGCATAGCAACATAAATCCTTACGAACTCACTCATATCAGGTACTTAGAAAATCTGATCTCATAGAGAAAGATTTGCTACTCCTTCATAGGAAGAATAAGGAAAAGTATGTCAAGAAGTTTTATCAACTGTTGTTGACCTAGAAGGAACACATTGCCAAGTAAGATGAGTAAAGTTAAAACACTGAATTATATATTTCAACATAAGTGAGAGGATTTTCTGTGTTTTTATCATAAAAAATAAAAATATGTTGGCAGAATGAATATAATCTTACTGTGCTGGTTTTATCATGATTCTGCATGTATTTGTGTTTCCTGAAACAACACAAAGTATACCCAATAAGCTTGGAGGGTACTTGTGTGTCAATAAAAGTAACAGTATATTTTAAGAAACTTATTCTGTGGGTGGTAGTAGCACACATGTTTAATTCCCAGCAATGGGAGGCAGAGGCAGGTAGATCTCTGAATTTGAGGCCAGCCTGGTATACAGTGTGAGTTCGAAGACAGCCAGGGCTACACAGAGGAACTTTGTCTCAAAATAATAATAATAAAAATAAATAAATAAATAAATATTCAATTGTCTGACTGAAATTGGCTGGCTATTTTCAAATGAAGTATTCAATATTTTTTTAAGTAGCTTATAACATTTTCTCATGTAAATTTAGAAGTTCTGTTTATATATAGAACAATTTTTCACCCCAAATTAGTGTGTATTTATGATTTCTTGAAGTAAAAATTCCCTTTGCTCTTTGTTGCTTGTTACATCTACTCTCATTTATTGTAGATATTTTAGTGCCTTGTTGAATTAATTTTATATGATCTTGTTAACCATAAAAAATGTAAATCATATACTTATGGATGCTGGAGATTCCCTTCGTATTGATTTTTTAACACCTTTGCTAACAAATAGTATTGGAGAAACATGTGAAAGAATCAAAGTATTAAGGAAAGTAGACATTTAATTTTATGGAAGATTAGTTGATCTTACTTTGCATTAACTTTTTACTGTTTGCTGAAAGGTAATTTATTATCAGAGATCATATCCAAACAAATATCAAGGGGTATAATTATTTTAACATTAGTAGGATTTATTGTAGACTGGATGGTGGCACACCCCAAAACAAATATTGTAACACAAACGCAAGCACATCCATATGATATTGAGACATATATACACACACATATGTGTGTGTGTGTGTGTGTGTGTGTGTGTGTGTGTGTGTGTATGGAACTATTTGGGAAAAATAGAGACAGGAGAGAAATTTGGAGTGTGAATGTGATCAGAATGATTGATACTTGAATGTAAATATGATTATGTGACTCATTCCCTTGCACAACTAATATATGTTATTGCCATATGTTTAAAATATGTGAAAATCTTTATTAAGAACTAATTTCTCAGGAAAAAAATCACATTGTAATTTATGGATTTGAATGTAGAGGTTTTGAAGGAGTTGGATTTTATTAACTATAATATGCAAGCATCTAGGTAGGCTTGGGAAAGTTGCTCATTTGGGTTCAAGGCAGAAGTCGTGCCAGGAGAATTTCCTTTCCGTTTCTTCCTTTTCTTTCCTTCTTTTTCTTTCCTTATTTTTCTTTACTTGTTTTGCTAATGTTTTTTGTTTATTTCTGTCACCTTCATACATGTAGTCAATGTGTTTTGTTCATATTCATGCCCTTAATGTTCCTTCTCACTCCCTCTCCCACTCCAGTAGACAATTTCTTCTTTCCCAACTAATCCTCCCTCTTCTACACACATGTGTGTCATATGTATTTGTATGCATGTGTGTGTGTTGAGAGAGAGACTGAGACACACACACATACAGAGAGAGAGAGAGAGAGAGAGAGAGAGAGAGAGAGAGAGAAAGAGAGAGAAAGAGAGGTGGCAGGGTATTAAGATTGTATGTAGGTAAAGGGCATACCATATTGTAAAGACAGAGTTTTGTAAGTTTTTCTTCCCTATCTTCAGGCTCTTGAAATCTTTTGGGGCCCTATTCCTGGACCTTGGAGAATGTGATATTGATGTCCAATTTAGAGATAAGGACACAGTGGCCACCTATTTTTAGAACTTTGATAATTTGTGTGACTCTTCAATAATCATTACCTTCTGCAAATGGAAGAATATTATTTTAAAATGTATGTTATAAATGGTGTATTTTATATGGATGTTTAGTGTGCCAAAATAAATGGATTTTCAATTATAATGAGAAAATGAAAATCAAATAAAATGAACAGGAAATATTTCTTTATTGTACCTAGGTTTATGTGGCAAGATTAATTTTATTAATGAATTTAAATTTATAGAACTAAAGAAAATTTTTCTCAACAAGATTAGTAATTCTCATTGTTTGCATATATATATATATATCATATATCATATATATCATATATATGATTGTTTCATAAGTGTAGTTATTCTCATATGACCAAAAGTTAAAAATATTTAAATATAAACATGGTTCATGGTTCATGACAAGGAGTAAGCTCATGTTTCTAAAGAACAGAATCATATGGAGTCAGTTGACACTCCTGACTATCATCTGACATATTCTATGGAGCTTCCCACCTTCAGCTGCTCATTCCTAAATGTGAATACTTTTTTGCTTTTTTTTTGGTTTTTTTTTTTTTTTTACATTTTACGCAAACATACAACTGTTTAATAGAGTATAATCTATGACTGTTTATTTAGTGGTTTTCTAAGACACAATCTCACGATCTATCTCCGGATGGCCTAAAACTCATTATATAAAACAGCATTGCCTCAAATCCATAGAGAGCCACCTGCCTCACCATCATAAGTTGTGAGAGCAAAGGCCTTTGGCAATATACTTAGCCTTCTAATAATTTTCAAACTATACTAAAGTGTGAGTTCTTCAAATACCACATTGTATATCTCCCTCAGCACCACACACAAAAACTGCACTAAGAGGCATCTGGTATTTTATTGAAATAGATACAAACATCCACAGAAGTTTTGTTTTGTTACAGAAGGCATTCATGTTTCACAGCAGATGTGGAATAAAAAACTTGCATATTTAGACTATTATATGAGGATTGAATATTGGACTTATAACTATACATATACATTACAGAGATATTTATTATGGGTCAAAAATAGTCAATACAATTCAAGATATGAAATTATCACTTCAGAGGTATGAAAGGCATGATCAAGTGGGATAACCGAATTCTAACTGTAGTCTCAGCTGTGGAAATATTTACTTAATGAAAATAATTCTCAAATGACCTGTCTATCCAGGTAGATGCTATTCCCTTGGTTGATGTTAATAATAACTGTGAAATACTGAGAAGTATATGTACAACTCTCCTCTGTGCTCATACCAGCAGGGCATGGTTATTTCACACAAGCTTTATGGATACCACACAGAAAGGTAATTAACACAGTTTACAAACCTTTCCTTTAATGTTTTATTGACTCAGGAAAGCTGTGAATTCACAAGCAAAACCATAATTTTTCAATGGTTAAAATTACAGATTCTGAAACTAACATCTCTGCATTTGTAAACAAGATTTGTATATTATTAGATGACTGAGATTCTGCCTATATAAAACTGGCATAATAAACTAAGTAGAATAGTTGGTATTCTTATATTTCATTTCGTGCAAAGACTATTTTAATTTTAGAAAAAGTCTTATTAGTAAGTATTCATAAAGGTTTCCAAATATCATTTACTACCATAATGGCAGTTCCTAGTGAGTTATATGGTCTGTTTTCTATTTGAATATCTTATACTTTCTGTGTGTTTGTTATAAAACAATGCTAGATAGTGCAAATTTTCTACCTCATGTGTTTGAGAAAACAGTGGACCTAACTGTATATTAAGCAATAGTTACCCAGTTTCTATTGGAAAGAATTATCTATTTCATGTGTGTGTCCCTGAAGAAAAAAATAATAAATGTATTTATTTCTTATTACAACTAAGGCAGAGAGAAAAAAGTGGGAGTAGAGAGAAGAGAATGAAAGAAAACAAGAGAGCAAAAAGAGACCAATGGACATTCAAGCCCCCATTCACACAAACCTTACACATACACATAGCT
>JADRCH010000406.1:65165-86787 GCA_019843965.1 Rhynchomys soricoides | reverse complement strand
TTACACATACACATAGCTGATGGATGCTCCAACACCACCCCCCACACACAAACTTTACACATATCCATCCATACACACAGTTAATAAATGGAAGGAACAATGTTCCAGCCCCCATTCACACAAACCTTACACATACACACAGAGGTGATGGATGGGGAAAACAATGTTCCAGCACCATACTTTATTCTTTCTGCCATAGCTTAAATATCTCAGCAAGATCTTTCAAGTAGTCTAAAATTATAATGTGATTACATTTCAGCTTTCTTCTAGTAAATGATTATGAAAAATAGTACATTCCCCAATACCTTTACAAGAAATAACATTGTGTTGAACAAGTAAAGAAAACAAATTTTTCCCCAAAACTAATGTACATTTGTAACCAAGCAACTTGTTACAGATTAACAAAATGTAAGCAAGCAAGGTGGTTTTCTTAGCCAGCTTCTCTTACTGGCAAGCAACACTTTGCAGCTACAAAGAAAGTAATTATTTCATTATTTATCTTTAAAGTAATCTTGTAAGAATCCTAAAAGGATCACAAATCTAAACTTTTAAGAATCAGTCATATCTACCCTAAAACCTCAAAATGCATATCTACTCGTCAGCAGTTCTTAACAAATCATACCAGGAAGCAGAGGACAAAAATGGGTATAAGAAATCAATTCTCACCAGTCTGGCCTCAGTGAGAGTCATATTACCCAGTGTTGCCACTGTTCTTGTTCCCTGACCATAAAGGGTTCCTGGCTTAACTAATAAAAGTGTACCTTTCTGAATTTCAAATTGTTCCCTAAGATTTTTTTTACATCAGAGCCAGTGATAAAAACATCTCAACCTAGCTTCACTTAACTTATCTTATTTTTTCCAAATATTTTCTAAGGGTGGTAGTCATTGCTGACAATCTATGTTTCTAAGTTCTTCTTCAGGTTAATGATTGAATTATTAATCTGCTTTATCAGCAATGCCTGAAAGAGATTCTTGTGAGTGCCAGAAATACTGCCCAGCGAGGGCCTGGAAACCCTCTCAGAGTTTTCTTATAATTCTTAGATTAAGACAGATGTGAAGGGAGAAGTCCAAGCAGAACCCCACAACAGCATACAGTCCTCAGGAAACGCAGTCCTTGGGGCCGTGCCATGTGGAGGCTCACCCATGTGGTTCTAGGAACCTGTGGGCTGCATTCCCTGAGTTCTGCAGCCATTTGCCATTCCCCTATATGGCCCTCAGCATCATTACAATTTTCAATAACATTATAAAAACAAGACCTATGGCTATAAAAAATATTGGTACATTCTTATCTTTTTTCTCTTGATAGATCTGAATAAAAATAGACATTTTTCTGCTCCATGGCGAGCCCTAACTGTGTTAGGTAAAGAGTAGTGATAAGCCTTGATTCTCTGCTGTGGCGTTCTCTAAAATGAAAATCTACAAGGGGCTGGATTTCTATCTGATTCTATGTCCTGATTTTTGAGAAGCAGTATTAAGTATGACTAATTTAGCTTTTGCAATGTACTTTAAATTTTATGTTTGTTCAGTTATTGTCTTCAAGAATTTGAATGAGAGACACGTGAATCAAATTATCCCTTTTGATAGTAAAACTTAGGGCAGCAATAAAAATTTCCAAACTTTCGAATAGAAAATAAGAATTTCTTTTTTGGGGCCCATGAGATGGCTCACCGAAAAAAAATATTACTTAATGCTAAGACTGAGAATGTGACGTCAATTCCCAGGACCTACATGTGTCCTGAAAGTTGTTTTCTGACCTTTGCATGCGCTGTATAACATGGTATGCCATGACATACAATGCATGCCGCCCCTCATACACACACATGCGTACATGTGCACAGGCACACATGTACACACACACGCACATGCACATGGACCTACTCATGCACACACACGCACATGCGCGCACACACACACACACATGCATAAAGATAGAGAGAAAGTGAGGGTGGGAAGCAGGGAGGAAGGAAGAAAAAGAAAGAGTATACAATTTATTATTTTAAAAGGAATTAGAATCTTAAAGAATTCACAAGCGGGGCTGGAGAGATGGCTCAGCAGTTAAGAGCACTAACTGCTCTTCCAGAGGTCATGAGTTCAATTCCCAGCAACCACCTGGTGGCTCACAGCCATCTGTAATGGGATCTGATGCCCTCTTCTGGTGTGTCTGAAGACAGCTACAGTGTATTCATATAAATAAATAAATAAATAAATAAATAAATAAATAAATCTAAAAAAAAAAAAAAAAAAGAATTCGCAAGCAATTGCTGCCAGTTATATACCAAGCAATGATTTGATAAATGTGATGTTCTTTCCAGCCTTTACTTAGATGGAGAAAGGAAGAAAACCATGCTTTTTGCAGTTATTATTCATCAGATCTAGACATGTAAAATAAAAGTTCAAAAACAAAATAAAATTATTTGATTATAACAAATGGCATCAATCACAGAAAATGAGTATTTTACAATCACGGAAAATCACTTGCAACAGCTTTACCCATATTTTTAAAGAGAAAACTTCTGCAAAAAGGATTGTCAGAAGAGTATTCCTTACACTAGCTCACTTATAATGATCTCATTTATGATTTTCACTCCTTTCTCTTCATCACACCAACAATAATTAGAACTTCACTAGAATTAAAGCCGTTTACTCTGGATCTTTTGTTCTCGTGTAATAAACTTTTTCACACCTCTCTTTTATAGAACTCAACACTACACCTACTCAGGTCACTTTCTTTCTGCTTACTGGTGTGCCAGGATTAGAAGATATTCAGATTTGGATGTCCATTCCTTTCAGCTTCATGTACTTCTTAGCTGTGTTAGGCAATGTGCTGGTTATGACAGTGGTGATCTGTGACCGGAGCCTCCATGAACCCATGTATCTCTTCTTAGCCATGTTGGCATTCAATGATATCCTCCTCTGTACTGTCACTGTACCCCAAATGCTGCTCATTTTCTGTCAGGGCCCCTTGGTAGCCACATTCCCTGCCTGTCTCACACAGATGTTTTTTGTCCATGCTCTGTTCCTATGAGTCTGCAGTCTTACTGGCCATGGCTTTTGATCGCTATGTGGCTATCTGCACTCCACTGCATTATACATCCTTGCTTACAGGCTCTCTCATTGGCAAGGTGGGGCTGGCACTGATAGCTCGGAGTGTGGCTGTTGTTATTCCGGGTGTTCTACTTATTCTCCGCTTGGACTTTTGCCGAAGCAACATTATCCGTCACACATACTGTGAGAACATGGGCATTGCCAAGTTGGCTTGCAACAGCTTTACCCTAAATAGTATTTATGGTCTCTCAGCTGCTCTCCTCACGACAGGGCTGGACTTCGTCTTCATCTCCTTGTCCTACTGGCTAATCTTGAAAACAGTCCTGCAATTGCCATCAAGGGAAGCACGGACAAAAGCCTTTGGCACCTGTGGAGCCCACATTTGCGTCATTTTAATATTCTACACACTGGCCTTTTTCTCTTTCTTTACCCATCGCTTTGGACACCATGTGTCCAGGCACACTCTCATCCTCCTGGCAAACCTCTATCTACTGGTACCCCCAACCATGAACCCCATTGTTTATGGAATAAAGACCAAAGAGATAAGGATGAGAGTAGTAGGACCCTGTTCTCGAACAACATTATTCAAGTCTAATGAAATAGCAAAGAACAGGGAATCTAAAGTAAAAAATGAGGCTTAAATAAAAACCCAAAACATTCTAAACATACCTAGCCCTGGAACACCTAACATTCACTAAAAACACTAAATAGAATTCAAGAGAGAAGGAACATAAACTGGGCTTGTAGGATGGTGGAGAGGATCTTGGAGGAATTGGTATAGGGGAAAATATAATAAAATATATATTGTGTGTAAAATGAAATAAAAAAGAATACATAAAATTTTTAAAAAATAAAATTCTAGAATATATATTATTTCCAAAGTTGATTCTATGACATAAATAGGAAGATAACAGGAAATATAGTCTTTGAGGAATATATCAACACACTACAATAATCATGGGAAAATCAGCATACTAAAGTAAGTTAAATGTTTTTATGCTATGTGTACCACTTCTTTGTCAGTTATCCATAGAGAGAATAAAATAATATCTTTGTCAAGTCAGAAATTACTAATTATCCTAATCTCAAGAACAACAGAAATGAAGGAATTCATAAATGCTTACCAAATAAACAACTCAATTGATCAAATAATAAATCCCAATGGTCATATGTAACAAACTTCTTGATATACATACACCTTGTGTATAGAGTCTCTGCACAAAATACCTTCCTTTATTGCTTTAACTTCTAACATTTTTATTTAAACAGAGTAGTATGACTCTCTTTTATTTCCTACCGACCTACCCTACCTTCCACAAAATTCTCCTATTCCCCCAGGCTCAAACTGATAGACTATTTGATCTTTGATTATGTTTGTTACATACCTATTTATACATTATGTATATGCACAAATATATAAATAGGATCTGCTAAGCTTATTTATTTTTTGTTTGTGTATATGTTTTCAAGGCTTTCCACTCTGCATTGGACAGTTTATAAGGAAGATCATCCTTGGGAAACTAACTCTCCTCCCAGAAGTCAATGGTCAATTTGCCCATCATTCAAATGCTTCTCCCTTGCATTTCCAGAAAATATCTATTTCTTAAAGACTTTAAATCATTCATGTACTAAAGCTGCTTTAGTTTTACATTCTAGAATTTTACTTTGTTTGGATTAAGAATATCACTAACATCCTGCTTTATGAAACATCTGAGTTATATAATGTTGTCTGAAAATAAGATGTATCTAAGACTCAGGAAGGAGAGAAGTCAGGTTGCTATACATTCCACCTGGAGGAGAGCATTGCTGGAGTAGGTAGCATCAGTTTAAGGAACTGTGACTTTGATACAATAAAAGTGATTGCCTGGCATTGGGTCAGATTGACATGTTAGGGTAATTCATAATGCCTTGTAGTACAATATTCTGATTTGAAAATAACAAAAGTCTGTCAGGGCTGTTCTCAATTAGATAAATCATGAAAAGCTTGGATATGTAGCTTTTCTTTGTATTTCTAAAGTTTTTATAGTTTATTTTTGCTTACAATTTTGTGAACTGTTCCTCCCCCCCCCCCCCAAGGCTAAGATTGGCTTCAGATTCACATTCCTCCTCTCTAACCTTCTGAGTACCAGGACCCAAATGTATACCAAGCATGGCTGATTTTCTCTTGTTCTCTTATATAAATACATGTACATTTTCTAATTTAGTTCCCAATAATCAAGTATCATGATATGTGCATCCTATAGTGCCTGGCATATATATCTGTATCTAGAATACTATCTGAGATAAGCATGAAATTTAAACCATTTCTTTACTGAAAGATGTTCACTTTTGAATAAAAAAATAAAATACTTCCCTGCAGTGTAAGAAAAACTATGATATATATATATATATATATATATATATATAGTCTAGTGGGTTTACTGATGTACTGTGAGTCTCTTACATACCTTTTATCAAAGTATCTTTCTTTATGCATAAATAAAGTTGTCTTTATATTGCATGTATACCCAAGGGGTTATTTTACACTGTTGTTAAAATATGTTTTATTCTCTAAGGTGTTAGATTAACAGATTGAATGAATATGATAACTAACAAAGTTATCTGCACCAACTAAAAGAAAATGCCAAATAATGCTTGAATAATAAAAAGAATAAAAAAGTGCCACCTTATGTTTCTCAGAGCTTTCTTAAATAGGTATTACATCTATATGACTCTCACCCTTTCCTCCCCAACTCAATCTTCTCACTTGTTTTCATCCCTCCTAAATCCACAAATTCTTTGATTATTATTCATATATATGCATACACATTCATATGCAGCCTATTGATCCATTTTGCATCACTCATTCACACATGTATCCAGTGCTGACTATATGGAATTAGACATTTTTTGCTGGACATTGTCTTAAGATGAAATAGATTCTCCCATTCTCAGAAGCCATTGTACACTTAGAGCTCTTCCCCTTGGAAGGACATTGTGGATTTTCCCTTTTCTTCCACCTCCTCCTCTTTCTCTTCTAATCCTCCTCCTCTGTGGTGATTTGAATATTCTTGGCCCAGGGATTTGCACTATTAGAAGTTGAGGTCTTGTTGGAGTAGGTATGGCCTTGGGAAAGGAAGTGTGTCTTTGTGAGTATGGGCTTTAAGACCCTACTCGTAGCTGCCTTGAAGCCAGTCTTCTCATAGAAGCATTTAGCTGAAGATGTAGTACACTCAGCTCTTCCTGTACCACGCCTGCCTGGATGCTGCCATATCCCAACCTTTATGATAATGGACTAAACCACTGAACCTATAAGCCAACCCCAGTTAAATGCTGTCCTTATAAGAGTTGCCTTGGTCATGGTGTCTGTTCACAGCAGTAAAACCCTAAGACATCCTCCTTCTTCTTCTTTCTTTTTTGTAATAGATATTAATATAGAGAGCCACAATTAATAAAATTATAGAGACTAAGTATCAAAAAGGTGTCCACTGCAAATTGTCACATCTGTAATACAACTCCAATGCCTAAGTTCCAGAGGATGGGAACACTGTAAGAATCATAAAACTAAGGATGGATGCTTCTAGGTAGTGTCCTGTGGGGCAGTGGACCATGCCACCAGACAGAAGAATTGGTAAAATTGTAGCCAAAGTTCAGAACCCTGATAAAACTCATAATAGAGAACATAGGGAGTTTGAACTAGCTCTGGACCAGATACTTGTCCTGAAGCACATGACCATGACATCCCACTAGGAAGACCATGCCAATCGGTAACATAGAGATGACACCTGAAGTCCTTCCCCATGCAAATAGAGCATGCCTAAACAGGCCAATACCATTGCTTGAACAAGACCAGCATAATGACACCGCCAGATGGCATCTCCACATGATGAGAAAAGCTCCAGGAAATCATCCACTCATTTATTCACTGATGTACACAATCACTCATCCTGGCCAAATGTACTTTGCTAAGAATCAAAAGAACCCTGAGATTCCACTTCACAGCAGTCAAAGTGGCTAAGGTCAAAAACGCAGGTGACAGCAGATGCCGGCGAGGATGTGGAGAAAGAGGAACACTCCTCCATTTCTGGTGGGATTGTAAGCTGGTACAACCACTCTGGAAATCAGTCTGCTGGTTCCTCAGAACATTGGACATAGTACTACCTGAGGACCCAGCTATACCACTCCTGGACATATACCCAGAAGACACTTCAACATGAAATAAGGACACATGCTCCACTATGTTCACAGCATCCATATTTATAATAACCAGAAGCTGGAAACAACCCAGATGTCCCTCAACAGAGGAATGGATACAGAAAATGTGGTACATTTACACAATGGAATACTACTCAGCTATTAAGAACAATGACTTCATGACATTTGCAGGCAAATGGATGGAACTTGAAAATATCCTAAGTGAGGTAACTCAGTCACAAAAGAACGAGCACCATATGTACTCAATAATAAGTGGATATTAGCCCACAACTTCGGAATACCCAAGATTCAATTCACAGACCATATGAAGCCTAAAAAGAAGGAAGACCAAAATGTGGATGTTTCATTGTTTCTTAGAAGAGTGAACAAAATACTCACAGGAGGAAATGTGGAGACAAAGTGTGGAGCAGAGACTCAAGGAAAGGCCATCCAGAGATGACCCCACCTAGGGATACCTATATACAGCCATCAAACACAGATATTATTGTGGATGATGGGAAGTGTTTGCTGATGAAAGCATGATACACTGTCTCCTGAGAGACCCTGCCAAAACCTGATAAATACAGAGGCAGATGCTCATAGCCAACCACTGGACTGAGCATGAGGTTTCAGATGGAAGAATTGGAGAAGGGACTGAAGGAGCTGAGGGCATTTGTAGCCCCATGGAGGGAGCAACTGTGTCAACTGGCCAAACCTCCTAGAGCTCCTGGAGACTGGACCACCAACCAAAGAATACACATGGAGGGACCCATGGTGCTGGCCGAATATGTGGCAGAAGAGGGCCTTGTTGGACATCAGTGAGAGGAGAGTCCCTTGGACCTAAGGGTGTTTGATGCCCCAGTATAAGGGAATGCTAGGGAGGGAAGATGGGAGTAGGTGGGTTGGTGGAGGAGCACCCTCAGAGAGGCAGAGGAGAGGGATGGGATAGGGAGTTTCCAAAGGGGAAAACATTTGAAATGTGAATAAATTATCAAAAAAGAAAGAAAGAAAAAGCAACTATGATAATTTGCACAAGATCTGAACAAAATGACATCAGCCATAAAGCCCAGCAATATGGCCAGATGATCTTCATATCTCCTCCCATATTGGGAAGTTATTGGCGTTGGACAGATGCTAGGGGTATTAGAATAATACCCATGAAAATGCGACTACTTATAGTTTTCCCATGCCCTAGTGAATAGTCACACACCCATGTGCACATGGGCAGAACTAACTGGAGGTACTGAGTTATCAAAAAAATGTTTGGAGATACATTTGGGGAAAATATAGGTAGACTTAAAGGAAGAAGTGAGATAGATATTGTTGGGAACATGCCTGGCACTATGGAACGAAGCTCCATGTGTCTGTCCCAGGGCACTGTGGCTCTGGGTATAGCTGCGCATCTTCCCACACTGTCCGATGGGCAGGTTGTGGGGCTGTGGAAAGCCTCTGCGGGCCCTGCCCATGGGAGTCGAAGGGCCATTCCTGGGAACGCGGGGCAGCCGTCTCTGTGGGTTCTCTAGCCTGGGGTACCACAGTCGCTGCAGGGTGCTGCAGAGGGGTTAGCCGGAACACAGCTGAGGTTCCCGCCGGACCCGGTCTCAGCTGCTTTGGGCGCTGGGCTAACTGCTTAGGCTTGGGTGAATAGGTACTGTCTAGGAGCGCTGGAATTCCAAGGGCAAGAGATTAGCCGCGGCTCATTAATCGAGGGACAGATCCCTCACTTTCCATGGCGGATCCAGATGAAGAGACAGTCCATAATTCTAAGGCGTTTATTTTCATCATGTGGAAAGTGGCATGGATGGAACTGTACCTCCTGCCTCTCCCAGAGTGTCAGGGCAGATATAGTAACTGGGAAGGGGCATGGCTAAGCCTCTAGGTGTCTCACTAACATGGAGATAGCTTGGGGTTGCATGGCCATGCCTGTACCTGGGGCGTGATATGTGACCATCACTGGAGCCAAAAAGCCTCCCGGGAACTTTGGCATATTTCCAATCCCTAGCGAATTACTTCGCAGGGTCTCCCAGAGTTTGCCTGTGCTCAACCTGTGTGCCAGACTGCCTGCCAGATCACTGCCCCACAAGATATAGTATTTCATTGTACATGAATGAAATTATCATAAATAAAGAAATGCTTTAAATGAAATGAAATATAGTTTGTATTTAAGTGTGATTTTTAAGTGTTTTATATTTAACTAAAGCCACCTTATGTGTAAATGTTAATGTTCCTTTTATTTCCTCGGATGTAGGGATGGAATGAGAGCAATGCCCAAGCTTTGTGAATAAATGGTTTGGGTTGAGCCTAGAGCTCTTCTGTCTAACTATCCCTATGCCTGAGCATACATATGTATGCCTAGCCCCATACAATCTAATCGTCTACAAGCCTGGACCTAGAAGACTTCAGCTTCTAGCCTCCTTCAGCTAACCTAGGCCTAGAGTATTTCAGCCTTTGAAAGCTTACTATTGAATAAACACACTCTTGCTAGCTCTTTTTGAATTCTGCCTAGATGGTTCAATTCAACTGTTCTAGCTCAAACTCCTCTCCAAGTTGCTTGATTCAAATTGGCCCCTCTTGGCTTCTGACTGAATTGCTATGTTTGGAAAGATTGGCTGTGTACTCCAGGAACAGAACTGCTCAGAACACAACTGCTCTGGTCTAAACTGAACTGTCCACAACTACACCAAACTGAACTGAGCATAACTGAACTGAACTGAGCATAACTGAACTGAACTGAACTGAACTGAATTCTCTCTCCCTTACTGCTTTTTAAGTAAGCCTCTCTTTCCTGTTCTTGTAAGAGTTGGACTTATCTTATTTTGGACTTATTCTATCAAACATTTCTCTGATTCATCACTCTGTCTGCCCTTCAGTTAGACGTCATTGCTCGGGATTAAAGGTATACTAAAGTTGTGTCTGTATTCCAGGCAGAGGGGCCAAAGGAGTGTACTAAGGTCTTATTCCAGTCAGAAAGATTAAAGGTGTGCGGCCTGTCTGTATTCCAGCTGGATTTGTGATCCCTTGCCAGATAAGCCATGTTACTGAATTAAAATTCCTCTACATTTATGCAATCACCAACTGCTAAATAATGTTATTTTCTCAAAATGGTGTTGTTAAAGGAAATTTTATTGTAATTAATTTAGAAAGCAGATGTTCTTCTATATGAGATTAGTAGTTATTGGATTTTTTTTTTTTACATAAGTGCTTCGCTGGTCAAATTTAATGTACCTAAATAGAAAAACAATTAGGCTCAAGTAAAGAATCAAACCTGAAGAAACAAGACAGGTGGGGAAAAAAAAAAACCATTAAGGAGCAGCATGGAAGTCATGGGTTCTCCAGGAGTGAATCAACTGCCTGGAGTTTGAAATTCTAATTTCAATTTTCTAAGATCTTTGCATTGTACTAAGTGTAATTTCATTACGGCATTAGTATTAAAAAGGCAACACCCAGATTACTCATTTTTTAAAACTCAGTGACTTGTTTATTTCTTCTTCTTCTTTTTTTTTTTTTTTTTTTTGGTTTTTTGAGACAGGGTTTCTCTGTGTAGCTCTGGCTGTCCTGGAACTCACTCTGTAGACCAGGCTGGCCTCGAACTCAGAAATCCGCCTGCCTCTGCCTCCCAAGTGCTGGGATTAAAGGCATGCGCCACCACTGTCCGGCTTATTTCTTCATTGATTATACACCCAAGTCAAATTCTAAGACAGTGGCTAGAATAAGATATATGAGCATACGTTACCAGTTAGCAAGGCAGTTGAGATCAGAAGAGACAAAGCATCATTGCATCAGGTTCTGCTTTATTTTTTTTCATTCAAATCAAATATTGAGATATGTGTACTAGTAAAACTGAACATTTGCAGTTATTATTCCACAATTTATGAACATATATGAACTGGATTATTATAAAGTTAGAAGAAGATTTGATTTTTAACTAGTGATCAGAGATATCAGAGGATCTGGAAGGAGTTGAGAGAAAACATAATCAAAATATATTGCATAAAAATTTTAAATAAAAAGAGTTAAAACTAAAAAAAACCACAACAACAATGAAGAGTCACCTAAAGAAAGGATCTGGAATATCATTTTTTCTTCTTCCAAAAATTCTAAATAATTAATCCTTGTTCACCTGCATTTGAAAATATTTAAATGTGTTCCTCCCCCTGAATTCTTATTAAAGCACTCGTTAAACTAATGGATTATAGTTTTTGGCTTTCACATAAAAATCTGTGGGAACATGGCAAAATTACTTTCAGAATTCTCTAAAGTTAAAGTCATTCCTACAAAACACATAAAGAAAATTGATATTAATGTTGTTCCCTTCTAAAGAGACTTTATATCCCAGATAAGAAAGAATTTGCATACCTTTATTTTTTAAAGATGACACAAGGCAGCATGCCAGCTAGCAACTTCTGCTTTGACTTATAAGTACAATTCTTAACATTTAGTATCTAGTTGTTACCATCTATAAATTATGATTGAATAAATAGATTTCAAGCAGGATAACAATACTACTACTAACGATGAAATGCAAATGGTCATGTAAAGTTCTATGCCAAGCATTATCAAATGTGAAAAATCAAAAAAAATCTGGGCTTTGCTGATTCTTTATATGAGGCTAAATGTTAGTAAAGGCAAGAACAGAAAAGCCAGTGATTTGCATCATATTTTGCTCTAATACATTAATAACTAAAGATGATTTTTAAAGTATGTGTGAGGTCATTTTATCTAGTCCTAATGATCAACAGTGAGTGCTAAAGAGCCTGTCTGTAAGTGAGTTGCCTCTAATTTTGTTACATATGTTTTATCTGAACACAACATGTAAAAATTTACCATGGCATCACACCATCAGTATCAATACCTTGTTGCCTTGATGACACGCTTACATTGAAGAAGAATTGATTTTGTGGGGACAGATCAAATGGAGAATTCCTTGTCAGATCTGCTTGGTCTTCACACTATAGATGATTGGGTTGAGCACTGGTGGCACCATTAAGTAGATATGAGCCATGAAGATATGAACAAAGGGAGAAGAATGTTTGGCAAAACGATGGACAATAGATAACCCTATCATAGGCACATATAGAATGAGTACAGCACAGATGTGGGATGCACACGTGTTAAGTGCCTTAAGCCTACCCTCCCGGGATGCAATTCTTAACACTGAGTGAAGGATAAAAACATAAGTTATTAAAATACCCAAAGAATCCACACCCCACAACATAAGAATCACAACCATTCCATATATAACATTAAATCTGATGTCAGCACAGGCAAGACGGATTATGTCCTGGTGCAGACAATAAGAATGAGAAAGGACATGGGAGCGGCAGAAGGAAAAGAATGCTAGACGAACCAGGAGAGGAATTAGTGGAATAGCACTCCGAAGCAAGGCTGCAGTTCCAATCTTCACAATAAGTTTTGGCGTGAGAATGGTAGCATATCTCAGGGGGTAGCAGATAGCCACATAACGGTCAAGGGCCATGGCCAAGAGCACAGATGATTCAGTGAAGGAAAAAGTATGAATCAGAAACATTTGGACCACGCAAACATTAAATTGGATTTCTCTGGAAATAGACCACAGTACCCTGAAAAGTGATATCATAGCAGGTAAGGACATGGCCATGTCAGTGAGTGAAAGCATAGCCAGGAAGTAATACATGGGTTCATGGAGCCTGGGGTCAGTATGTACAATGTACAAGATGGAACAGTTTCCTGTTACCCCAATGATGTAGAGAAGGCAGAATGGGATGGAAATCCAGTGGTGGAATTCCTCATAACCAGGGATGCCTGTGAGATAGAATGTGGAGGACACAATGCCACTGGAGTTTGAGGGTGCCATTGGGTTGACTGTTATAGTGAAGTCCGATTCCACTGTTACTCTCTAATGGGGAAGGCATTGACAAGTCCAAGATCTGTATTTTAAAAAGATGGGTGAAAAAGAAAAAGTAAACAAAAGAGACTCTAGCGCTTACCTCTAATAACCTCTTCAGCCATTCTAATCCTATTCCCCCCTTCTCTGCATTATTGATTATTGTCGGTTAAACTTATCTACTCTCTGCACATATGTAGCAGATTTACAGCTTGGTCTTCATGCAGGTCCCCCAACAGGTGGCTTACCCTGACTCTGTTGCCTGCCTGTAGATACTGTTCCCCTAACTGGTCTTCCTTTTCTGACCTCACTGGGATGATATGCCTAGTCCTAGTGTGACTTGAGGTGCCAGGATGGGTTGGTACCCAGGGGGGACCTCCCCATTCTCAAAGGTGAAGGGAAAGGGCAAAGGAAAGGGGAAGAAAAATGTCAGTGGGGGACTGGGAAGACACAGGCTTCATCAGCATGTAAAGTGAATAAACAGCAAATTAATAGGAAAAACTACTCTCAACCCATAATGCCGTCATTTCTGCAGTCTCATTCAACACCCATTTAAACATGCATAAACCTCCAAAACATCAGCCTGATAGTGTATATACACACAAATAGAAGATCATATTTTTAACTTAATAATTTCAAAAAACATGTTATTGAGAAGTAGAGGTTTTACACCAACTCTTCAATAATTAACTCCTGCAGGGATTTAAATTCATGTGTTAACCTGTTAAATTTGGCATTTTCATTCACAATTCTAAAGCATCATGCAAAGCATCTTTAGAGAAATCAATAAAGTTTATACCAACACAGGTCTCATTCTTCCCTATTCTGTTGTTTAATTGATGTCATAATCTTGGTTTCTGTAGACAATAGACTCCAAATGTGATTTGGCTTTGAACTGTAGCTCTTTTTTTCTTTTTATTTAAAAATTTTATATAATACATATTGTGCTTATTCATTCCCTCCTCTAACTCCTCCCATCTCTCTTTATCTCTTTCAAAAGAAACTCAACAAAACATATAAGAAACAATAAGAGAAAAATTTAAATACAAAAAAATTTAAACACACACATAACCACACACTTAGGCAAACAGAGTCTATTGGAATGTTTGTTTGTTTTGTTTTGTTTTGTTTTCTCAATTACACCTAGGCATGGAGTCTACCATAGAGTGTAGTTATTACAAGCAATAACCCTATCATAGATAAAAAGATTTTCCTGTTCCAGCCACTATTAGTTGCAAATAGCTTTTTAGTTAGGGGTGAGATTTTTATGTACAGTCCCCCATTCCCAGGCTGGTATTCAGTTTTATGTGAACCTCTGCAGGTCTTGTGAGAGTTGTCACAATACCAGTAATTTGGATTGTTACTTTGAAAGCTAATTATATAGTAAAATATATTTAAGTGAAATAATGTATAATTTTCAAAGAAAATGCTACAACAAAGAGAAAAATATAAAATTTAAGGAAAATTATACTGACAGGTTTTCTCATTAAGATGACACTTCATGGCGAACACTATTTCTCTGGTTCTATAACACACCAGCTTGAATTATTTTGTAGTTGAAAAGTAGATACACCTTTTAAACTGTATATAATGGTATATACGCCAAAGTTGCATCCTTTATCAACTGACACTTTATCAACTGATACTTTATCAACTGACAATATTGTGCTGGAAACCAGGGAGCTATTTTATCCAAACCAGGGAAATTAGTTTACAGATCTTCCCACACAGTTATTGTTTCTCATTGAAGAAACATTTACAGCTGTAACTAAAAATAATAACATGGGAAGATTGTATATAAATATTTAAAATGACCACTATAGATAGTAATCACAAACTACTGATTCTGCTGGTAGGGCTAGCAAAGACAACAGAAAAACAGCAGTCCTTCATTGCTGTAGAAATGAAAAACAGAGAAGACAAACAGCATCATAACATACATAATATAGATAGAACCCTCATGAGTAAGAATTTCTCAAAGTAATATAGATAACTGTACTATGAGAATTATCAATTTCATCTCAATGACAACCAGTGACTACTAAACATATATAAGAATCACAACCCTAACTGTTTTTACTTTTGTCCACTTCCACTGAAAATTACAACATTCCTACCTAGATGCATTTCATTCTATTTGGTTCAAATGGAAAATAGCACCCAGAGGGAACACAAAGTTTCACCCAGACAAAGATGAGAATCCTTGGGACTAACTAAAATATTAATCTGAAAATCCATGTTAGACTCTGTGGCTACCCCAGTACACAGATAAGTGATGCAGCTGTCTATCCAGTAGCAGTTAGTACTCCTGTAAAGCTCTAGCAAGGCTTGCTTTTGACTGTCTACTTTCCATTGCTTATGACTACAGTTTCAAATAAGTCCTCACAGACTTACCATGTGTTGCTAGGATTAATTTATAAACTGTAATTCCTTATTTGTTAAATCTGAAAGCATCTCTTTGCCTCCTGTAAGCAGCAAATCCACTGACAAAGAACATGAGCCATGCAGTCTTGGGTATCTTATGTAAGCCTTGTCAGTTTGAAAAGCTGAGTCTAATTGGGGGCTGTTCGATGAGCATGAATAACTAAGATGTTTTATCATAAACTTGTCCTTAACTGAAAACAAACAAACAAGCAAAATCCCAAACAAATAAAAACTTCCCCCAAATAGCTTTTCTTCTACTATTAATAAATATCCACCTTTCTTTTGCTTCTCAAGTTTTCAGCTGTATGTTTCCATTTTCTCTCACCTAAATATTTCCCTGGTCTCTAACACTGGGTACAACAATCTTCCTTCCTATTATCAGTGGCCATTCAACTTAACAGATAAGTGAGGTTAATTTATAAATCTTCCTACAGTCCTAAGAGACGTGAGGTCCCAAGATATACGCAAGGCTGTGGCTTTAACTACCTCAGTGCCAACATGTTTTTATGCCACCTCCCAAAGCCACGCAGTCTACTACGTCCAGACTGAAGAACTGTGCTGTTTCTTGGTAGTATACCTTCAGATTTCTCAAGTATTTAGTACCTCAGCGTCTGGAAAAATGATATAACACTGCGTGGAATGAGATGTTGGCTTGCATCCAGAATATGGGTACTGAAGAATTTTTTTAGATGAAGAGTACTGTAAGCAGAGTTACCATTGCTCTAACAGAACACCATGACCAAAGCAACTTGGAGTGGAAAGGATTTATTTGGCTTATTCTTCCTCATCTCTGTTCAACCTTGATGAAGTTAAAACAGTAACTAAAAAACAGGGCAGGAAGCTGGAGGTCGGAGCTGATGCAAGGCCATGGAGGAGTGCTGCTTACTGGTTTCCCCTTCCTAGCTTGCTCAGCCAGCTTTCTCGTGGAATATAGTACCACAAGCCCGGAAATGGCATCACCCACAATGTTTTGGACCCCCCCACCACACACACATCAATCACTAATTTTAAAAAGAATGCCTTATAGGTTTGCCTATAGCCAGATCTTATGGAAGCATTTTTTAAAAATTGGTGTTCCCTATTCTCAGATTAATTAGCTTGTGCCAATTAGATACAAATGTAGCCAACACGTAAAGTGTGTTGCCTGTGTATTCTCAATAATATTGATCTCTTAATGCCCGCTGGCTGATGACATATGCACCAGCTTCAGCAGGTACACTACTGCCGAGAATTCTCATTAGCTTTGGTGTATTCTTTTCTTTTTCTTTTGCTCCCACCTTTTCTTCTCTTTTATTGAAAATAGCTTTTCCCTATGTAACATATCCTTATTAGAACTGCCACCAAACCTCCTGCCTGCTCCCCTCAGTTCCTCTCCATCCACCTTCCCTTCTGGATCTCTGTCTCTCATTAGAACATAAACAGGATTCTAAGGGGAAATAATATACATTTGGATAAAACAATGAACACAGCAGAGTTGGACAAGACAAACAAAAGGAAAGGAGCCCAAACAAAGGCACAGGATACAGAGGCTCACTTGCTCACACACACATTATGACTTACCATCACAGTGAACACTAAAACTGACCACAATTTTGGACACTGTCACTTATCATGACAGTGGAAACTAAATCTGATAACCATAGTGACCACTATGAGTGACTGCCAATCACAGGGAACACTACAACTGACCACCACAGTGACCACCTTGGCCAACCAACACAATGACCATCACAGCCTACCATCACAATGACCACCATTGCCTGACACCTAAACACAGAAAATGTCATTCTTTTATTTTCTGCTTTCAAGGATCTGATTTTCACTCTAAGAATGTGTTGGCAGCTCTGGGAAACCTTAGATGGCATGAACTTGGCTTTGAAAAATAACTCTAGTTAGCATTGATCAAACCCTTAATATTTACATAAATTCTCTCTTCTGCAGATTATATTACAAATTACTGGGGGAGGGGGATTCCCATTGTACTTGGATTAAATTTTGGGCATTTTAATGTGTGAGATGATCATAAATGACATGGATTGCTCTCTTTAGTCTTTTTAAGGTCATTTTTTTCTCCTTGCTTACTGTGTCCTACCTTTTCCTTCACCCTCAATAGTTAACAAGGTTTTTCTTTGTAAGCATTGTTTATTTAGTTTCTAATCATATTTCTTATAATATTCTGTCTCAGTGTATTGAATGACTAATTTAGTATGTCATTACATTCTAAACTAAAACAGTTTCTCATCTGAGAGGCTTTCTTGACTGTCTTTCTGTAGCTGATCCTTCCTCATGTCGGTTTCTAGCAGATCAAGTGGGTTTTGTTGTTGTTGTTGTTGTTGTTGTTGTTGTTTGTTTTTTGGGTTTTTTTTTAATTCCCACAGTAAGATGCTATACTAGACTAGGAGAGAAGCATCCTCTGTATGACTGTGCATGAGAATATTCAGGGTAAAAAGGAAAGAGACAAGATAAGAAGAACGTTAAGGATCATGTGATAGCACACCTGAAAAGACTGAAAAAACAAAAAAGGTTATAAAGTAAAAAGTAAGAAACAGCTCCCAGACTATGCTTGGTGGTGGGAGGCATGAGGGAATTAAAAATCACATCTGAGAGTGAAGACAGGTGGCTCAATAGAAACAGATTATCAGTCCAAGAACACAGTTCTATGAAGTCTGAAACCTAATTTGTGGGGGGGGGGGGCAAAGAAATTAAACAGAAAAACAGCTAGCTTTCATAGCAACTAAGGTTACTAAGCAAGCAGCTAGGGTAAAAAGACATGCTTTTATCCTGCTGTGGACCTTAAACCCTATAACAACAACCTGTCATGAAAGATAGGCTCCCTGGTGAGATACTAGCATGACTGTTCTGAGGTTACCAACTGTTTTCTGGCAGAGCTGAGTCCCTCTCTGCAATAGGAAGCTAGAATACTACAGATTTATTTAAAAGCCTGTGGCTGGGAGGTCAAAGATAGGAGGAGTCATAATACCAGAAAGTTTGCTTTGAAACAGCCTGTCTCAGAAATGGCTGAATAAATAAAACCCTAATAATCAATAACAATAGATTTGTTAACATAGAAGGACAATCTCACAGGATCCATCCAACCCTTAGACAAAGAACTACAGGCACCAAATGATTCCTGGTAGAAGGAGAATTGGCCTCTTGTCATTTAGTAATGTTCTATAGGGTCCATAAAATCATTTCTTGCATAAATAAAATTAGTTTTGAACTATCCTCTCACATCTTCTCCCCTCCTCTTTCCATCAGTCACCTTTTCTGCACACCAGCACGTCATAAACAGTGAACTTATGATTGTAACTCCAAAGCAAATAGAGTACACTTGTCATGGGCAACAACAACGGGAAGAACACTGACACAAAGCAATGCTAAACAAGGACACAACACAAAGTTTTACAAGGACAGAGGTTTCAAAGAAACCAAGTGTGGTCTAGGTGGAAGGCAGTGATGTAAAGGTGGGCAATAGGAGCCAGACTGAGAAGGCACCTGCCTATCATTTTGGATATCATCAGTTATAATCCATGGAACTAAGTAAATTCAGACAAATATACTTTTTAAAAAAGTTTAGTGATTCATACTTACATGGACTATATTTGAACCCAAACCTGTCTGGATTCAAATATTGACATTACCTTTTATTGGCTGTTAAAATTCAAACACATATTAAAGTCTAACCATAATTCTATCTCCTTGTCTGTTAAAATGTACTTTTCTATATTAGAAAGGAAAACCTAAAAGATTAAAAGAGAAGAATAACTTTCAAGCACTAATTATGAAGCCGAGAAAAGTATAATTAATCTCTCAAAAGATAAATATAAAACATTTATTTAATACCTTTTTTTACACAGTCAACAAATATTTCAAACATCAAAATACCCAGAAGACATCTGGGAAATGTCTTTATTAATTGTCTTTAAAGATATTTATAATAATTACTCTTCATAAAATTCATTTGGCTCTGGTTATTTGACAGAAAATAACCCTGTCCCAGGGGACCACTAATTGCTCTTTAAGCAACAGTCTTACTCAGATGAAATCCAAAGTGAACTGTAAGTCCAGCTGATGTAAGTTGAATGAGCTTTGAGTCTGTTCCTTACAGAAGGTGGCTCTCTGGAAACTGTCAGCTTTTAACATTGTTAAATAAAGTGATGGGGAACATAGCTGCACTTTCACTTGCATGGACAGAATGATGCACTCCTCAAATCGGTAATGTTTATTGTTTGAAGTACCCTGTTAAAGTTAAGGATAAATACCACAGATGCATACTAAAAAGACTAGACTTTTGTAAATGCTGTAAATATAGTTACTTGCTAGCTAGCTATGTTATAGAATGATAAAAATCCAGGTAAGAAGTTTGAGTAGAACAGACCATGGTGTCAGAGACAGTTGCAGGCAGAGAAGAACTAGTTTGGACTTCTTTAACATTAAAAAGTAATCTGTCCTAGCAAGACCTGCAGTTAGAAAAATATCCCTTATTGAGATGATCAGTTGAGCAAGAACAAGAAGTAAACATTCTTTCAAGAAAACTCAAACTGCTACAATCTCTTAGCTACATTAACAACCTTTAAAAAGAACAAATCAAACACTTTTAATGCCTTCATTGTAAAAAAAATTGGATGAGTGCAATCACTGATATGCTTGTCTTGACTTAAATTCCCACTTTTTACACATATCAAACATCATGTATATTCACATATAATAAATTTCTACACATATATCACCTTAAAATGTTAAATATATATATAGTATTAGGTATGGTAGCACACTTCTGTAATCTTTGCACTGCTATGTAGAAGCAGAGGGATCAAAAATCCAAAGACATCCTAAGTCTCTATAGAGAATTTTAGGCCATCTTAGATTGCATAAGACTCTGTCTCTAAAAATCACTTTTGAGTCAGTTAATCCTCAAATTTCTAAGTCTGTCAAGATAAGAAAGACGAAAGGAATAGATAAATTTCAGACTAAAACTATTGGAGCATAAAGAATTCTCCTGAATAAATGCTTAAAAAGAAAAGCATTCATTCATCTCTTGTTCTCTCTAGCATCTCATCTACTTCTGTTCTGTTCATCACCTGATTTCTGTTCTAAAATCTGGAAGAGAAAACTCAGAGTATTAGGTGTTTTAAGAGATATTACAACACTTTGTCTTACCTAATTTTTAATACAATCTGTGACATGAAAAATTAAGTTTAACATAATACAAACAGATGGACCTAATAGTAGAAGTTATTGTGGAACTGTCATGGCTCAGACACACCTTCTGTGATACTCTTGCATTATTTACAATATTTTGAGGTCCCATTTTATATCTGCAAAACTGAAAATCACTATTGCTTTGCATAGTATTTCCAGCTAAATAGCAATATAAAAAGCATTCTAGGATGATGGTTATTTTTTCTCCATTTTTAGAGAATCTACTCTCATCAAGTTATATGAAAATGGTGAGAGACATTACATGTATGTACAAACATCAAGAGATATATAAAAGTACCTCTTTGTGCCAAACATCTCCAACACAATGAAAGTAAAGAAGGATCAGACATATGGGGAGTGAGTTAAAAGAGAAATTACATTTTATGAAATTAAGGCTTAAATAATAGAACATATGAATTGAGAAATTTCACTTAAGAAAAAGAACTTGTTAGACAATTCTTGCTAATTTTTGAATTTTAGTTAATCTGGCATGCAGAAAACTCTTCACTTTTGTAGAGCAGTAGAAAATGTCTTGTGGGTATACATTCTATAATACTCTTGGAAAATAAGGATTGTGGAATACACACTTACTTAAAAGCCCATACACATAGAGAGGGGGGATATTTAGGTTTGATGTGAAGAAGGAAATGTATGCATCTAAACGTTCAAACATATTCAATGTATAAATCAGATAGTCCCAAGAATTAAGCAAATTATGAAAATAAAACAAGGTTAAGATTTGTTTTTTAATACATAGTGTCAAATAAGTTTAGAGTTTCTAAACGTATATGAGAGTTTTTACTTGATTTACAATCAACTTAAGGTGTCTGGAAACATGTTTTACCTAACGTTGCTAAGGATGTTTTATTCACTCTACATCGGTGATTCTCAATCACTCTACATCGGTGATTCTCA
>JADRCH010000406.1:30719-65155 GCA_019843965.1 Rhynchomys soricoides | reverse complement strand
CTGACCATATAATTATTTTTGTTTTTACTTCATAACTGTAATTTTCTACTGTGATGAGTCGTAATAAAAATATCTGTGTTATCCAAGGGTCTTAGCTGAATGAAATTAGACCATAACCCACAGGTTGACAAACCACTGCCCTAATTAAAACTTGGGTAGAGATATAGGACAAGTTTTGGGGATACACCAGGTTTATTTCTCATTTGTTTTCAGAGTTGTTTGTAATCACCTTAGCAAAACATGCACTCTGTACGAGGAGGGCTTCAGACACAAACAGTGGGCAGTGCCACCACGGGGCCAGCTAATAAGTCACAACTCTTTCCAAGCACCTTCTGGCTGATGGGCATCCCAGGACTGGAGCACCTCCATGTCTGGATTGGGATTCCCTTCTGTTCCATGTACATGGTGGCCCTGATGGGGAACGTGACTATCCTGGCTGTGGTGAGAGCAGAGCGCAGCCTCCACGAGCCCATGTTCCTCTTCCTGTGTATGCTGTCTGTCACTGACCTGGTCCTCTCCACATCTACATTGCCACGCATGCTCTGTCTCTTCTGGATAGAAGCCCATGATATCACCTTCGATGCATGCCTTGCTCAAATGTTCTTCATCCACAGTTTCACTGCCATGGAATCTGGCTTCTTCTTGGCCATGGCCATTGACCGCTATGTGGCCATCTGTGACCCACTACGTCATACCACTATTCTTACCAACAGTCGCATCGCCATGATGGGAGCAGTTGTGGTGTTGCGGGGGGTAGGCTTCTTCTCCCCACACCCCATCCTGCTGAAGCAACTGCCCTACTGCAGAACTCGAATCATTGCACACACCTACTGTGAGTTCATGGCTGTGGTGAAGCTGGCATGTGTGGACACAGGAGCCACCAAGCGTTATAGCCTCAGTGTGGCCTCTGTCATTGGTTCTTGTGATGGCTTCTTCATTGCCCTCTCTTATGTTCTTATCCTCCGTGCTGTTTTTCGTCTTCCATCTCGAGAAGCAAGTCTTAAAGCCTTAGGCACCTGTGGCTCCCATGTCTGCGTAATACTTGTTTTCTATTCTACAGCTGTCTTTACCTTCCTGACCCACCGTTTTGGCCACAATGTGGCCCCCCAAATTCATATCTTCATAGCCAATATGTACCTTCTGGTACCACCTTTTCTAAACCCCATTGTTTATGGTATTAGGACAAAGAAAATTAGAGAGTATGTTCTTAATTTTCTTAGAATAAAAGTTTTCTAATGTTTCAGAAGTTGTCTTCAGAGAAACATAGGACAACATAGGATGTTCCTATGCAAGTAACTCAAACCTTAATTGTAATGGCCATTTTTGTATGTTCTTAGAGAAATTAGAGATTTTTTTGGTCTTATATTTGGAGCAATCTCTTCACATAATAGTAATGTGTAAATTATAATAAAACTAATAATTCTGTGGGCATCTTCCTTTCAGAGGATGCCCTATGAGCTTGATGAGTATTGAATGCATCTCTTTATTCTTTTCTTTTACTAATGTGTGATTTAATGGATAGAGGCTTATTTAAAAATTAACGAGTCACAAATAACATTAAAATCTTAAAAACAAACCCATGAATAACATATAATTGAACCACTGATGATATACCATAAAAAGGCATTATAAATGATCTAGTAGCATCTGCATATGAGGAATATTTCCACAGTCATAGTAATTGACCCAGTAATTTCTCAATCACAAAATGTGCTACAAGTCAGCACAGTAGCCATGAATCCCACATTCTCTAAGCACCATATTTCAATGGAATATTTTTCTCACTAAGAGTAACTTGTGTCAGACTATTTACTGAGAATGAATGAAACCCAGGGTTCACTCTCTAATACTGCATAAAACAGATATGGCAAAAAATTACAGAAATTTGTATTCACTATTGAAATTTTATCTTAACTAACACTTGGTCTGTATTATAATGGTCCCCAAAGCTTTTATAACTTATTTCTCACACTATATACTTATTTATATTTATACCAAAAGACCTGTGAAGAGTAATGAACTTGATTCGTTTTTGATGTTATCAGGTGGCATTCTTTCTTATTAAATGAAAAGTACTAATCAATGTGTAAAGCACAGTTTATATTTTTTGGATGACTGTTCTATCAGAAACATTGAAGACCAAATTGCTAATGAAAAGGTAAGTATATTTATGAAAAATATATCCATTTAGCTACACTTCAAAATATGGTAAACCTAATCTTTCTTAGTCTGTAAGCAGTTAATGAAGTTGATGTTAATTTTGTGAAGGTGATGCTGTCTTCATAAAAAATTTATAATTTCTCAATGTTATTTCCCCTTTCTTTTCTCATTCTTTGTTTTACCTACAATCTAGAAACTTACTGAAGGTACATATCTGATCTCGTTTACTCTTTAATAAATCTAGTTGTTCAATATCTTATTTATAACCAAAACTGTTGCAGCAATTCTTTTGATTACTCTATCTACTGTCTCGTCTACATGTGTCAGGTTTTCTTCCTAGCATAGATGATGGATGCGTAGATGGATGATAGATAGGTAGATAATAGATACACAGGTAAATAGATACTGATATGCATGAGGGGAAAGCTTACTAAATTATCATTTTCTAGTCTCTCTTAGTTTCCTCCACATCCCTGCATGCTGTTTTCTACCTATGAAGACTCACATCTACATTCAAGTCACAGTATTCTTCATATCTTTGTCTTTGCTAATTTTCTACCCTTCTGCATCTTTCTTACCTAGGAAATCCTAGATGTTATTAAAATTGAAATTCCACTTAAATTCCTGTACTTTATTTGAAAGATAAATTTCTTCAGCTCATACTGACAAATTTTTACCTTGACACCATTGTGTGTATCTCAATATATCATTGTACATTTCAATATACAGTAAATATAATCTACTATACAAACAATATGAAAGAAAGAAAATAACCACATGATCATGCCATTAGATACAGAAAAGACCTGTGTCAAAATATAACACACCCACATGATAAAAGTCCTGGAGAGATTAGAGGCGCAAGGGATATATCTCAACATAATAAAGGCAATTTATAGCAAGCCCAAAGCCAACTTCAAATTAAATGAAGAGGATCTCAAAGCAATTTGACTAAAATCAGGAACAAAGCAAAGCTGTTCATTGTGTCCATACTTATTCAATATATTACTTGAAGTCTTACCTAGAGCAACAAGACCACAAAAGGACATCAGGGGAATGCAAATTAGGAAGGGAGAAGTCAGAGTATCTTTATTTGCAGATGATATGATAGTATATAGAAGTAACCTGAAAAATCCACCAGGAAATTCCTATAGCTAATAAATACTTTCCACAAAGTAGCTAGATACAAAATTATCTCACAAAAATCAGTGGCCTTTCTATATCCAAATGCCAAATGAAATCAAGAAAACATCATCTACAATAGCCTCAAATAACATAAAATATCTTGGGTTAACTCCAGCCAAGTAAGTGAAGCACTTATTTTAATTAGTCTTAGTTCAAATAAACAAAAATAAATCCTTTACTAAGTAGTACAAAAATAGAACAAAATAATTACATGTTTGTTCTCCATTATCAAGTTTTTATTGCATATTTAATTTGCCCCCCTTGGTACATTATAGAGTCATACATGGGCTCCTGTATAAACAGTACTGGTCAGAGGAGGGGCATTACTCTGAGTATAATTTAACCATTTATAAAGAGGGGTGAAATTTTTAATAAATGTTTTAATATTGAGTTAGTTCTGGATATTTTTCATTTTGGAGGGATTTCTAAGTGATAACTCTATATGAAATTAATGGATTTTCTTTCTTTTTATTACTAAGAAATGTTCATTTATATATAGTTCCATTGTCTTTTTATTTAGTCTCGTCTCACAAATATATCCCAACCACAGCCTCCCCTCCCGTTACTTCAAGCCCTCCTCATCTTCCCTCTTTTATTAAAACAGATTCCTCTAGATTCTCCTTGAATTTTCTTTCTGATTATTTCAGCCTCCTTCTGTTCATGAATCAGATTGTATACATTAGGTTTGAGTGTTGAAAATGGCTCAATTTTACCTTCCATATTTGGGACATAGATTAAAAACTGAAAACACTGAACAACTCTAGTTGCTAGGTTTTTGGTTGCTTTGTTTGCATTATCTCTGAGTTTTGTTTTGCCATAAGCAAGAGACTTTGATATTTGTTTAGTCACAGCATGTAACTGGGCACAAGTCCAGGCCTCAGTACCCCAACAGGCAAAACCTGCACTCATCCTACAGACCCATTAAATTAACAAGTGATTACAAAAATAAGGCAGAGAAGATACAGCAAATGTGGACACAATGGAAATATCACATATAGAGCAGTACAAGTAACTTAACATCTTTTATCATCTACTATATCTCCAATAAATTACTATGAGATACATTGCATTTAAATTCTTTATTTTTCATTTTTTCTTAAATTTTATATATGTATTATGTATTTCCATCATTCCCCCTTCATACTTACAGCTCCTCCTCTGTCCCTTTCCTACTCCTCCTCAAAGTCATTATTTTTAAAAATTAACATTTGTATGTGCATGTGTGTGTTATATGAACACACATATAAATACAATCTATTGAACCTTCTTCTCCAGGGTTGAACTCCCCTGATTTATTATTCAATACAGAAACATATAAAATTGAGAAACATTAAATCTTTAATATTAAAAAGAATGAATATTCATGAGATTTGGTGTTATATTTCTCTCTGGCATATGCTGGGCTCCTTGGGGAAAGCAGAAACACCTACGTTACCCTTTCAGTCTCTGAGTGGCTGCACTTCTTCAATTGTTTATATAACTTATGTCAGCAGCATGTATGACAAAGGCAGAATTACATCAGCATCTTTTGATAAAGGTAGGATCACATATGACACAAATATCTCGCCATTCCATTCTCCAGATAAACAGAGTATGAATATTTGGCCCTTGTGAGAGCTAAATGGATCAGAAATATAATAACATTGAACAGGGGACAGAGAACAAGATGTTGTGAAGACTGAAGTGTTGTGTAAACAAGTTTGCTTAACTTCGGTAAACTCCCACAAGCTATTTTAATTATGTGCATTTTCCTATTTCTATGAAGGTATAGACTGTCTCAGCTGACATATGTCTTGAACTACCAGCTATTCTTTCTATCTAGAATTTTCACTGTTCCAGGAACTGTGAAGCTTTCCCACCTGATTTCTCTCCAGAGGAGGCATGCCACATAATCATTGCTGGTGAGAATGCAAGTTGATACAACCTCTCTGGAAATCAGTTTGGTGGACCCTCAGAAAAATGAACATAATACTACCTGAGGACCCAGCTATTCCATTCCTGAGCATATACCCAGAAGAAGCTCCAACATGTAATAAAGACACATGCTCTACTATGTTCATAGCAGCCATATTTATAATAGCCAGAAACTGGAAACAACCCAGATGTCTCTCAACAGAGGAATGGATACAGAAAATGTGGTACATTTACACAATGGAATACTACTCAGCTATTAAAAACAATGACTTCATGAAATTCTTAGGGAAATGGATGGAACTTGAAAATATCATCCTGAGCGAGGTAACTCAGTCACAAAAGAATGAACATGGTATGTACTCACTGATAAATGGTTATTAGCCCAAAAATTTGGAATACCCAAGAGTCACTTCACAGCAACCCTTGGGCTGAGTGTGAGGTCCCAGATGGAGGAGGTGGAGAAGGGACTGAAGGAGCTGAAGGACTTTACAGCCCCATGGAGGGAGCAACAGTGGCAACTGGCCTGACCCCTCGATCCTTCTGGAGACTGGATCACCAACCAAAGAATACACATGGAGGGACCCATGGTGCTGGCCACATATGTGGCAGAGGAGGGTCTTGTTAGCCATCAGGGGGCAGAGAGGCCCTTGGGCCGGAGGGTGTTAGATGCCCATTATAGGAGAATGCCGAGGAGGGAAGCAGAGAGTGGGTGGGTGGGTGGGGGAATACCCCCATAGAGGCAGGGGGAGGGGGGGGAATAGGGAGGTTCCAAAGTGGAGATCTGGAAAGGGGGAAACATTTGAAATATAAATAAAGTATCAAAAAAAAAAAAAAGAGAAATTTACTAAAGATAAGTAAGTAATCTCAGGAAAAGTGGGAATATTTTCCCTTTAAATTATTTTCTATCACCATTCCTGCAAAGGAAACAAATCAGTGATTTTTGTCCATGACGGTCCTAAATCAATTATTTGTTCCTTTGTGTATCTATACTTGCTGATTATATCCTTCATTAGTCTTAAACTTAGTGAAAATTTGACAGGTTTGGTCTTCTTTTAAAAGTATGATTTTCTACTTTTTACATTTATATATTTCTTTGTGCAGTTTTATACACATATAGCAAGGAATATATGAGCCGTTTTCCAGGCATTGGGGTCACAGAAGTATTGCTCCTTGCCTTTTATCTTGTTTGAGACCAGGTCTCTTGGTCTTTTCTGTACAGAGCAGACTAGCTGTCATGAGATCTGCAGGAAATCTTCTGATGCAGCCTCCAATCTCACACTTGATTTTATATATGCATGACTTCATTTGGTTTTTCATGGCTTCTGGGGGGCTGAATTTATGTCCTCATGCTTACAAAGCAAACATTTTATCGACTGAGTCACCTCACCAGCCCGCATGGTATGTTTTTATGGTTGCTATTAAGTCTAACACTATAGTGGACATTTCTTAAAATTGTTAATTAAAATTTAATTTTCTTTCAGCATCTATGTAAAAAAATGAAAGATAATGTACATATTTCTAAGAAAGGTCATGTTTATGGCATACACACATAATACATGGTCAGAATGTGTGCATGAGACTTTAAGGCATGTTTTTCATTTTCATTTCATTTATTTCTTAGTCCCTGAACTATTTTAAAACACAAAAATTATTGTATAATCTTGGTGTACTTTACTTACTCTAGTCAAAATACCATCTTGTATTAATCTATTTTATTTAATTATATAAAACCTTTCTATAAAATAAATAATTAACCACAAATAATATACTAGTTACTCATTATAATGACCAAAACATTTTAATTCTCCTTTTCAAATTTGTTTTCCTTTTCTTTCTAATTTTTTTTAGATTTTTGTATTTTTATATTATATTAGTATGTTTTGATTATATGAAAGTCTTGCACTACATGTGTGCCTGATGCTTGTGAAGGTCAAAGGAGGGCAACAGAGCTCCAGGTTCTGAAGTGATGGGTGCTTGTGATCTACACTGTGGCTGATAGAAATGAAAACCAGGTCTTCTTCAAGAGCAACAATTGCTGCTAAGCTATTTTCCAGTCTCTCTCACTCATTTTCAAATGAAACAAGTGTGTCCATGCTTAGCTGTTACCAACTTGAAAATGAATTGACTTGTTTATTTCTTTCTCCATGTACTCATTCCATCATTGAGATTAATAAAACTTGCTAATTCTTTAAATACCTATAAAGCATGTGTCTCAGAGAACTGCCGCACCCGCTCCATTGGAGACTGTGCAGCATGGAAAGCAAGAAGCTTGAATGGCAGCCAGTCCGGGGGTTCGTGCCTCGCGAGGCTAAGCCCCCTGGAGGTTGAGGACGTGGTTTCCCTTGAATATTTGTTAGTTCAGGCTGGAGACAGTTAAGCTGGGGATTGCTTGGAGGCATGTGGGTTTGCAGCTTGTTAACTTACTGTGCTAAGATTGTTCCACAATCATCAGAGCGGAAATTGAATAAGGAGAACCTTGATGTTCCAGGAGAAGGGGAGGCGGCCACTGAGAGTTGGCAGATCACCAGCGCAGCTGCCATGGTGACCAGCACCATCACAAATGTCCATTAGGGAAAGTACTAAATGAGCTACAACAGCTTGAATCAGGAGAAGGGAAAAGTCCTAGAAATAAACGTAGTATTCCAAGCTACCTTCAGGAAAAGGTCCAAGAATACCAGTCACTAGGACTCACAGCTAGAGACAAGAATGGAACTCTCCAAGTATTAATAAGAGATCATTGGTGGACTCCAGGGACTTACCAAGGACCATATAAACTAAAAACAACTCCTGCTGCCCCCTTACCATACACAGGACAATATGATAAGTACTTAAACAGATGGGTAGTCATTATAGGAAGAAAAGTAAATTATTATAGTTTAGGATTTTGGGAAAGGATTAAGAGAAGCCGTGCTCCCTGGTGTGCCTTAACTCCAGCACAATAATCAAACCTACGTTGGCAAGTATATGTGTTTCTCACGTACAATCCTCACGGGCAATGGTATCTTGGTAGTTTTCCATTAACCCTCAAGCAAAAGAAAGAACATTTGCTATGTGCTTTGGCTAGAGAAATAATGAGCCCTGAGTCATGCCCCATTGTGAAGAATAATCACTAATCCTGAGAGTCAATAAGAAAATTCATCAAAGTTAACTGTCTGACACGCTCACCACAATAAGGCTATTTTTATAAAAGAACTGCTTGAGGAACTCTATGAAATTCCGCTGTACTTGTAATTGTTTGTTCTAATTTTGTTTTCAGGATCATGTTAATCATAAACTAAGAATGATGTCAATGATTTCGTTCCTTGTTCCTTTATGCTAAACCATAAAAGCTGATGCTCTCCAAGTAAAGTTCGCAGCAGTAGATACAACCTCTCTTGTGTCTGTGTCTCTGTTGTCAAGCCGACTCTGTTCCATACCTGGGCATCCTCAGTCTCCCCCCACAGTCCAACTGAGCGAGTCTGCGGCAGAGAACAGTTCTAAAAGTAATGTGTTTGCCATACATTTCCCAGGAGAGGTGAGCTGTTCTGCCCAACAACCACTTTGGTGCTGTAGAATAGAACTGACAGAACCAGTAGGCCTTAATTTTGTTAAATTGGTATCTCTAATCTGTTGGTTCATTCATTTATACATACTTCTTTCTAACAAAATATGCTACCACTATCGTTCCTGTATATCTAGTCTGAAACCACTCTCAAGAGTTATAGGTAGTCTTCCGAACATCTTAAAATTCATTAGAACACATTAGAATTAAAATGTAACTTCTAAAAATAACACTCTGATTTATTAATATAAAGAAGGAACAGAAACAGAAGCTGTTCAGACAAGAAAAGAGATTTTGACTTATAGAGAATGATTGTATCTTGGTACAAAATTGGTTGCTTATAAGAACTTGGCTTCTTTTAATTTAAAGGCTTAAGTATGGAGAATACCATTTCTTAGAATCCTTTACCCTACTTAGAGTTCTCATTGCTTTGGGTGAAAGACTAAGGACAACTGGTAAATAAATTACATATCAATATGTCAAGTCATGGCATAATTGAAACTACTGAAATTAAATAAAATCTGTTCCTCTCATTCTATAATGATGATATTGTCATTTAAATATATTTTCATAATTGTCATAGATGAGTTTACTCTAAATCTGGATGGTGATCTGTAAGGTTGATGCTGTAATAAATCTGTAAGTCAAATGACTCTATTTGGTGTGAAAGGGCTGAGGCCAGTATGTGGATCAATGAGAAAATGTGCTTGCCATCAAACCTGATGTTCTGAGTTTGATTCTCTGAAACAGATCAACTCCTGCAAGTGGTCCTCTGACTCCACATGTGTGCCATAGCATGTGTGAACACACACACACACACACCGAGAGAGAGAGAGAGAGAGAAGTAGTATACACTTCACTAAAAAAGAAATTACTTTTTATATTTTTTTAGCTGCAGAATTCTTAGAACGAAGACAAATATAAATAAACAACTTTGTATTGGTTTCCAAATAAAAATGTTTAAAAGAGCTATAAAACACTGAGAACAAGAATGAAAATAAAACTGAGCTTCTGTGTTATATCACTAAGATATTATTTCTTTTTTTTTTCTGAGAGAAGAAGCACAGGGTTAGTCCTTTATTAAGACAGTATTTTAGGAAAAGAGCTTCAGAGTGCTTATACGTCTGTCTGGTCTTTCTATTTGTACCTATGTGCTCAGTATAAATCTAATCATATAGGCAGTTGGATTTCATTAAGAACTTGATAAATAAATCTAAAATTTATACAAAGAAGATACATGAATAGCTAACTTGATTTTTAAAAATAAGAGCAAAGGGATATTAATAAATACGTGAAGACTTAATAATATGGGCTGGACAGTGGTTTTACTGGTTAAGAGCATTTGCTGCTCTTGCAGAGGATTTGAGTATGATTCCTAAAACTCATATCAGGTCACTCATAACCACCTATAACTACAATTCTAGGTCATCCAACATATCTTTTGGCTCCACAGGCATCTGCACTCACTCATGCATAGACCCCCACACAGACATTTATATATGCACTCAGTTGAAAAATAAAAATAAACCTTTAAATTGGGAAAAATTAACTTAGGAGTAAAGACTTGGTTTGTCAACACAGGAACAAATCAAAAAATGTAACAGCCTAAAGCAGTCAGAATTCTTGAATTAATGTTCAGCCCCCCAAGGTGATGATACTGAGGTGCAAAGACTTTCAGGGTGTTTGGCAATTAGGGGAAGAACCTTCATGTGTCAAATCACAGCTGTAGAAAAAGAAAGGGGAAGAAAGCCCTTCCTCTTTGGTCACAAGTTTTCATGGTGAGAAAATGATCCTTTGTGAGGACCCAGACACAATCTGCTTCTGCCTTGGATTTTCACCTTGGAATTTTAAGAAATACATTCTCATACAGCTTGTTCCTCTTCATGGCCGCTGAAACAACACAACAGCCATTTAAGGAGGTCCCTGTTTGTTACGTTTGTTGCTCCATAAAACAAAAAAGAAAAGAAAATGTAGCAAATGGTTTTGGGCAAAATACATTTAAGCCTCTGCCTAAACATACACACCCGAATGGAAAAAGTACAATTATAAAATTCATAAAAGAAAATTTAGGAAATTGTGTGGCATAAAGAAATAATGTGATTTTAAATATTAAAAGTTTTGAATATGGGGCTGGGGTGTGGTTCGGTTTAGTTGGTAAAGTGCTTACCTACTACATACCTAACAAAACAGGTGTGGTGGCACATGTCTGAAATGCCAGCACTCAGGAGGTGTGTGTAGGAGGGCACAAGTTTAAAAGTCATCCTCAAATACACAGAAAGTTCGAGGCTAGCCTGGGATACAGGAGACTTTGTCCAGAGAAGGCAGGCAGGCAGGCAGGCAGGCAGGCAGGCAGGAAGGAAGAAAGGGAGGTTGGTTGGTAAGGAGGGAGGGAGGAAGATTCATTTCAAAGCAGTGAGAAAGAGAATGAAAATAAAACTGAGTCTCCATGTTATATCACTAGAATATTATTTCTAATAGAGAAATATATCTTATAAATTTTCCTGAGATATTTTAATGAATAAGCACTATTTTATCATATGACTTTCACGTTCCATTTGTAAACTCTGCTGACGGACAGATCTGTAACGGTTCAGACTTTCCATCTTGTTAAGTGATGTGCAAGGGTCCTTTGCTTCTTGTCTGTTTGAGACTTTACTGTAATTACATGACTTCTCCCTTCCCTTTCTCCTTCCAAACTCTCCAGTATACACCTATTGCTCTGTCAAATTGGCCTATTTCTTATCAATTGTTCATACACGCATACACTCTATGCATTTCTATTCCAAAATATAGGCTTCTCAGACTGTTTAATGTTATTTGTATACATATTTTCAGTACTGACCATTTTATATTGGATAACGAATTGGAAGACCCTTCCCTGAGAAAGACTATTTCTCCCATTCTCCGAATTCCTTAGTTGCTGATAGTTCTTCATATATAGGGTTGAGATTATGTGTGTTTTCCCCCTTTTATTAAACTTCCATTTACCAATTAACAATTTTCATGATTGGTTCGCCTATGCATTATGTAGAATAAATGCCACATGAACTCTCATATACAACATTCTGAAAAGTTAACTCATATTTATCATAGACAACTAAGATTTTGAGGAAATGTCAGCCAAGGAAAACAGAATGAGTTGAGGATCTACTGTACTGTGTGGAAACTATAGCTAATAATCACGCTTTTGTTTGTTTGCTCGCTCGCTTGCTTGTTCTGATTTATTTATTTATTTATTTATTTATTTATTTATTTATTTGTGACTGGGTTTCTGTGTGTAGCCTTGGCTGTCTTGGAATTCACTCAGTAGGCTGCACCCAAACTCACAGATATCTGCTGGCTTCTGCCTTCTGAGTGCTAGGATTAAAGTACAATCTGACTAATGTATTTTGTTTTTAAAAATTGTTAAGATATATTTTAAGATACTTTGATCCAAAAGAATCTATTAGAAAGTGATATAAGTTAATTCAACTTAATCACATATATGTATACTTTTTTTCAAATTAGTGTGTGTGTGTGTGTGTGTGTGTGTGTGTATGGTGAGCATAAAAGTTTGTGCATGTTTGCACATGCATTGGTATATTGTCACACACATTTAGATGCCCTTACATATGGTCATATGTGTAGATGGAGCCTAGAAGTTGAGAATCAGAATCATCCTTGATCATTCTTTTGCCTTCACTCAGTTTAGATAGCCTGCTTTCTCTGGGGATTCTGTGCCCATGTCTTTGGAGGCTGTATTTACAGATGGTTGCCATGTCTACCTTGCATTTACATAGATTCTGGGGATTCTAGTTCTAGCTCTCACGTACAAGTATTAACCACTGATTAATATCTGTTGTACCATATATGCATCTTTGAAAACAATGCTTCATGTATGGAAAATAAATAAAAATTGGATTTGAATGTTTAAAAATATATACTCTATCCTGGTCTATAAACACAGAAATATAGTTCTTTTGTCTTCTTAGAAATGAAAATCATTTCTTCTGGTTTTGCATTTTTAAAATTTATATTTTCCTCTTGATTCTAAAGGTCCAGGATGTTTGGGACAAAGATTGACAAGATGTCTATGAATCAGTCAATTCATACAAGTGGATTAAATTTCATCTTTTGAATCATGGAAAGTATTTGCTCACATGACTTTGAAAGCAAGTGTTACAGGTGAAGATAATCATTAGATCATCCAAATACTGTACCTAGTATATTGGTGATATTTCAAGTTAGAAAATGCATTCGATTCTTAATTTAATCTTGGGATGAAACATGTTAAGTATTATATGTGTTCTGTTTATTAATGAACAGATGGATGTGAAGATGCTACACTTTTCTACAAAGGAATCCAGCAAGTGGTTTCCATCATGCCATTGTCAAATATTACCAATCTGCATCCCAGAATCTTTTTTCTCCTTGGCATTCCAGGAATGAAAGCCATACATATATGGCTATCAGTGCCTTTCTGCCTTGTTTACCTGGGAGCTGTCTTAGGGAATTTCTCTGTTCTCTTTATTGTCAGAATAGATTCCAATCTGCATGAACCTATGTATTTCTTCCTCTGTATGCTCTCTGTGACAGAACTGATCCTTTCCACAACTGCCATGCTTAAAATTCTCAGCAGTTTTTGGTTCCATGACAGATTTATTTTGAAGTCTGTCTGATACAAGTTTTTCTCATTTACTCACTATGCAGTATGGCCTCGGGGTTCATCTTGGCCATGGGCTTGGATCGCTGTATGGCTATCTGCAACCCTCTGAGGCACTCCACTATCCTGACTCACAGTGTCATCTGAAACTCAGGGACAGTTATTTTCTCCCATGGGGTGACACTTTTCAGTCCTCACCCATTTATGCTTCCCTGGCTTCTCTACTGTAGAACAGACACCATCTCTCATACATGCTGTGAATTTGTGGCTCTAATTAAGCTTGCCTGTAAATTAGAGACCCGGATTTTCAGATGATACAGTCTAACTGCTGCCTTCCTAACAGGCGGTTTAGATTTCATATTGATCATATGCTCCTATATTGTCATTCTTTTTATGGTGTTCTGTCTTCCATCCAAAGCAGCTCGGCTGAAGACCTTGGGCACATGTGGATCACATGTTTGTGTGATCTGAGTAGCCTATACCCCAGCCTTTTCTCCTTCATTGCTCACAGGTTTGTTCATAATATGGCCCCTCACATTAATATCTTTACCTTCTTGTTCCTCCCTTAGCAAACCCAATGATTTATGGCATTAGAACCAAGACAATCAGAGAATGTTTTCTCCAAATTTTGACACCTAAAAAAGCATAAGATAACCTACTGTTCCCTTAATGGTTTATGAAACCACTGATTTATGAAACCAACCAAAGCACCAACAAAAAGGTTCTTTCAGTAAAAGCACAAATCAAAACATTTATTCAATATTTATCTATCTGTATGAATCTATTTGTTGATACATTTGATACTGCAAGCCTGCCCTAATGTCACACATAAAAATCTTTTCATTTTACCTTAGAAGTTCTGATAAATTGCCTATGACTAATTAATTGACATTCCCTGAAATGTAATCCATTTTTCATTTACAATTAATACAGTTATATAGACATCATGTAGAAGTTGCAGTTTGTAACTTTAACAACAGAAATTATGATGTTAAAATAAATATCTTCAGAATACACCTTCCAGAAGTCTTCCTGGAATTTTGAAATATAATGTTAATCTAGATATTCTTTTAATAAAACTAAATAACATCCAATAAACACCTTCCTCAGTGGTTCAATAATATTTTAAATTATTCTAACATTTCCTTTTCTTGTTGTTTTCACATTATTGTTATGTGGACTCTTTAAAAGCTTTAATCTCCTCTCAAATTCTTTGATGATCTTATATTCCCTACTACTAGATACACTTACTCTTTATTAAGAAATAAAAAAACATTTTTCTTTGCAATTCTTACCTATTTCTATAAACTTAATTTTCCATACTTTTACACTTTCTTGGTTAGGATTAGATATGCCCACATATCTAAAATTACTAAGAATGGCCACAAAAGTCAATATTGCCCAGCTAGAAATCTACAAACTACCAGGTATTAGAATTTATTTTTTTCCAAGACACTTCTCTGTAAATCACTTTATGTAATGGTAAAACAAAATATTTAAGAATATCTTTCAGTTAAGATATTTTCAAAGAAAAATTGACATATTGAAATGTTTTCCATTCTAATGTTTTCTGTCTATCTAATGTAGGAGATAACATTCTGCTATGAAATAAAAGCAAACTGGTGATGCATCCTTAAAATAGTATCCATTGTTTGCCAATCGTAATAAAGAAATACATTTTTTATATTATACACATGATTAGATGATTGATTTGCAGTAGTTTTAATAAGTATTTGTAAAAGATTCTGATGTGAAAATGATGGGAATAGGGAAATTATATAATTATATTATAATCTACATATTTTTGAAAAAGATTTTTATAGCTATGTGAGAGAATCACTTTTTCAAGGATGTGGCTCCTGTTAGATACAGTACACTGGAGTTGAGAGCCACACATATAACTGCATAAAGACAGCAAAAACTGTACTCAATGAGTTTAAAAATAAAGAAACAAATAAATAAAAATGAGCATGCAAAGTTAGGTAACTAAGCAATTGGGGAGAATCTTGGAGAAGTTGGGAGACGATTGTAAATGTGATCAAATTTATATGAAACTATCAAAGAACTAATACAGATTAGAAATAAACAATGTAGTGGCTATGCACTGCATTTCCACTATGTTCTTATATGGTAGGAGTCTACTGAAGTGCATGGATACTATGTTACACAATGCCTGTTTGTAGGACAGGGATTCTCTTGGGAGCAGCCTACAATCAATGGACATACACATTTAAAACTAATTAAATCATGAAAATAAGAAGATCCAGTTTGTATTGGATTCACCGTTTAATGCAGGCAAAGAAAAAAATCACAGAAGTAAGAAACTTAAAAATTAAAGTTTTAGACATGCAATAAAAAAGTGTTGCTCAGTTTGTTTAAAGAACAAGAAAGGGAAGCAGTGTTTAATGGTCAGAAAAATACAGGAGCTGCAGGGAAGGTAAAATTCTCCAACCTACTGACTCTTAGATGCCAAATTTTACATTTTGAGAAAGGAAGATATATTGAAGCTTTGAATTGTGTTAACTGGGTTAGTACATGTGAAAATGTAATTAAAACAGTTTTGGCATAAAATAAGATGAAACAACAATAAAGGAAATAAGTTAAAAATTAATTAGTAAAAGTTTCCTGATGTGAGAGGGAACTTCGTGTGCTATAATTTTGTTCCTTGAAGTCTGAAAGAAATATGAACCACAATTAGGAAAATAAAAGCCTAATGATTGCACATGGCCCAGAATGGTGTGGCAGTGTTCAGAGAACTGAGAGATGGAGGAAAAGAAGGAGAAGAAATGGCCATGTACAAGGAGAGGGAGAAAGAGACAGAAGCATGATATCACCCTGAGACTTGCCCCTAGTTTCCAATGATCAGCCTCCTGCTGGAATGGATGTCATTGAGGTTCTAGAGCCTCCAGATAAAGCACTAACCACTGGGCTCTAATGCATGTGCCTATAGATGGATATTTTATATTCAAACTATAAAGAGTCTAGAAGAAATAATTTTCTCTCTTTTATTAGAAGAGAAGAGAAATTGTTGTGCTCCTTGTGAATTGGCTTATGTGGAACAAGCTACCTGACTTTCATGTCACATAAAGGTTAGAACGAAGTCAGAGATGATAAAAAGAAGTTTAGGTCAATGGAAGAGTTTCTTTGGATTTCTGCAGGTAAAGAAGAAAATTTGGTTTTAGGAAGATACAATCTAGTAATGGATTGTTAAGAAAGATAGAGTATAAAAAGGAGCAAGCCACAATGCTATTGATCAGAAGAAAGGTATTGAGTAAGATTATGGAAAAGTAAGGTTTTCATATGTAATAATATCTAAGAAATAGAGATCTACAATCAGAAATCAGATACAGGGTACAATTTTTAGAGAAAGGATTAGAAAATTAAAACATTATCCAAGTTATTGACATCAGGAAGACTCATGATAAGAGTATTCTTGTACATATTCAGCAAATATATTAAATATCAAAGTATTCAGAACACATTAAAGAAACAATATCTTTATTAATTTTCTTAAGAGTTTGTGATAATTACTCTCACTAACAGCAATTTAGGTCCCACAAGTTGGGAAATGGACCCCGATCCCAGAGGACCACTGATCATTGCTCCATCTAGAATGGATTCAGAGTGAGCAGCTCCTATTAACAGAGAATGCCATGTATCTGCTCATCAAAGGCAGCCCTCTGGAGAACAGGTACCTTTTAAATTGGAAGAAGGAAAACAGAAATACTGAATGGGAAATAGCAAACAAGGCTGCATTCTAATATACTACTTCATAGAATTATGAGATCATCAGAAAGGTAACACTCCATTCTACAAATATTCATAATAGAGTTAAGGACAATAATGATCATACATATATAGAAATAAGTACATCCTTTCATAAATGATATATAGTATATCTGTTTATTAACTGAAGTGTAGAGTGATAGATTGATAGACATCCTGAATTAGATGTGTAATAGCATTGTAATTGGCCAGGACAGATCATATCTATGTGCAGATATTCCTATTTTTGTTCTATTTAGCTTTAGAGTTTGTAAAATCACAGCATGTCTTGTGGAAGGAAAAATATTTAGGAGTAAAGAAGAAATATGTTTTATTTATTAAGATGAAAAGTTGATGTAAAACAAGACTTCATGGTTTTGAAAGGAAGTAAGCAGACAGACAAGAGAGAAGTTAGAGGGTGAGAAATGAAAGGACTTCAGTAAGGAAAAGAAAAGCAATATAATGTAATTAAATCTTAATTAAAATAAAAATAACAAAATTTTTAAAATAAATGAGAATTCAATCACAGCATTTTAGTTCTGTTTTTTAATTATAGGTTTAAGGCACACCATATGTAAAGGAGCTAAAACAGGTTTTCCTTAGGAGCATTTTCAAATTAATGATGACTTAATTACTTGAAAAAATATTGATAAAATAAAGAATCTGGTACTAGACTTTGGGATGGATCATTGCAATACCAACTTATGCAAGACTTTGACACTGAAAAATGTAAACTTATAAAGAAGTCAGTTGGCCCAATAATTATCTTTCACCAAACTGGCCTTTACCTCACAGAGATAGAGCTTCCTCTGCCTCCCAAGCACTGGGATTAAAGACTGTGCCACAGTGCCTGGCAAAGTTTAATGATAGTAATCTTCACATTGCTTTTTGGTTTCCCCATTCTCCATAATGGTAAACTGATATATGAGACATATAGCATATGAATCAGTCAACTTAGAACTCAGTATAGCTATAAATACACAAAATAGAAAACTATGAGAAGAATCTATGATGAAAATGAAATCAGTAAAGAAAAAGCCAGAAGCAATGACATTGCTTACAAACATGGTTTTTAATGTTTCTAGAACTTGTAATGGGAAAAATCATAATAATATAAAGAAATTAAGTAAATATTTTTAGAGATTCCATGTCAAATTAAAAATTTTCCAAATACGGCTGTGTAGCTAATCAAGCATCTAAGACTAATGACATTTACGTTTACACAAGTATGTCATAGAATCTCACCAGTTTATGAGATTCTTGACCAGACTGTCAAATGACAACGAAAAAGGTAAGGCTTAATACTGGTAATTTCATTAATATTAAATTCCATGTATTTATTACTAATAAGTTATAAAGTATATTACTGTGATCCATTTAGAACCTTTCAATTGATATGAACTTATTTCAAAAATTCTCATTTAAATTATATTTTTAATATGGAACATAAACATACAACATTAATAAACCAAGTTTAATATAAGTTTAGGGCAAATTATTTTTCACACTGAAGTGCAAAGCCAAAATTTATGTAATGATACCTTGAGGAATCTTTTAAATGAATTCAAAGCATTGGTGGGTAATAACTGACTGTATATTTAATATTCAAAGCAGAACATAGTGAATTTGCCACAAATAAAATGACACAAGCTTTGAAATCAGGAAGAGGTGTGCTAAAATGCCCATGTCTCAGCCCCTCATCTGTGATGGTATTGTGTTATCCAAAAGCTTACAGGGTTCTACTCTCTAACAGTCAAAATTGGAAAGCTTTCATGGATTTTTTAGCTAAGGTTTAATGTCTTTCCTAGGTTAGAAGCAATAAAGTAAGTCTCCTTCATTATAAAATGATGTGAATTGAAGTATAGTCTCAAATTTGTAATGCTAGTATCAAAACAAATACCTGGTGTATTAATCTCTGTTGTGATTAATATGCTCAGAAATAATATAAGTTGAGATAAATCAGGCACACTAGGAAAAATACAGAAGAGTTTAAATGTAAAATGAGAGTTTCTCAAAGTTAAGATAAAATAAATGGATAGATAGATAAATATTCCATGTGAGGAAAAACAAACAACAACAAAAAAAAATATGGGAAAAAACTAATTGTCGCCATAAAATCTTGGAAAGACTGCTCTGCCACGTGAAGGACCATGAAGTCTACAGATATCCACAGAAAAGACCAGTGCTTGCTCAAGGCTTCTGAGGAAAGCTTAGCTAGTAACAGGAAAAACTAAAAATCAAAGAACACACTGTCTAACAAATAAAAATCATTTCTTGAGAGTATTCAGATAAGTATTAGAAATTTATCTTTCTTGAGACATAAAGAAAAAAATTTGAACAGTGTTGAATATGTTCTTCATTTTAATTTAACTATGAAAAGATAATCAATAAATAAAAGAAACACTAAATTCACAAATAGGTAGAGAATTTTTACTTTATTATATAAATGTTAGCGAAGCTTTCTTTGAGTAAATTCTTGATATTCTTGATTTGTAATGAGACTGTACTGCAGGGTGCACATTTTAAAGAAGTATATCTAAGGGATTCTGCACACACATAACAACAATGAGAATCATCTGACATGATATTTTTGGATTTTCTAGCTTTATTCCTCAATCATTTTCAGAGTTGTTTGTAATCACCTTAGCAAAACATGCACACTGTACAAGGAAGATTTCAGCCACAAACAGTGAGCAGTGCCACCACGGGGCCAGCTAATAAGTCACAACTCTTTCCAAGCACCTTCTGGCTGATGGGCATCCCAGGACTGGAGCACCTCCATGTCTGGATTGGGATTCCCTTCTGTTCCATGTACATGGTGGCCCTGATGGGGAACGTGACTATCCTGGCTGTGGTGAGAGCAGAGCGCAGCCTCCACGAGCCCATGTTCCTCTTCCTGTGTATGCTGTCTGTCACTGACCTGGTCCTCTCCACATCTACATTGCCACGCATGCTTTGTCTCTTCTGGGTGGCAGCTCATGATATCACCTTCGATGCATGCCTTGCTCAAATGTTCTTCATCCACAGTTTCACTGCCATGGAATCTGGCTTCTTCTTGGCCATGGCCATTGACCGCTATGTGGCCATCTGTGACCCACTACGTCATACCACTATTCTTACCAACAGTCGCATCACCATGATGGGAGCAGTTGTGGTGTTGCGGGGGGTAGGCTTCTTCTCCCCACACCCCATCCTGCTGAAGCAACTGCCCTACTGCAGAACTCGAATCATTGCACACACCTACTGTGAGTTCATGGCTGTGGTGAAGTTGGCGTGTTTGGAAATAGGAGCCACCAAGCGTTACAGCCTTGGTGTTGCTTTTGGTATCGGCTCCTGTGATTGTTTCTTCATTGCTATCTCCTATGTTCTGATCCTCCGTGCTGTCTTCCGGCTCCCATCTCGAGAAGCAAGTCTTAAAGCTCTAGGCACCTGTGGCTCCCATGTCTGTGTCATTGTTGTGTTCTATTCCACAGCTGGGTTTACCTTCCTGACCCACCGTTTTGGCCACAATGTGGCCCCCCAAACTCACATTCTAATAGCCAATATGTATTTATTGGTTCCACCATTTCTTAACCCCATCGTTTATGGAGTCAGGACCAAGAAAATTCGAGATTATGTTCTTAATATTCTAAAAGTAAAAGGCAGCTGATCATGCTGAAGTTGTTTGAATGCACAGTAATAGAAGTTAAAAGAAAGATTGCAAATAATTGGTCTTTTCTCATTATGGACTTTTAAAGTATAAATATTAGTTTTTAATGGGAAGGAATTACTATGTATAGAAGTAGCTCAAATTATGATGAAATTACTAGTTGTGATATTTTGTGTGTACTTTGTTTATAGTAAACTTCTTTAGAACTTGATGATAAATAAATGCAGCCTTTATCCTTGTTGGTACTTGCAACCTATGTTTTATTTAGTATAGCAGCTTACTTTAGAATAAAAAGTAATTCAAAAGGAAAGAAACACATGAACATTATTAAATATTCTTCAAGAAGAACAGGCTACTGAAAAATTAATGATCACAATCAACAATTGACATGAAAGTTATATATTTGGTTTTGGCCTCTAAATTTATGAATATATCCCATTTATTTATAAAAATTAGCACACAAGACCTCAACAGTAAATGTAGATTATCCTTTTTTGTTGTTGTTGTTGTTGTTTTTCGAGACAAGGTTTCTCTGTGTAGCCCTGGCTGTTCTGGAACTCACTCTGTAGACCAGGCTGGCCTCGAACTCAGAAATCTTGCCTGCCTCTGCCTCCCAAGTGCTGGGATTAAAGGTGTACACCACCACTGCCTGGCTGTAGATTATCCTTTACAATGATCTCAATGATCTAATAAACAAATAATTAATATTTTTCTATTTTCAATATGAGTATGTGTCATATGGGTATGTGCAAATGAGTAAAGGTATCCTCAGAAATACAAGTGTTGGATTGCCTATGGCTGGAGTTACAGGTGGTTTGTACAGGGAGTGTGGGTTCTGGGATGAGATGACCAGTCTTCTACACACTCATAATCTAGCCACAGGGGCATCTCTCCAGCCCTACTCAACAATTATTTAAATCACCTTGTAATTATAGGCTATTTTCTCTACTGAAAGGACGTGTAACTAGTTTTAACATGAGCTGACTAACATATGACCTTTTTAAACCTTTCATTTCAGCAGACTTGAATTCTATTCATGACTGTCTCTACATTCTTGTGAATCATTCCAGAGCTTGCTCAGACACAATGATCTTGATTTTATTTATTTGTTGTATTCATAAAGTAAAAGTTACTTTCTTTTGTAAAAGTCTATTTTTAAGTGAATCAGCTTAAAGTGTTGAACTATTATATACACAAAATATTGAAAATAAAATTATTTTTTGAAAATACATTTTTCTGAAACAATTTGAGCAATTGCACATTTACTCTTGATAAAATTTAACTCTTTTCCTTATTTCTTCCCTTATACAATACAGATGCGCAGAAGAACTCAATAAATATTTGTGAAATTGATGTTGTTTCTGTAGTGACTTATATTTATAAATATATTGTTTATACTTTATTTTTGGATAAGGCACATGGATGTGTTTGAGGCGGCTTTGTGTGTATAGTCGTGTTCACAGACGTATGAGTACACAGGTAAGTGTAGGTGCATACAACAATCGATGTCCTGATGACCTGTAGTCGAGATTCCACTGCTCGGATCTGGGATGTGAGAACTAAAGCCAGTGTACACACTTTGTCTGGACACACAAATGCAGTTGCTACTGTGAGATGCCAAGCTGCAGAGCCACAGATTATTACTGGAAGTCATGATACTGCAATATGATTATGGGATCTGATGTCTGAAAAGATACGAGTGACATTGATGAATCATAAGAAATCAGTCAGGGCTGTGGTCTTATATCTGCTACGTTACACATTTGCTTCTGGTTCTCCTGATAATATAAAACAGTGGAAATTCCCTGATAGGGGCTTCACTCAAAATCTGTCTGGTCACAATGCAATCTTTAACACGCTGGCAGTCAATACTGATGGAGTACTTGTATCTGGAGCTGACAATGGCACTAGGCACCTTTGGGACAGGAGAACTGGCTATAATTTTCAGCGCATTCATGCAGCTGTACAGCCTGGATCTTTGAACAGTGAATCAGGAATATTTGCTTGTGCCTTTGATCAGTCAGAAAGTCAGTTACTAACAGTTGAAGCTGATAAAAAACATTAAAGTTTACAGAGAAGAAGAGACCATGACAGAAGAAACTCACCCATCAGCTGGAAACCAGATATTATCAAGAGAAAGAGATTTTAGTGTCTTCATGGCTGTCCTGTTCATAGCTTGGTGTTGATGAGGATATCCAGTCATTCATGGAAGCTCACTCGCAGGAAACATTGATGCTTTGTATTTTACAATAAACTGCTCCCCATGCCCCTCAAAAAAGTATGTATGCTTGTGTGTATGTATGGGAACTAACAACTAAGAAAGACAAAGAGGCCATGGAAGTGGGGCTATTAATATCACAGGTATAGAAAATAGGAAGCGTGAATCTACGTGGGTCTTCAGATAGTATAGGATGTGAAGCCATGGGGGAAATAAAGACACTCTGTGTTGGCTACTGAGCAGAGTAAGGAATGATAAAGACTGAAAGAGTGCCAGGCAGGAGTGAGAAGGCGTGAAGACTGTGCTCTGCTAAATGCTGAGTTGCTAGCTGAGCTAAGAGGGCAAGATGAGTAGTGTGTAAAAGAATTACACCCAAGTTTGCGATTTGAAAAGATATTATTGGGCCTTAAAACAAAGAAGACCTTTCCTCCTCTTGCAATGTGGAAGAATAAAAGGGACAGCACAATAAATGAAACAAGCCTAATCCAAAAAGGAAAACAACTGCAGTTTATTTCTAAAATAAACAATAATTAAGAAAGTAAGACAACCCTACACAAAAAGATACAGGTAACTAAGAAAGCTAAGAGTGAGAAAAACAGTCTTATCAAAGAAATAATCTTACCAAGGGAAGAGCACAGCAGTTGGAAATTCAATACAGGATAGTCAACACTGACAATGTGCCTACAAGTAATATTATGTATTGACTGAATAGATTATGTTTAGATATTTATATGTATACGAATAAACATATGCACATGTAACAACAATTAATTAAAAAAAAAAAGCGGCCACGGATTTGAAGAGAGCAAGGAGGGGTATGAACAGGAAGGAATGATGTAACTATATTATAATCTCAAAATTAAAAGAAATACATTTTTAAAAAGAGTATTGAACAAAGAAAAGAGATGAAACAAAAAATAGTTACTAGGGTAGCCTAGCATGACAGAGAAACATAAGTCAAATGCTCCACAGTTAGTGGCTATGAAGGACAGATCAAGTTTTGATGTAAAGAAATACTATCTACAATAATGAGATATTATAAACTCTGAGTTTAATGTGTTTTATATGTTAATATAAAATAAAATATATGTAATAGATATGTTAATCCACACAACTTCATTAGGAAAGCATCACATTAAACAAGTTATATTTATAAATTAAAATATATATTCATAAAAAAGATTTTTGTGTATACAATATTATAAATAATAGTGAGATAAAAATGGAAGAAATGAATGAAGTAGATGTCATAAGGGAACTTTCACTGTCCAGAAAGATAGTAAAGATCCAGATTGCTCATGATGACCAAAAAAGTATTTTATTCACTTGAGTATCATGAATACACTTTACCCTGTAGAACATATAGCCTAATAAAGATCTGGAAAGGGGGAAACATTTGAAATGTAAATAAAGTATGAAAGAAAAAAAAACATTCTGCTAACCTCTGAGGTCAAGTAACTGTTATTTATCTTTGGCACTGTTATTCTAGGTCTAAGAGTTCACAGTTGACAACTGATGAAGAAACAGTGTGTGTGTGTGTGTGTGTGTGTGTGTAGGAATGCTCACATTTATTCATAGATATTATTATTTGAAGGCTAGCCTTTGCCTAGGCAACAACTTTATATAGGTGAATAGACGTAAGCTCACAGTAAACTTCCCATTCATCTGGATCTTCTTGCCTGTCCCTCTTTCTGTAATGATTACTGAGCCTTAGGTATGGGAGTCGTATTGCAAATGTATCCATTGCAACTGGGATCCACAACTTTTCCTTTTTATTGGCTGTGGTTTTCGGTAATGTTCCCCATCTGGTTTAAAGAGAAGTTTCCTTGATGGGATGAGGAAGAGAGTTCTCTCTGTGTGTACAAGCACATATATTTATAATGTAATTTGCAGTGAGATTGTGTCAACTAAAAATTCCAAAAGATATATCCATACAGTCTCACCAACATGACTGCTTAAACATGAGCTGAACAAGAACATCAAAAATAGAATACTAATGTCAATTTGAAAAATTCCAGGAGGTCTTAATTCTACACAAAGACCAGAAACCAAGGAATGTTGAAAGTTGGAGAAATAGTTTTTTATTCCTCAGAAAGAATATACTAATTTGTTCTCAAGTATAAAATTGTCATATATATTTCTTATATGTCATATATAAATGCCATATATACATATATATACATGTATATATATGCTAATATATACTAGCAATGTTTTACATATCAAGAAGATGCAGGAGGTTGTATATATGTCTTTAGAAATATGTAGATAGATAGATGGATGGATAAATAGATATAGATATACATATACATATACTTTTGTAACAATAAATAAAACAAGACGACATAATTTGAAAGGGCAAGGAGGGGTCCATGTGAGGGTTTGGAAGGAGAAAAGGAAGGAAAGAAGAGTGTAATCATATTATAGTCTCAAATTTGAGAAATAATTTAAAATAATAATAATTTGAATGAATAAAGGAAAAGCAAATAGGCAGATTCCTTCTCATTCTCTTCAAGATATTTATGCTCTACAGTAATTTCAGAACAAAGTAGTTTTTAAAATGTTTTCTTTCTTTTTTAGGCATATCCACAATTCTGCCAAGCGTCTTTTTAAAACATTTTCTCCAGAGAATTATCTTTCATGATATTTATCATCTAGCACTCTGTTCTTGCTCCAATTTCCATCAGTTCTTCCCTTACCCTTTATCTTACAAATGCTCTTAAGTCAACTTTGCCTACTTTGTCTATACTTTTTCTAAGCATGCCTGGGTTTCAATCCCTTTTAAGGTATTAAGAGCCCTGATAACTGTTTTTAACTTATTTATGGAACCCTAAAAGTGATTGGAAGGAATAAATAAGTAAGCAAGTAAGTAAGTACATAAATAAATAAATAAATAAATAAAAACTTGAAAACATATCAACTTACATGTAATTATAACCTAGTACAACACTGTTTTGTATCTCTCTCTCTCTCTCTTCCTCTCTCTCTCTCTCTCTCTCTCTCTCTCTCTCTTTTGTACTACAATAGAAGCTTTATGGTACTGGGGGAAATAAGTAATTACATGTTCAAGTAGGTTCATACTGCAGTAGCAGTAAGGCCATGTGATGTGCAGTTAGTGGTCTTGAAACCAGAGAACATTAATGAGGGCAGGCAGTTTTAGCTTGAGAAAGGCTGTCTTTATGATCCATCAGTAAGCTGAACTCTGAATAACAGGGAAAAGGGAACCATGCCAGAAGAGGGTTGCAGAAAACACGGTTTTAGGTCAGAGGAACTGGCTGAGTTTGCTGATTGGAATAATATCAGGAAAGCCAGACTGAAACATACAGTTTAAGTCACCAAGATCAATTTGGAATCGCCATGATCAACTCAGAATAGCAAGCTTGGACCAGACTATGATAAGGACTTTGGATTTGTGGAGAAAGATGCATACAACATTAAAGACATGAACCTAATCTAAACATGTTTTCACAGGGTTAAAAGACAACTATGAACACAATGTTGGGAGTAGGAAAGAAGTAGAGGGACACTTTAGGTTATTTTTATAGGCACCTAGAGTTATTGTGGTTATTTAGACAACATGGTGCAGAGGAGCAAAGGTTCTGGATCTACTTTGGGAAAAGATGCAATGGGTAGCTGGAAAGTTGCCACAGTGTCATAAGCACTTGTAGTGTTTACAAAGGACTCAGGTTCGATTTCTAGCACCCACATGAAGGCTTACCATCTCCTTGGGCACCAGGCACACATGTGGTACACAGATATACATGCAAGTAAAACACTTATACACATAAAATGATAAAAAAAAGTTCTAAAAAAGACAGAAGCCGAGGAAGAGGAGAAGGAAGAGGAGTCATCGTAAATAGGACTTTCAAGATTGAGCAAAAATGTAGACAGTGACATTTCTCAGACTCGAATATTTTTATGATCATGATAGTCTTGAGAGGAGTGGGCTTTAAAGAAGACATGTAGAAGGAAACGAAGTTATTATATTTTATTGCACTAAGGTTGAGATGTCTATGAGTGATGCAGAAAAGAGAAGTCACCAAAAAGAGATGAATTATAACACATATCATGAATTGACAAAAACAAAACAAAACAAACAAAACAGAAGCTGGGAAACCTACCAGTTTATTCTGGTCCTTGATGCTTTAGTCTGGGTGTGAATCTTTTTGTGTTTTGTAGTGCCAACATAACACTCTACAGATCACTTCAACGTTCTGTGTCTTTACTATCTCAAGTGTAAAATGGAGATGATTATTATTTGCAGAGAATGAGTTAACACACATGTAAAACCAGCAATGGCTGGCTCATACTGAGAACTGAGCACAAACATATTGAGCCATTGTGCATTAGCTTTTTTATTTTATCCTATTAGTTCAATATCTATTTTTTAAAATTTTTTCTTTTATTGGATATTTTATTTATTTACATTTCAAATGTTATCCCCTCTCCCAGTTTCCCCTCCTGAAAGCTCCAATCCCAGCCTCCTCCCCCTGCTTCTATGAGGGGGGCTCCCCCACCCACCCAGATGTTCTTCAAAAGAAGAATGTGGTACATTTGCACAATGGAATACTACTCAGCTATTAAAAACAATGACTTCATGAAATTCTTAGGCAATTAGATGGAACTAGAAAATGTCATCCTGAGTGAGGTAACCCAGTCACAAAAGAACACACATGGTGTGTACTCACTGATAAGTGGATATTTGTGCACTACTTTTGGTGAAATACTGAGGCAAGACAACTTTATAAAGAAGTAGTTTATTTAGATCACAGTTCTGATCTAAATATGGGAATGTTTTTAGGTGCTTTCATTTGGCCTCATGGTTCTAAACATGTATATTTTAGTGCCGGTGATTATATATATATATATATATATATATATATATATATATATATATGATCTCGAATAAGGTAAAAGTCATGTACTCCTGCACCACTCATAGACATTCAGCATTCTTAAGATAGCCATTCTGATTCAACTGCTTTTACATGTCTCTTGGGTTTTTAATCCCTGTCAACCTGTTACCCTCAGCTCATCCATAGCAAATCCTAAGGTGCTTAGCAAATCCTGTCTATCCTTAGAGATTCACTTTAAGGTTTTTATTCAAAAACATTCAAGCCAATAGCAGCACATGTGGGTATAAGACAATGTCACTTGGGACCCAGGGAAGAAAACCAAACCAACTTAAATGGGCTTCAAGCTCAAATACTCCATCTTAATCTTGAGTGGAACAGCCCTCTTCAGACCTCCAGTGTACTGGGATCATTCCAGGATCTCTGACCAGATCTATAACTCTCTGCAGGTAGGACTCCAGGAAAAGAAACAAAGGAGGGAGAGGAAAGGGTAAAAGTGTCCTGGGACACAGATAGTTATGTAGGTTAGAATAGATTCTCATTTGTGTTCAACCAAATAGCATAAAATACCTAAACCCGTTGTAGAGTTTTCCAATTTTTTTAGAATGATCAGAGACACTTGTTTAAAAAGAGAGAAACTTCCCAGTGTTTATTCTTGAATTGATTGCATCTTTCTATGATATCCACATATTATTGCCAATATTTCTTTTATAGCACAGAGAAAAACTTTGTCAAAATATTTTGCTTAAAATATCAATGATTTCCTAAAGATGCTGTTTTGTGGGGAACATCATTCATAGTATTTCTGATAGATGAATATACGTTCTCCACTGGAAACTTCAAAATGTATAAGTTTCTGGTTTTGTTATGCATCTCTTTTGTTTTTAAGCAGCTATTTATGATAGGATCCTGACTTCTATTGGATTAAACTGCATTTTACTATTTTAACTCCCATTATTTGCATAGATATCTAGCTATAATGACATTAAATATTTTCTCTTTATAGAAATTGTTAACCAAGAAACATTAGAGTACAAAAGTATTATGATTTTCAAATATTCATGCCTAGTGAATCAGTTCAAGACTTTTCATTATCTTATAAGTTTGTAACTAACAAACTTGTAATAGAATACTTCTATATCCTACTTCAAATTTATAGTACATTGAAAAATAAGAACAGTTGCAGTTGAGAACAATTTATTTTAGGAATGATACCAGGTATACACATCTAAAATCTGCACAGGGATTAATTTTGCCCTATATGACTTATATAATTTTTGACATGAAGAAGTTTAATTTAACATTTAATTTCAAATAGAGGAAGTAAAATTATAGTATAATATAAAAAATTAAAAAGAAACGATCAAATCAAATAGAGTAAGTTCTAGGTCTGAGATTCCAAACACTTTCACGGTTTCACTATGCCAGGTTTCCTCCAAGAAGACATACCTATTGTTAAGCACCAGTGTGGCATTGACAAAATGCAATTTTAATATAAAAATAATGATGTCTGAATCAGTCCATTTAGTGTGTAATAATGCTACAGTAGAATTTGAGTACTTGGCCAATTATCTCAACATATTGGACTCTTACATATTTCAAATGATTTAACTATATAAAACATATCTATTATGGGTATATACTAAGCCTAAACGTATGTGTATGTTTTAATTGCCATTATAAATCCTGGGATATGCATATGCCAGAAACTTAACAATAAGTGGGTGACGGTCAAGTGTGGAAACTATCCAAGGTGTGTCTGTAATACCAGCACTCAGCAGGTTGAGGCAGAAGGGTGATGAGTAGGAGAATAACCTGATTGCCTAGTGAGTTTGAGGTTAAACTGGGCAACAAAAAAAGACCCTGTTTCAAAGCAAAATCCAAAAGGAAAACAACAATAACAGGAATAAAAGCCATGTCATTAGACTTATAAATAATTTGGAAACATGTTAAATATGTCATGAGGTGGATGTAACTATAAAACACTAGAAATCCAAGAAAATCATCAATTTCAGAGAGAAATTTTGTCCCAATACTAATATCATCATATTTCCAGATAAAGAAACTTTTTAATATATGCTTTGATTTGTGGATTTGTGATTTTAAGTCTTTATTAGTATTTTTCCTTTTCTGTGATATTTATTAAAATTATACAGTTGAACTGTTAAATAAAATTGTAAAACCTAAACCTTAAAAGCACAATATAATCACATTTGTGTAATATTAAAAACTTACTACTATGTCTTTATATTAATATTTATTATGCATATATACCTTCCATTTTAGCATATTAACATACATTCATGACTTTCATTTAGTGACAAAATTTTGTATTTCTATAAAAATAATTATGTAGTTCAAAATATTTAATAACTATAATAAAGTGCTATTTTGGTAAAAAAAAATACTTATATTAAACCCCGAATACTACTCCCTACAGAAACACAACCAAACCAAACATTTCCACAGAAAATTAATAACTTCTCTTGACCCTTACTCACTCCCCAGTTGTGCTTGACTGAATAGTCTGGAAATTGAGGCATTTTGAGATTTCAGTTTTGTCATCCAAAACTACCATCCACTATTCTACCAAAGTGATCACTTTACTTTCTACATAATTTCCCCACATAGTTCCTGGACCTTTTATCAGAATGAACTATTCATAATAAACCTAGACAAGAATCCTAAAGCACAAAGTCCAAACCTCCAAACAAGACTAATACAAAATTATATTCAGCTTCCTTGGCTGGGGTAAACACTTCAATGACTGACTTATTCATATATACACACTCTGCTTGTAATGTGGAATATATGCCCTGTTATATCCTACCATCCTTGGTGGCCATCTTAGAAAGTAGTAAGATTTGAGTATTACACGATCATAGCAACAGGAAAGACTAAATCATTGAATTAGTACATGTTTAATGAGAACTTATATTTGAGAAGGCTTTTTCCTCTTAGAAAGTTGTCCAGAATTTTCCACATTCCTACTCTCCAAGTAGCTCAAGTGTTGACTTGATCATCAATTTACTAATCATTACCATTATAAACTGTTGTCCTTGTCTCCCTAGGAACCAGACCTGGAAGAGCTCCTGTGATTATGCCCTCATGTAATAACTCCATTCCTCAGCCTTTGATATTCATCCTGGCTGGAATTCCAGGCCTTGAATCCTCCCATGACTGGTTCTCTATATCCTTTTTCTTGATATTTGTAATAGCCATCATAGGAAATGTCACCATTTTAAATATCATTTGGATAGAGAAGACTCTCCATGAACCGATGTTTCTCCTCTTGGCTACACTATCAGTTGTGGACTTGTGCCTGGTTATAGTCACTGTTCCCCGAATGCTAGGAATCTTCTGGCTGAATGCAAAAGAAATCAGCCTCGAAACCTGCCTCACCCAGATATTTTTCATCCCTTCCTTTTATGTCATGGAATCTGGGATCCTCTTGGCCATGGCTTTTGATAGATTTGCAGCTATCTGGTACCCTTTGAGGTACTCAACCATCCTTGACAGCAACATGCTCATGAAGATGGTACTGGCTATACTGGCAAGAGCAATGGCTGTGGTCACCCCTGCACCCATCCTAACTAAAAGACTGGAACGATTCCAAACCCAGGTCATTAGTTATTCCTACTGTGCCTACATGGCTGTGGTGATGATTGCTTGTGGAGATATCTCCAACCACATTGTCTATGGCCTCATGGTTATTGTAGCATCTGTGGGAATTGATCTATTTTTTGTCATTCTGTCATATACGCTGATCCTTCGTGCTGTTTTTCATATTCCATCTTGGCAAGCCAGGAGCAAAGCTCTTAGCACATGTGGTTCTCATATTTGTGTCATTGGTCTGTTTTATTCTCCAGTTGTCTTTTCTGTCTTATCCCAGATTTTAGGGTACCATATGGCTCCTTACTTACAGATTATAATTGACAATTTGTATTTCCTGGTGCCTCCTATGGTCAACCCCTTAATATATGCAGCCCGAACCAAACAGATGAGGGAGCGGATATTGTGGGTCCTGAACTGTCAGAGGAAATGAGTTGGTTCCTGTCATGAAAAGAAGACATGGAAGCATAGGGTTGGGTGCTATATACAGCCAGAAGTTCAAGTAATTTTTGCCAGTTCAAGATTTCCTTGAGAGGGGGAAGAAAGTACTAACTCAAGAAAAGAACTCTGTCAGGTTGGAAATATAGCTTGCATATATTCGTTCAATCTTAATGTATGAAAGTTTAGTACTTCCTAAGTGCTTGGTTATATGTAACAAAACAGGTATACTTTAATTGAAATTTTGTTGTTCCTATGATCAAATGATATCACATGAACTGAAAACATTGTCCTAATGGTATAAGAATTCATTTGAAGTGTGTGTCATCAACATGGTAGTGCTTTAATTTTGTCTTTTGATGGTCTTGTTTCTCTCTTTTACCAACTCACAACCATAAATGATAGAAAAGAATTCTAATAAAAATAGATATGCAAACATATCTATGAAGATATTAATAACTGATGAACTTTATTTCTATGCTTAGACATCTTCATATTGTAAATAAAAGGATCATATGGGGTATGTAATAAAACACCTTTAGAGGTTCTATGGCCCCACTGTTGGGTATTTTGACTAATGTCATCTCCATTAAGACCTGGGAGTCTCCCTCATCCCTGGAGTCTGGGATTTTCTAGTGGTTCCCTCCTCTCCTGCCCTGTTCCCCAATCCCCACTGCTGCATATTTCTACTCAATTTCCTGACCCACTGTGTTCCTCTTCTGTCTCCTCCCATCCATGATCCTGCTCCCCCTTTTTATTCCCTCTCACTCCCCTAACCCAGCCATGTTCCTCCCTTTCTGTGCCTCCAATGACTATTTTGTTTCCCCTTATAATTGGGATTGAAGCATCCACACTTAGACCTTCCTTCTTGTAACACTTCATATACTCTGTGAGTTGTATCCTGGGTATTCTGAACTTTTTGGCTAAAAACCACTTATCCGTGAATACATACCATGTTTGTTCTTTTGTGACTGAGTTACCTCACTCAGGATGATATTTTCAAGTTCCATCCATTTGCCTAAGAATTTCATGAAGTCATTGTTTTTAATAGCTGTGCAGTATTCCATTGTGTAAATGTACCACATTTTCTGTTCTATTTTCTGTTCATCCATTCTTCTATTGAGGGACATCTGGGTTGTTTCCAGCTTCTGACTGTTATAAATAAGGCTGCTATGGACATAGTGAATCATGTGATTTTGTGATATAGTGAAACAGCCTTTGGGTATATGCCCAGGAGTAGTATAGCTGGGTCTTCAGGTAGAACTATTTCCAATTTACTGAAGAACCACCAGACTGATTTCCAAAGTGGCTGCACCACTTTTCAATTCTACCAGCAATGGAGGAGTGTTCCCCTTTCTCTAAATCCTTGCCAGCATCTGTTGTCTCCTGAATTTTTGATCTTAGCCATTCTGATTGGTGTAAAGTAGAATCTCAGGGATATTTTGATTTTCATTTCCCTGATGACTAAGGATGTTGAACATTTCTTTAGGTGCATCTCGGCCATTCAAGATTCGTAAGTTGAGAATTCTCTGTTTAGTTCTGTACTCAAAAAATTTTGTCTTTTTCTTAATCATTTTTGCTATTGGATATTTCTTTTATTTATATTTCAAATGTTATCCCCTTCCTGTCCCCTCCAGAAAACCCCTATCTCATCCTTCCTCCCCCTGCTTCTACCTACCAACTCACCCACTCCCACCTTCCTGAACTGGCCTTCCCCTACACAGGAGCATCGAACCTTCACAGAACCAATGACCTCTCCTCCCACTGATGCCCAACAAGGCCATCCTCTGCTACTTATGCAGCTAGAGCCATTAGACCCTCCATGTAAACTCTTTCATTGGTGGTTTAGACCCTAGGAGCTCTGGTAGAACTGGTTGGTTGATATTGCTGTTCTTCCTACGGTGCTGCAAACCCCTTCAGCTCCTTCAGTCCTTTCTTTAACTCGTCCTGTACTCAGTCCAATGGTTGGTTGCAAGCATCCACCTCTGTATTTGTCAGACTCTGGCAGAGCCTCTTAGGAGACAGCTATATCAGGGTCTTGTAAACATGTACTTCTTGGTATCCAAAATAGTGTCTGGGTTTGGTGACTGTATATGGGATAGATCACAGGTGGGGCAGTCTCTGGATGACCTTCCCTTCAGTCTCTGCTCCACACTTTGTCCCTGTATTTCCTCCTGTGAGTATTTTGTTCCCCCTTCTAAGAAAGACCAAAGCAGCCACAATTTGATCTTCTATCTTCTTGAGCTTCATGTAGTTTGTGAATTGTATCTTGGGTATTCAGAGCTTTTAGGTTAATATCCATTTATCAGTGAGTGCAAATCATTTGTGTCCTTTTGTGACTGGATTAGCTCACTCAAGATGTTATTTACTAGTTCCAACAATTTGCCTAAGAATTTCATGAAGTCATTGGTTTTCTTCTTCTTCTTCTTCTTCTTCTTCTTCTTCTTCTTCTTCTTCTT
>JADRCH010000406.1:0-30709 GCA_019843965.1 Rhynchomys soricoides | reverse complement strand
TCTTCTTCTTCTTCTTCTTCTTCTTCTTCTTCTTCTTCTTCTTCTTCCTCTTTTAGTGGGTATTTTCTTTATTTACATTTCAAATGTTATCCCTTCTCTTGATCTCCCCTCCAGAAACTCCCAACCCAATCTGCCTCCCCCTGACTCTATGAGGGTGGTTCCCTGGCCAACCACTCATTCCTGCCTTCCCACCCTACATTGGGGCGTTGAATCCAAATGGGACCAAGGGTTGATCCTCTCACTGATGTCCAAGAAGGCCATCCTATGCCACATACACAGCCGAAGCCATGGGTCCCTCCATGTGTACTCTTTGGTTGGTGGTCTAGTCCCCGGAAGCTCCTGGGGTCTGGCTGGTTGACAATATCTCTCCCCCCTTGGGGATACAAACCCCCTCATCTCCTTCAGGCCCCTCTCTAACTCTTCCATCAGAGAGAGATACCATGCTCAGTCTGGCAGAGCCTCTCAGAAGCACTGAAACATCCACACTTTGGTTTTCCTTCTTCTTGAGCTTCATATGGTCTGTGAATTGTATTTTGGGCATTCTGAGCTTTTGGGCTAATATCCACTTATCACTGAGTACATACCATGTGCATTCTTTTGTAACTGGGTTACCTCACTCAGGATGATATTTTCAAGTTCCATCTATTTGCCTGCGAAGTTCAAGAAGTCATTATTTTTAATAGCTGAGTAGTATTCCATTGTGTAAATGTACCACATTTTCTGTATCCATTCTTCTGTTGAGGGATATCTGGGTTGTTTCCACCTATTATAAATATGGCTATTATAACTATGGCTGCTATGAACATAGTGGAACATGTGTCTTTATTACATATTGTAGCATCTTCTGGGTATATGCCCAGGAGTGGAATAGCTGGGTCTGTACTATGTTCAATTTTCTGAGGAAATTCCAGACTGATCCAGAGAGGATGTATCAGCTTGCAATCTCACCAGCAATGGAGGAGTATTCTTTCTCCACATCCTCACCAGCATCTTCTGTCACCTGAGTTTTTGAAAATAGTCATTCTGACTTGTTGTTAGTCCAAATGAATTTGAGAATTGCTCTTTCTAACTCTATGAAGAATTGATTTGAAATTTTGATGGGGATTGCATAGAATCTGTAGTCTGCTTTCTGCAAGATGGCCATTTTTACTATATTAATCCTACCAATCGATGAGTATGGGAGATCTTTCCATCTTCTGAAGTCTTCTTCGATTTCTTTTTTCAGAGACTTGAATTTCTTGTCATAAATATCTTTCACTTGTTTGGTTAGAGTTACATCAAGATATTTGATACTGTTTGTGACTATTGTGAAGGGTGCCATTTCCTTAATTTCTTTCTCATCCTGTTTATCCTTTGAGTAGAGGAAGACTACTGATTTGATTGAGTTAATTTTATATCCAGCCACTTTGCTGAAGTTGCTTATCAGCTGTAGGAGTTCTTTGTTGGAATTTTTGAGGTCACTTATGTATATGATCATATCATCTGCAAATAATGATAGTTTGACTTCTTTCTTTCCAATTTGTATTCCTTTGACATGTTTTTGTTGTTTAATTGCTCTAGCTAGAACTTCAAGTACTATATCAAACAGATGTGGAGAGAGTGAATACCCTTGTCTAGTCCCTGATTTTAGTGGGATTGCTTCAAGATTCTCTCCATTTAGTTCCATGTTGGCTGTTGGTTTGCTGTATATTGCTTTTTGTATGTTTAGGTATGGACCTTGAATTCCTGATATCTCCAATACTTTTAACATTAAAGGGTACTGAATTTTTTTAAATGTTCTTGTCAGCATCTAATAGGATGATTGTGTGATTTTTTTTCTTTGAGTTTGTTGATAGCATGGATTATGTCAATTGATTTTTGTACATTGAACCATCCCTTTATCCCTGGAATGAAGTCTACTTGACTCTTGTGAATGGTAATTTAGATATGTTCTTGGATACAGTTTGAGAAAATTTTATTGAATAGTTTAGCATCAATATTCATAAGGGAAATTGGTCTGAAGTTCTCTTTCTTTTTGGGTTTTTGAAGGGTTTGTTTTCAGCATAATTGTGGCTTCATAGGACAGAATGGGTAGTGTTCCTTCTGTTTCTATTTTGTGGAATAATGGTATTAGGTCTTCTTTGGAGGTCTGATAGAATTCTGCACTAAAACCATCTGGTCCTGGGCTTTTTTTTTTTTTTTTTGAGATTTTTAGTGACTACTTCTAGTTCTTTAGGAGCTATAGGGCTGTTTAGATAGTTTATCTGGTCCTGAGTTAACTTTCATATTTGGTATCTGTCCAGAAAATTGTCAATATCATCCAGACTTTCCAGTTTTGTTGACTATAGGCTTTTGTAGCAGGATCTGATGATTTTTTTTTTTAATTTCCTCAGTTTCTGTTGTTATGTCTCCCTTTTCATTTCTGATTTTGTTTATTTGGATACTCTCTCTGTGCCCTCTGGTTAGTCTGGCTAAGGGTGGCTAAGGGTTTATCTATCATGTTGATTTTCTCAAAGAACCAGCTTCTGGTCTTGTTGATTCTTTGTATAGTTCTTTTTGTTTCCACTTGGATGATTTCAACCCTGAGTTTGATTATTTCCTGTTATCTATTCCTCTTAGGTGTATTTGCTTATTTTTGTTCCAGAGGTTTAAGGTGTGTTGTCAAGATGCTAACATATGCTGTTTCAAGATTTATTTTATTAATTAATTAATAAATAAGAGCTATGAGAGCTCAGAGCTATGAGTTTTCCTCTTAGCACTGCTTTCATTGTCCCATAAGTTTGGGTGTGTTGTGCCTTCATTTACATTAAATTCTAAAAATTCTTTAATTTCTTTCTTTATTTCTTCCTTAACCAATTTATCATTGACTAGAGTGTTGTTCAGCTTCCATGTGTATGTGGGCTTCCTGTTGTTTTTGTTGGTATTGAAGACCAGCCTTACTCTGTGGTGATCTGATAGGATACATGGGATTATTTCAATTTTGTATCTGTTGAGGCCTGTTTTGTGACCAATTTTACAGTCAGTTTTGGATAAAGTACCATGAGGCACTGAGAAGAAGGTATATTCTTTTGTTTTAGAATGAAATGCTCTATAAACATTTGTTAAAGCCATTTGATCCATAACTTTTGTTAGTTTCACTGTGTCTCTGTTTAGTTTCTGTTTCCATGATATGTCCACTGATGAGAGATGTGTGTTAAAGTCTCCCACTGTTATTTTGTAAGGTGCAATGTGTGCTTTGAGCTTTAGTAAAGTTTTTCTTATGAATGTGGATGTCCTTGTATTTGGAGCATAGATGTTCAGTATTGAGAGTTCTTCTTGATAGATTTTTTCCATTGATTGGTATGAAGTGTCCTTCCTTATCTTTTTTGATGACTTTCAGTTGAAAGTCAATTTTTATCTGATATTAGAATGACTACTCCAGTTTGATTATAGGGACTACTTGCTTGGAAAATTGTTTTCCAGCTCTTTATTCTGAGGGTACTGTTTTTCTTTGACACTGATGTGCATTTCCTGTATACAGCAAAAGGCTGGTTCATGTTTACACTCCCAATCTATTAGTCTATGTCATTTTTATTAGGAATTGAGTCCATTGATGTTAAGAGATATTAAGAAATAGTGATTGTTGCTTCCTGTTATTTTCAATGTTATTTTTATGTTTATTTGGCTATCTTCTTTTGAGTTTGTTCAAAGAACATTACTTTCTTGCTTTTTCTAGGGTGTAGTTTCCCTCCTTGTGTTGGAGTTTTCTATTAACCTTTGTAGGGCTAGATTTGTGGAAAGATATTGTGTAAATTTGATTTTGTCATGTAATATCTTGTTTTCTCCATCTATGGTAATTGAAAGTTTTGCTGGATATAGTAGCTTGTGCTGGCATATGTATTCTCTTAGGGTTTGTATGAAATATGCCCAGGGTATTCTAGCTTTCGTAGTCTCTGTTGAGAAATCTGGTGTAATTCTGATAAGTCTGCCTTTATATGTTACTTGTCATTTTTCCCTTACTGTTTTTAGTATTCTTTCTTTGTTTTGTGCATTTGGTGCTATGACTATTATGTGACATGAGAAATTTCTTTTCTGGTCCAATCTATTTGGAGTTCTGTAGGCTTCTTTTATGTTTATGGGTATCTCTTTCTTTAGATTAGGACACTTTTCTTCTATAATTTTGTTGAAGATATTTATTGGTCCTTTAATTTGGAAATCTTCACTCTCTTCTATACCTATTTTCCTTAGGTTTGTTTTTCTCATTGTGTCCTGCATTTTTTGGATATTTTGGGTTAGGAGCTTTTTGCATTTTGCATTTTCTTTGACTGTTGTGTCAATGTTTTCTTTGGTATCTTCTGCACCTGAAATTCTCTCTTCTATCTCTTGTGCTCGTGATGCTCATGTCTAGGACTCCTGATCTCTTTCCTAGGTTTCCTATCTCCAGGGTTGTCTCCCTTTGTGATTTCTTTATTGTTTCTATTTTCATTTTTAGATCCTGGATGATTTTGTTCAATTCCTTCACTTGTTTGGTTATGTTTTTCTATAATTCTTTAAGGGATTTTTGTGTTTCCTCTTTAAGGGCTTCTAACTGTTTACTTGTGTTCTTCATTTAACAGAGTTATTGATGTCTTTTTAAAGTCTTCTATCATCATCATGAGATGTGATTTTAAATCAGAATCTTTCTTTTCTAGTATGTTGGGAGTATCCAGAGATTGCTGTGGTGGGAGAACTTGATTCTGATGATGCCAAGTTGCCTTGGTTTCTTGCCTCCCACCATCTGATTATCTCTGGTGTTAGCTGGCCTTGCTGTCTCTGGTTGTGGCTTGTCCCTCCTGCAAGCCTGTGTACCAGCACTCATGGGATACCAGTTCTCTCTGGTTAGGATTTGGGTATGGACATCTGTGTCACAGGGTCAGCTCCGGGGTGTAGATGGAAACTAGAAGGATCCTGTCCCTGTGTCTTGATGGCTCTAGGTGGGTCCCTCTTGGGCCAGGAATTTGAGCAGAAATGGTGGTCTTACCTGTGCTCACAGGTGTGTTAGCACTCCTAGGAGACCAGCTCTCTCCCAGAGGTATTTGTGTATGGTGCACTGTGGCACAGGATCAGCTCCAGGCACTGATGGAATCAGAAAGGATCTTGTCTGTACCCAATTTTTTTTAATTGGGTTATTTTGGTTTTCTGGAGTCTAACTTCTTGAGTTCTTTGTATATTTTGGATATTAACCCTCCATTGGATGTAGTGTTAGTAAAGATCTTTTCCCAATCTCTAGGTGGCCTTTTTGTCCTATTGACAGTGAGTGTCCTTTGCCTTACAGAATCTTTTCAGTTTCATGTCAATTGTTGATCTTAGAGCCTGAACCATAGGTGTTGTGTTCAGGAAATTTTCCTCTGCCACCTCTAGTAGGGAGACCCTAGTTGATGGATGGGGCAACCCACCCATCTCAAAATTATTAACCCAGAATTGTTCCTGTCTAAAGGAAATGCAGGGACAAAAAATGGAGCAGAGACTGAAAGAAAGGCTATCCAGAGACTGCTCCAACTTGGGATCCATCCCAGGCATAGATACCAAACCCTGACACTATTGCTAAAATGCCAAGATGTACTTGCATACAGGAGCCTGGCATGACTGTCCTCCGAGAGGTTCTGCCAGCACCTGACTGAGACAGATGCAGATACTTACAGCCAATCATTGGACTGAGTCCAGGCACCCCAATGGAAGAGTTAGGCAAAGGACTGAAGGAGCTGAAATGGATTGCAACCCAATAGGAAGAACAACAGTATCAACTAATCAACCCCTTCGAGCTCCCAGGGACTAAGACACCAACCAAAGAGCATACATGGGCTGGTACGTGACACTCCACCCCCATATGTAACAGATAATTCTCTTGTCTAGCTACTGATTTGTTTGAGTTAATTTTATATCCTGCCACTTTAGCTGAAGTTGTTTGTCAGCTGTAGGAGTTTTCTGCAGAGACAAAAGTGGAGAGGAAACTGAAGTAAAGGTGGTCCAATGACATGCCCAACTTGGGATCCATCTCATGGGAGGGCACCAAGACCTGATTCTATTACTGATTCTATGATGTGCTTACAGACAGGCATCTGGCTGTCTCAGCAGCTGACTGAGACAGAAGCAGATACACCCAACCACTGAAGTTGGGAGCCCCTATGGTTGAATTAGGGGAAGGATTGAAGAAGTTGAAGGGGAGAACAACCCCATAGGAAGACCAGTAGTCTCAACTTACCCAGGCCCCAGGGAACTCCCAGAGTCTGAGCCACAAACCAGGAGCATAAACAGGCCAGTCTGAGGCCTCAAGCACAAATATAGCAGAGGTCTTTTTGGTCAGGCCTTAGTGGGAGAAGATGTACTTAATCCTTGAGAGACTTGAGGCTCCAGGGAAGGGAAAGGAGAGGAGGTGGGGAACAACCTCTCAGAGGCAAGAGGGAGGAGAAATGGGATGAGAAACTGTGGGAGAGGGGACTGATAGGGAGATGAAATGACTGGAATGTAAACAAACAAACAAACAAACCAACTTGTATATACAGAAAGAGAGAGTGAGAACTAGAACCACCAGAGCAGGCCTCAAACAGTACGCTCCATGCATGGACAGGCTCCTTCCAGAAGCTTAGAGTTATTAAACAATAATTATAATGTCAATGATAGGATACCTCCAGAGGATGGTCAGGACCGTGAAGCCCCCAAATTAATACATGTTATTAATATTGCATGCTCACCAAAACGTGGTAAGACAATCATTATGAAGGCATAATACACTTTGGTCACAGGACATAGAAAAAAATAAAACCACAGTTGAGTTGGAAGTTTTCTTTCTAGCTCCAACTAGCTGCCATAGTTGCAGAAGGAATGTTTGGTTGTGGGTGTCATTTTCTTCAGAGGTGTAGCTACTAGTAAGCAGTCCTTTCTTCAGTGAGTAACATCCCAAACATGCTCAGGTAAGAAACTTTGTGTGTTCAGTGAGACACACAAAAAGAAGACATAAAAGTTAGAGAACTGAATGAGAAGAAGAGAAATCAAGTTTCAGAGAGAAATCAGAGAATGGGAAAGAGAAAGAGAATTCAAATGACTACTACTTGTAATATAAACATGTAAAAGTTTATCCTGTCTGTAAGAAATTCAGGCACAGAGGATGGTGAAGAGACTAAGGAAATGCCCATCCAATAGTGGGCCCAAATTGAGACCCATCCCATAGAGAGCATCAATCCCTGACACTATTAATGATACTCTGTTATGCTTGCAGACAAAAGTCTAGCATGGCTGTCCTCTGAGAGGCTCCACCCAGCAGCTGACTCAGACAGATGGAGACACTCACAGCCTAACAGTGAATAGAGGTTGGAGACTATTATAGAAGAATAGGAAGAAGTATTGCAGGCCCTGACTGCCATAGGGACTCCACAGGAAGATGAACAGAGTCAACTAACCTGAACCCTTGGGGCTCTCAGAGTCTGAACCACCAACCAAAGAACATACATGGGCTGGACCTAGGCCTCCCACTCATATGTAGTAGATGTGCAGTTTTGATTACAGCATGATTATCCATGTTGGTTATAGAATGGTTAATGTCTAATAGTCACTTATAAGTGAGTATATGCCATGCGTATCCTTTTGGGTCTGGGTTACGTCATTCGGGATGATATTTTCTGGTTCCATCTATTTGGCTACAAAATTCATGATGTCCTCCTTTTTAACGTCTGAGTAGTATTACATTGTGTAAATACTTTATCCATTCTTCAGTTAAGGGATCCCCATCTAGGTTGTTTTCAGTTGGAAACAATGTAACAGTTTTTGCCTATTATGAATAAAGCTGCTATGAACATAATTGAGCAAGTGTCCTAGTGGGATGGTGGAGCATCTTTTAGATATATGCCCAAGAGTAGTGTAGCTGGTTCTTGAGGTAGACATATTCTCATTCTTTTGAGAAACCATTACATTGATTCCAGAGTGGTTTTAAGAGTTTGTACTCCCACCATCAGTGACGGAGTATTCCTTTGCTCCACATCACCAGCATGTGCTGTCCCTTAAGGTCTTGATCTTAACTGTTCTGATGGGTATAAGGTGGAATCTCAGAGTCATTTTGATTTACATTTTCGTGAATATTTCTTTAAGTGCTTTCCAACCAATTGAGATTCTTCTATTGAGAATCCTCTAATATGTACCCCATTTTTAAATTGGTTTATTTGGTTTGTTTGTGTCTAATTTCTTTACATATTTTGGATATTAGCCTTCTGTTGGATGTAGTGTTAGTCCCATCTATAGGCTGTTGTTTTGTCTAATGACAGCGTCCTTTGACTTACAGAAGCTTTTCATTTTCACGAGGTCCCATTTATTAATTGTTGTCCTTAGTGCCTGAGCCACTGGTGTTCTGTTCAGGAATTTGTCTCCTGTACTGACCAGTTCAAGGCAATTACCCATTTTCTGTTCTATTAGATTTAATGTACCTGGTTTTATGCTGAGATGTATGATTCATTGGGCTTGAGTTTTGTGCAGGGTGAGAAACATGGATCTAGTTACATTCTTCTACATGTAGACATACAGTTAGACCAGCATCATTACTTGAAGATGCTTTTCCTTTTCCATTGTATGGTTTTGTCTACTTCAGTGTCCTTAGGTATGTGGGTGTATTTTTGCATCTTCGATCCAATTCTAGCGATCCACCTGTCTGTCTCTATATCAGCACCATGCTGGTTTTATTCTCCTAATTTTTTAAAAAATAAATTTTATATGGTGTCCTGCAAGATCTCTGAACCCTTATGTATACTATGCAACTAGTAGGTAACTGTGGCCTAGGTCTAAGACTGACTAATTCTCAAGAAAGTGGATTAATCTTTTATTTTTCCCCAAACTGTCCAATGATTTCTTGAATACTATATTTTAGGGTGCTTAAGCATCTGAAGCTTTTCTCTCATCTAAGAGGCCTGTTTCCTCCTGTGAGTAAAGTGAGGACCACAGATAAGGAACTTGTATAATTTACACAGGAGTCACTCTAGCATTTGTTAAGTATCTGCAGTAGTGTGATCACTTTTTAGGTATCTTTTCATTTAAACACTTAACTGCTCCACATAGAAGGTAAGGTTAGTTTTCTCTTTAGTGATGTGTTGTGTCAGTGTATTCCTCTTGCTCTACAACCTTGTCAGCATGTGATGTACTTTGAGTTTTTGATCTTAGCTATTCCGATGGGTATGGCATAGAATCTCAGGGGGAGAGAAGGGAGATCAGCAAAGGCATGGCAATCTCTAGTAGGTGCCAGAGACCTAGGATGAGTAGTGTCTCCAAAGGGTCTGTTCACTCACTAGTGCCCGAACACCTGTTCTTACCAACAAGTGTTGTGTTGTTCTTTAAGTGATGCTCATATAAGATAAAGATGTTCTGTATGTTATCCACATAGATTAGGCTTGAGACAAGTAAATAAATGAATATGATTTAAAAAGTAAACACTGTAATAAAACACAAGTTTCCATTGAACAAGGTGACTTGTAAACTATTGGCTGAAAATGGCACTTTTACTGCTTGTTAAATATCTATGGCTTTAGATTTCTTCCTACAAATTCTTAGATTTGTCAGTACATAAACATGTGATGTATCCATCAGTTTTTGGTACCCTATTATCTTCTATGTGACATGAGAGAACTTAGAAGAATAAGATTTATTCTGCTTATATGGTTTGTTTCTCCCACTTGAAGTATTTTAGGTACAGAAGTAAAGACTTCTCATGCCTTCAGGCTCTAGTGGTGTCCTGAAGAGATTCATGTTCTCAGCAATGGAGTTTTAACACTCCATTTATGAGATCCTTTCTGGTTTGTGAAGTACCAGTTGCTAATGAATATAATGTACAGGGAGTACTATACTGCACCTTAAGGTGTTACTTTCCACAAAGAGGGTATATAGGGATCACTGGATAAATGCTTCATATTTCTATTCCCCCCATGCAGGAGCTATGTTTCTTATACTATTTCAAAATGCCCTCAACAAAAGAAAGCTTTGAAAATCCATGCTCCCTCACATATTTTAAGAAAGGGGAGATCTGGAAAGGGGGAAACATTTGAAATGTAAATAAAGTATGAAAACTAAAAAGAAATTGAAAATATGAAATGACACTAAAATTTTTGCTATGGTTTTCGTTAATAGCATTTCTTTGTGTCAATGACCTGATTTTGGGTTGAAACCATTTTCAGGTAATTTTTATCTTTTTTTTTTTCTTTTGTAAATATAGTATGTCATTAACTTGATCCTCAAAAGGAAAAGAACTCATGGAAAAGAGCAAATGGAGAGATTAGTGAGTTAATATTTTTAGTAGTCATGTGGTACTAGACAGGGCATATAATCTTGATGTATAGAGTCCCTGGAGTGTGAGGACTGACAAGAGGCCAGAGACACAAAGGTAAATTTAAATGTCTAAGTTCACCTCATTTGTTTGTAAGAGCTTTTGCTTTATAAAGATAAGAATAGAAAATACAGTTGTCTATGTATCATGATATTTGCTCAATTTAATAGTAGAGATTTCAAACGCTTCACATTATCACCTAATTAAATTTGGTGAAAAGTAAGTTTACTGTGAGTTTTAAAATGACACAGACAACGGCCATTGATAACAGTACTAGTCTTTAGGCTGTTGAAATGGCTCAGTTGATAAAGATACTTGCATTTTTAATGTATATTTTATGTAAATGCATATTTATATGTAATGAATATTTTGCATTTATGTAAAACTGTGCATTAGATGATAAGGTTATTAGCAGATGATCTCCTGCAACAGAATTGTTTGTGTATTTTGTTACTATTGAATACTGGAGTGAGCCTGCTTTTCATGATCAGAATTCTCAAGTAATTCAGAGTCACACCATCAGCACCGCTTCATGAGTTCTAATGATATTCATTTTAAAACTGAACTAATATTATGATTAAAAGACTTTATTATCTGAAGTAAGGTTTGAAATTCAAATCTCACATTTAACATTATGTCCTCCATGAAATCTTGTATGATTCCTTTTAAAGTCTGTATTAGTTGTTTCTCCATATACTGTCAATTATATTGCTTTAACCTTCTTATACATTACATTATAATTTGCTCAATATTTTTATCATCTCTGTAGAATTATAGAACATACACATAGGTATCACTGTTTACCATCAGGAAAATAAACCTACCTTTTGCATTATAGAAAGCACAACAGATGTCTGGATTGGGAGAAAGAAAAAATAGATATAAGAATGCAAGAAAGAAAGAAAAATGGAGAATAAAAACTTACATGAATGATCAAGGAATGTATGAGATACATTTGTATCATTCACCTGTGTTCATTCCATGTTCAGACTGATTTTATCTTGAGAATATGGGCATATCATGAAAGATCACTATATTGGAATAAATTAATAAAAATACTCATGTATGGTACAAGCAGTTTTAACAGGCAACTCTCTAGTTTCCCTCTGACACAATATTTTAAGGTTCTTTACTGAGTATTAGACTTCAGAACAAAAATGTGCACAAACAATTTGCGGATCTCCTTTGTCTTCACACCATAGACAATGGGGTTAAGGGCAGGGGGCAGAAGCAGATAGATGGTAGACAATAAGATGTGGACATATGGGGATACGTGACCAAAACGGTGACTGAAAAAGGAAAAGAAGGCGAGGATATAAAACTCCAGGAAGACGACAATATGAGCTGTGCAAGTGTTGAATGCTTTGCTTCGTGCCTCTTTCTGAGGAAGACGAAAAACAGCTCGGAAAATCAAAATGTACGAAATGAAAACGAATATCATGTCAAAGCCTAGAATTGCAAAAGCCACAAAGAGCCCATATGATTTATTAATGTGGACATCTTCTGCCGCCAGTTTGACCACAGCCATGTGCTCACAGTAAGAATGAACAATCACAGCAGAGTGGAACCGTTGCAGTCGCTTGAGGAGAACAGGTAAAATCCCAACGAGTACAGTTGCCCGAACTGCAACCATCAGAACGACTCGAAGTAAAAATAAAGGTGTAAGGATGGACGTGTGCCTCAGAGGATCGCAGATGGCGACATATCGGTCAAAGGCCATGGCAAGCAGAATGCCAGATTCTGTTCCTTGCAAGGCATGGATGAAGAAGAGCTGGGTGAGGCAAGCATCAAACGCCATGGAACGCAAACCAAACCAGAAGATGGCCAACATCTTAGGAGCAATGGCTATGCAGAGACCAAGGTCAGTAGCTGCCAGTACTGCCAAGAAAATGTACATGGGTTGGTGTAGACTGCGTTCTGTGGGGATAATGATTAGCAGGAAGAGGTTTCCCAGCAAAGCCACAAGACATACAACAAAGAAGGGAAATCCAATCCAAAACTGCACATGCTCCAGTCCAGGGATGCCAATCAGAATCACTGTCCTTGGGTTCAGAAATGATGAGTTGGTATAGCCCATGAAGCTGATGAATCCTCTACTACCTGCTGATACTGACACCTAATCAGAGAAAACTGATGAATGTGAATCTCTCGGACTCTTATACATATGGATGAAGTACGCCCGTGTGGCTTTAAATCTTTGAGCATCAACTAACTTGTATGAGATACTCTTTGATATTCTTTTGTAAATCCAGTGTTTCTTTTAGATAATGAAGATGATATTATATTACCCTTGTAGAGATTATATAAGTGAAAATATATAGCCTAATTGCACTGATTCTGTGAATTTCTGGAGTCACCCTGGCTGGTCTCAAAGAATGCAAATTTGACTCTTTCCACATCCATCTCTAAACTCTGCATACCTTCCAGACTATGTTAGACTTCACTGATCATCCATCTTGTAGCCAGATGATGACGATGACGATGACGATGACGACGACGACGATGATGATAGTATTCACAAATCTCAGAAAACAATGGAGTTTAAAACAGATGTCAATGAAGCAAAAAGGAACCATAAGCTAAGAAAGGACAGTCTTAAACTTGGAATATTATATAGCTTCTGCTTAAATGTGTTTAAATGTGCTCATTGTACTAATGTACTTCATATGCAGCAAAGCAGCAGGCCTCTGAGGTTTTCCAACACAAGGATGACTTAAATTTCTCTTTTTTAAAAAAAAAAAAATTTCTCACTCTTTGGCAAAGAATTAAAACTTAAGCCCTCCAAATATACTCTTTTGTCTTTTGATTTTTTTTCACTAGTAACTCTGTGAACATGAAGTTGTATGTGATTTTCATTATACTTTCTCTAATATTAATCATACATAAATATAATCACTAAATAGGAAGGACAATACTGAGTAGAATTTTAAAGATACTTTTTATTTTAAAGATGTGAGAGGCTGCCATGTTAAAACTATATGAAAAGAATATATAGTTTATAGTCCTTAGCACATTAATACATATGAAGGTATGAACTGAATTTCTTCAATGTCACATAATATAAGATATTTTAGCAGTTGATGAAGAGTAAAAATCTATCCACATGAGCTCCTCTACTTTGAAACCATGAGAATATGACCAAGAAAATAGAGATATTGATTAAAATATTGGGGGATTTTGCATCACAAAGTTATTCAGATGCCTATTTGAAATGAACTTGGCAGTAGAAGTGGAAACTTTCTTAAAAGTAATTATACACAAAAAGTAAGTGTTTTATGAATAGGGCACACATTGTAGCAAAATGTAAAGGAGCTACACAAAGAAATTTCATGTGGGATAATTATTTAAGTACTGATGGATGATCTAAGGACACAAGACAAAATTAGTCTTCATCTTACCATGATAGATAGTAATTCAGGGATCACATTTAATTGATAATGATGCAAAGACCATTTCTCATAGTTAAAAATGCAGAAATCTTATTCCATTTCTTCTATTTAGTATAAACATAATAGATATATAATATTTTTCAATAGATTTTTATAATTTTCTTTTGTGTACCAATAAAAATGCACTTGTTTTGAGCAACATAAATTTCCCTGATAATCTGAACTTCAGGGATGAGTTCTGAGCTGTAACTGCTCAGAAAGCAGTATTAGATAATGTCTTTGGTTGTCTCTTCCTATACTTCTAGTTGTTCTGCTCAAAGTATATACCTGTTTACACACACAAACCCACACACACACACACACACACACACATACACACATACACACACACAGCTGGAGAAGGAGAGGGAGAAAGAAAGAGAGAAAAACCAAACACACAGATTTCCAAAGCACAGACTATATCTTTATCTTTAATTTTTAATAAGTTAATGTTAGGCAAAACTTGATTAAAATGATACTTTGATCATCTTAGTCTCACCTTGTTCTTGCTACTAGTTTATGTCTTCCTCACAGTATGTCTTCCTCACAGTATGTCTTCCTCACATGCAACTAAAACAATGATACAAAAAAATCACCTTTTATTTCTTCTATCCCTAAAGGTATTTCTATAATGTGAGTCTGATCTATGTTACATACTATTAGCAAAAAAAGAATCCTGTATCCAAGAAAGAAAACTGGCTCATGCTAGAGGAATATCCATTATTAAGACACTTGAAACCAAATGATGCTCTTTTTTTTTTTTTTTTGTTTATTTAGCTCTTTTTTTTTTCTTTTAAAAAATGCTGCCAACAGAAATGCTTAGCTGTATGGAGGTCTTAATACATGGAGCAGAAACTCACCCAGACAGAAAAACAACCAGCTTAAATAGATCTTCTCTGGTGCAGTTTAGATTTGAGAAGGAATTAACAGCTTGCTACCTTGCATCACCTGCTTCTTGCCTCTTTTTTTCTTGGCTTTTCTTAGAACTGAGCTGATCCCAAGTTAATGTTTTGACCTGTTCCCTAGAGGAAGGCCAGTACATTTCTGATATTCATCTCTAGTTAGTAGAGAAAATATTTTCATTACTTGATGCTTCACATCCTGAATACAATAATCTACCTATGGAAAGCTATTTCTAAGTTACAAGAGTTTTTTAAGAGGAAACTGTAGGTCAGTGCTATAACCTGATAGACCTGAAACGATTTGGAACTTGGAATAAAATGAACAGGAGACATAGGGAACATGTAGAATAGGAAAATAAAAGATTTATTATTATTTTTTGCCAACCTGTGACCTGTGGTCAATTTTATAGCAAATGAAAGAAAATAGTACTTGTCATGAAAAATATAATGTTACTAGAGCAATCAGTCATGCACTCTTGATAGCAACTACTATATTGCTAAATTTATTTGAAAATATAATAGTACTTTGAAGTTTCAAGAACAAAGGGGATTTAGAAATCATTTTGTTTTTTCCTTTTTATATCCCTGCCTATTTATTTTATTATATGAATTTTAATGATGCAAAAATGATGGAAGTCAAATGCCTTTCCATTGTTCCCAGCATTAAGGAGAATTTCTATTATTCTCCACCAGCAGTGAAGCAGCCAAAGACTTTGCTGTGAAATCTGCCTTGAATTGTTTAAATGTTTGCAAATTCATTAAATAATTTTTCAACGTACTGACTTTGCACTTTCCAAACTATTTTGAGATTAATATAATTTTTTATTAAATAATTTGGTAGAATTGTCATAGAAAGATAAGTTGAGGTATTTAAAAGGGTTTTTTTTTCTTTTTATTTACTCTTCTCTCGTAAAATGTATCATGACCACAGCTTCTGCTTCCTCCACTCCTCCCAGAACTGCTCTACCTCCTCACTCCCCCCCAAATCCACTGCTTTTCTATTCCCATTCAGAAAATGGCTCCTACAATCCTTCCTCCCCCTCTTACATGGTTTTCCCTGAGCTCTGCCAAATGTCTGGCTGTGAGTCTCTGCATCTGTGCCCATCAGCTGCAGGAGCAAGCCTCTCTGATGAAGACTGAGCTAGGCACCAATCTATGAGTATAGCAGAATATCATTAGGAATCATTTTGTAATTTGTTTGCATATGTTTGTTTGTTCATTTGTCTGTCATGTTTAATTCTACCCCAGGTCTCAGTCGTCCAAATTTCAGTTCCTGTCTAGCCACACAATGCCAGTCATGGGCTCACTCTACTGTCAAGTTACACCATACATTGGTTGACCACTCCAACAAACTCTGAGCTGCCATTACCCCAGCACATCTTGCAGGTATGACAGGTAGTGGGTAGAAGGTTTAGTAGCTGGGTTCATGTCCCAGTCTCACCCACCACTGGGAGCCTTGATTGGTTAGCAAAGATGGAAAGTTTAGCTTCCTTATTCTCCATTACTAGCAGTTCTCACTAAGGTCATCCTCATGGGTTCCAGAAAGTCTCCAATGCACTAGTTGTCCACATAGCTCCTTTAATATACCCCACCCCCATATTCCAGTAGTCTCTTTCAGGACTCTTTACATCCCTTCTCTTCCTCCTGACCTGATCCCTCCTGTTCTCATCTCTACCCTCCCCCAATACACCCTCAAATATTTCCAGGGAGATCCGTATGCCCCCCTTAGAGGACTTCTTGTTACTTTGCCCCTTTCTGAGTGTCTAGACTATAATATGATTATCTTTAACAGCTAAGATCCACTTATAAGTGGATGCATATCAGGTTTGTCTTCCTGAGTCTGGGTTGCCTTGCTCAGGGTGAATTTTTCTAATTCCACCCGTTTGCCTGCAAATTCCATGATATCATTTTTTTTCTGATAGCCGAGTAATTCTCCATTGTGTAAAGGAACCACATTTCCTTTATTTATTCTTCAGTTGAGGGGCATCTAGGTTGTTTCCAGTTTTGATCTTATGAATAAAACTGCTATGAACATAGTTGAGCAAATATCTTAGTGGTAGAATGGATGATCTCTTGAGTATGTGTCCAAGAGTGGTATAACTTGGTCTTCAAGTAGATAGATTTTTAGTTTTCTGAGGACCCGCCATGTAGATTTCCATAGTGTTTGAACAAGTTTGCACTCCTACCAGCAATGGAAAAGTCTTTCCCCCATGTTGTGTATCCTCAGCAACATGAACTGTTCCTTGTTTTTTTCATCTTGGTTGTTCTGACAGGCGTAAATGGAATATCAAAGTCAATAGCATATGATATGGATTTCATTACTACAACTTTGTAGTACAGCTTGAAATCAGGAATGGCAATACCTCCAGAAGTATCTTCATTTTTCAGGATTATTTTAACTCTCTTGATTTTTGTTTTTTGTTTTGTCTATCTATGTGAAATTGAGTATTGTGCTTTACAGTTCTGTAAAGAATTATACTGGAATTTTGATGGGTATGCATTGGCTCTGTAGATTGCTTTTTGTAGAATGGTCATTTATACTACGCTAATCCTACTGATGTGAGAGCATGGGAGGCCTTTCCATCTTCTGATATCTCCTTCAATTTCTTTCTTCAATGACATCAAGTTTTTGCTGTACAAGCCTTTCAATTGCCTGGTTAGGGTGACCCCAAAAGTATTTTATATTATTTATAAAGGATGTTGTTTCCCTGGTTTCTCTTATAATTTGTCATTTATATATAGAAGATCTACTCATTTCTGAGTTTTGGTGGGTTCTTTTTGTTTTGCTTTGTTTGCTTGCTTTTTAGTTAATCATGTATCCAGCCACATTGCTTATCAGTTATAGGAGTCCCAGGTAGATTTTTGTGGTCACTTATGTGTACTATAATGATACTTTGACTATGCTAATAGTGATACTTTGACTTTTTCTTTTCCAATTTGTATCCCTTTGATCTTATTCACTTGCCTTATTGTTCTAAATAGAGCTTCATGTACTATATTGAAAAGACATGAAAATAGTGAACAAAGTTATAATATAACCCAATGGAAGAGTTAATGGAAGGACTGAAGGAGCTGAAGGGGATTACAACCCCATAGAAAGAACAATATCAACTAACCGGAACACCCAGAGCTCCCAGAGACTAAACCACTAACCGAAGAACATACAAGAATGGGTCCATGGCTCCAGATACATATATAGCAGAAGATGGCCTTATCTGACATCAATGGGAGGGGAAGCCCTTGGTCCTTTGGAGGCTTGATGCCCCAATGTAAGAGGCTGCTAGAGTGGTGAGGCAGGAGTAGGTGATAGGGTGGAGAAGCACCCTCATGAAGGTAAAGGGGATGGGGATGGGAGGATGGAGGTTTGTGGAGGGGTAACCAGAAAGGAGAATATCATATGAAATGTAAACAAATAAAATGAGTAATAAAAAATCTAGATGTTTTTATGAGAATGATTTGGAACTATTACTCATTACATTCACTTCTTGAAAGCTTCATACATGTATATGATGCATTCTGATTACTCTCATTCACCTTTTGTCATCTCCTGACAAAAGCTCTCTTTCCTATATACACCTTTCCTACATTTTGTCTTTTTATTTTATTTGTGATATACTGAGGTTTGCAAAGGCAATGGATTTGTAACTAACCACTATAACCTGGTGGACTCACCTGGAGTACATAGGTGATAACAATGACTCCCTCTCCTGAAATCTGTAAATAGACAACAGTTCAACAGGGAAGGGTAGGGATGTTATCCTCTCCCACTGATGACAGACTGGTGTCAGTTCAGTGTAGATAAGCACAACTACTTTGAGTTAATAATTGAAATGGCTATGCAATTCCCAAAGATGACATTTTGTAGCCCTTCTTCCTACTTTTGATTTTATGTTGTTGCACTCCCTGTTCCTTGATATCTTATCCCCCATGTCTTAGAGAGGTAACATAAGTGTTTTCTTGAGGAATGAGCCCTCAAGCTTCATTTATTCTGGGCTGTGAGTACCCATGTATCTCTGCATTCACTATCTATCATTACAAAAAAAGAGCTTCTATGATTGAGACTGAAAGTAGGAAATGTGTGTGTGTGTGTGTGTATTTGAGTGTGTACATCTGTGTGTCTCTGTGTGTTTGAACATTTAGGTGTCATTTTGATACTGACTGGACATAGAAAGACAGCTGTAATGAGTCTACATATAATAGGCCAAAAATTAAGATTTTTATTGGGTTAACAGTTCTAGGCATATACTCTCACCTATAGAATAGGACAAGAATCCACCTAGAGAATTGTATTAAAACTTTTATCTTCCAAGATATATATTAAGTATAATTACATTATTGATTTTATTGCCACATATGTATTCAAAATATGTTACATAGTCATGTAATAATACATGTAGAATACACTGTATAGCTTCATTTCTTCCTGTCAGTAGTTTATTTTGAACTGGAGAGATGTCATTGTTCCTCTGTATTTTGAACTATGAATTGCTCATTTGAATTCCAGTCCATCTATAATTGTGGAATTGAATCCCTTTATATTCAACGAGGGTGATATGAAACAAAGAGCACAAATCTCACCCATTTCTACAAGCAACTCAGTAAGTGTATGGCAGATCACTACTGACATCCACGATCTAGAAGAAAGATCTGTGCCACCCTCTTTCGAATGACCATGTTTTTCACCCCATAGACAATAGGGTTGAGAGCAGGAGGCAAGAGAAGGTAGATGGTTGACAGAAGAATGTGAGTGGAGGGAACAACTCGACCAAGACGGTGACTGAAAAAGGAGAAAAAGGCAAGAATATAAAACTCTAGAAAAACAAAAATATGAGCTGTGCAGGTGTTAAAGGCTTTGAGCCGTGCCTCCTTCTGTTGAAGGTGGAAAACAGCCTGGAAAATCAGGGCATAGGATATGAGGATAAAAACCATGTCAAATCCCAGAATGCTAAACCCCACAAAGAGACCACATATCTTATTGACCTGCACATCCTCTGCTGACAGCTTCACCACAGCCATGTGTTCACAGTAAGAGTGGGCAATTTGAATGGACCGAAAACGGTGCAGTCTTTTTATTAGAATTGGTAGCAGGCCTACTAGCACTACTGCTCGAATTACCACCACCACTATCATTCGACCTAGAATTGAAGGTGTAAGGATAGATGTGTGCCTCAGAGGATGACAGATAGCAATGTAGCGATCAAAAGCCATTGCCAACAGAATACCGGACTCCATGCCCTGCAGGGTATGGATGAAGAACAGCTGGGCTAGGCAGGCATCAAAGGCCATGGAATAAACTCTGAACCAAAATATGGCCAACATCTTTGGGGCAATGGCTGCACAAAGTCCTATGTCTGTAGCTGCCAGTACAGCCAGGAAGATGTACATGGGCTGGTGCAAGCTCTGCTCAGCTGGGATGATGATCAATAAAATGATATTTCCCAGAAGAGCCACGAGACACACTGTAAAGAATGGAAATCCAATCCAAAACTGCACATGCTCTAGTCCAGGAATTCCAATCAAAATGACAGTTCCAGGGTTCAGATATGTCACGTTATTGGGGTCCATGGAGCTCAGCATTTTGTCTTCTCACCACTGAGCATGATAGCTGAATAAAAGAATTGTGGAGAAAGATGAAAATATCTGTCTTTAATGGAGCTCACTCTCTATCAGACCAGCATTCAGCCTCAGTGTATTTTTAACAAAGGTTAGTGTCTCCAGTAGTTCTTTTTTCATTGATCATGAAAGGTCTATGATGCTTGTCATGATAGCAGAGGCAGATGCTCACTTGAAGCCTTCTATAATGCCATGAAAGAGGTAAAATTGAAACTGTCAGGATTTTAGATCATTTTTGTACATGCAAATACACCAGTGAGAGCACCATTTTACCTAGCCCAGGCCATCTGACTTATTTGCCTGAAAGTTCCCACTATCTGTTCTTTTTTTTGTTCCAGAATCCAACCCTTATTCAACAAACTGAGAAATTATTTTGAGTTTGAATTCTTAGGAGAGATCTCCTTTTATCTGACCCATGATCCCATGAAAGTATTATTTATGAGCTAATCTGCCCCCAGCACAATATTATTCTGATCACTCTCATCTGTTCCCAAGGGGAATTTTGGACAGATTTTTAATCATCTTAAAATTAGTCTTCATATCAACATACTGAGCAGTTTGTTGCTTTTCTGAGTAGTGGTTTTGATTATAAGAGAATGATAAAATACAGCGTTCCTTCGATGGATCAGAGTTTTATTGTTCTTCAGCAGAACATTGGAAAGTGAATAAAACCTGTTCTATTGAGCTGGTTTTAATGAAAGTGAAAAAAAAAAAAAGGTCAGGCCTTATAGAGAATAAAGAACAATGTTTCTTTCTTGAACCAATTCAAACTCACAGTATCTACATGTAGACTTTGAGTGATTATTGGCTATTTCAGTGGCATTTGGTGAATTGGCTATGGATGATTTTGCTTTTCACCAATATTAGGTTAGACTACCTGTTGTATACAAGAGGCAATCTACAAGAGAATCTTTAAGACAAAGTGCTTACAATGGAAGCACTGTGCCTCAGCAAGTCGTACTTGTTTTAAAAGTGCAAGTATCTGCTAAACCTCAGGAAGATATCCCAGATAACTCCTCGAACTAGAGCTGATATCTAATTCTTTACTACTAAATGCCTAATTTTTAACCTAAATATGGATCACTTATGATCAGAGTCTTGATGTAGAAAACAAAAATTGTCACATGTATGTTATAGTTTTGACTGTCAAGAATATCTGTATTTTTTTGAAAGTTTCCCCACTTCCGATGAAAGTTACACACTAACACACACTTTAGGTGGTCCACTGCAGTGAAGTGCTTGGAGGTTAGTGTGGACTTTGGTTCTGAATTATCTAGTCTCAGGTCCCAGGGGAGGTAGGTACTGCAGCCCATGGCTCTCAAAGGAAAAGCAGAAAGCACAAAAGGAAAGCAGAAAGCACAAGACTCAGGTCAGGGTTTACAACACTTGTAAAATCATAGACATTTTTATTCTGTTGTATGACTTCTCTCTAGGAGTAGATAAGCATTGTTTCTCACCTGGATTTATTCTGTAAAAACTGGAAGCAGGAACTTGGAGCTGCTATGGACTTCTGAGGCTATGCTGTTTTGAATGCTTGGGGAACTAGTTGTCCTTTCTTACCTAGCCCTTGGGTTAGCTCTGAGGCATTACAGGTGTGTGAACCCAAGACACTGCTGTTCACCTCAGAGCTTCAAAAGGTTTCTAACTGACAAAAGTTTTTCTTGTTTGTTTGTTTTTGTTTTGTTTGATAGAAGTCACAAAACATTTGTTTGTCTGCTGTGGAAGTATGAGGAGCTTTGACTTCAATTATTTTTAGTATATTGTAGGCTGTGCAAGCTGATTATTTATACTATTGTTTTAAAAGACTAGTGAAGATTTATTAGAACCCAGTAGATTAGAACAGAACTGTTCTAAATGTACATGAACATTATGAAAATGTTTGCTGATTATAAAGTTAGAATAACTTTTGTTTGAATAAAGAGGGAAAAAATCAATAAAATATAGCCTCAAACCAGGTAATTTAATTGAAAGGAAAGTTTTCTTGTAAATCGTTGAATATAATGCACATTTATTTTTTGTGTGAAAGATATAATTATTTAGCAAATCATTTTCTCCCTTTAATCATTATTTTACAAATTTGTGTATTTAAAAAATATTTAGAATTTTTCTCCAGTCTTCTCATATATAAACACTGACCACAATATCTTCTAGGGAGGATTTCTTTTCATCTATTCACATCAGGGTGCTCATGAGAGAAAACTATAAAATATCAGTGGGTTACTATACCTTTTCTTGCCTGTATGACATTTATGTGGACTCTGTCATTTAGGCATAGACTTCACTTTTACACTGTGGGCATTTATGGGAGGATTAAAATAATCTAGGGCACAAACTTTTAATGAACAGGAGATGAAGGAACACTGAGCTCCTGATTTTTCCTACTCAGTAACAACACTAGTGAATGGACTGTGGTCAAGCTTCTTCAGAGACAATTAGCAGTTATCCTGAAATATTTTTTCATTTAAAAAATATTACAGAGTTCATTTCAATTGAGTATAGACCAGAGGGCTGTTTTATATCATTAACTATTTGGAGTCTATAAGTACAATAATGTATTATGTAATTATCCATAAAAATATAACTAAAACATGCATTACTCCTAAATACATAAACTCAATCTCCTTAGTCTGTCTACTGTTAATTTTATCAGTTGGAAAGGGAAAGTGTGGGGGAGTATATGAGTGGACTTAGAGGAAAGAAACGGAAGGGAGAAATTACATAATCATCATTTACTCAAAAAACATTTACAAATTGAGGACACGTGAATATAATAAGTGTAAAGTATTTTTGTTTTATGAGAAAATAATTTAAAAAAAGAAAACAGGAAAATCAATAGAATCAAGTATTCTTAAAACTTTTTATTATATTTTTACCAAAGTAAACTCCCATTATTCCCACTTGAAAATCTGTAGAGAGAAAAACATACCTGGTAAGGCTGAAGCCTGGACTGGCTTAGGCTGGTTGAATTCCCTCAAAGTTTCAGCACATTTAGATGTTGCTTTAAAAAAAAACAAAACAAAACAACAACAACAACAAAAAAACAGTGCACTTTCCACTACAACATGAGCTAAGAAAATCCTTTTATTCTAACTCCGTAAGAGAGTTGTCATCTTCGTCAATCATATTTTCATTTACCTTAAGCAAATTACCTTCAGGACACACACTTTCAACTTCACTTTTATTTTAAAACAAAAGTATTTTCATTAGTATAAGTATAGGAGCTGTATAGTTTGCATCGTAGCATGGGGATTCTGACAAATGCAATAACGAGGTCAAGTAAACGTGAGCAACAGAGGGGTTTTTTCTTTTTACTCTATAGCTATCAAAACTAAACATCTTTTCTACCCTATGCCGTCCACCAAGACCTTGAGCTAAAGTAGATGAATAGCAACTGTTACTATAAATGCACAAGTGCTGCCGAGCATGAACTGCAGTCAACTATTTAATGAATGCCAGTATTGTTGGGCAACATTTTGCAGTGACTTCCATGGTGGGTGTGTGTCTGTGTGTGAGTGCCCATGTGAATTCATGTGTTATACACAGGTAATCAAATCTTTGTAAATGCAGAGAAAGAATTAAACTCCAGAGTAAACCACAGCCCATAATTTTATCTTTAAATACAATTAAAATCTAATTCTTCAGGTATATTTTTTCAAAGTCCCCACTATTGGAACATCAGAAAATTCAGCATTCCATTTTTTAAGATCACCAGATTTTTATTATGACACTGTTCTGCTCTGCTTTTACTGCGGCTATTTTAAATCCTTTCAACCACACACAGCATAATACATGATACCAAAAATACAATGTTATCCAAAAGAAGAGTCTAAATTGACTTTTTGTCAGCTTGCACTTAGAGGTAAATGAGCTACTTCTCTAAACTGTTAGGTTAAAATCAAATAAAGCATATTATAATCAATGCACCTCTTTTCCTGTTGGGTCATCTGGTGAGTTGATTGGTTTCTTGAGACACAGTCTCAAATTAACCAGGGTGGCTCTAATTGAAGACCTTGAACTCATGGTCCTTCTCTTTCCTCCTTTCAAGTGCTGGAGTAGTCGATGTTAGCCACCATGCCTGAATCTATGCATCATTCTCCAGTGGTCTCAGTCCTTGAGATAGCTCTATCTGAATTCTTCACACACAGCTCCCTTTTCCTTAATATTGTATGTTGCTAAGTGACATACACATATGGTTTCGTTAGGGATCTTACTAATTCCCAAGGTAGAAAACTTCATGTATCATTAACAATTATACACTTATAGAATTATGTTAATAATTGGCAGACATTTAAAGTGCTGAGTTTAGGAAGTCACTCATTTGTCCTAGGAAATAGGTAACACTATTAACAACAACAGCAAGAAGTCTGCCTTTATCTATCAAGTTCCCAGGTAACACCACCATGATGATGCTATAACATTTGAACAAATATTTCACAGCTGGTTTTCTCAGAAACTTTACTTCACTCAGAATAAATATGACTCAATTTCCTGATACTCTTGACTCTGGTTGGTCATCACTGATGGATTCGTGTTCAATATTTCAACATTCTAACATTTTTCCAGCTTCACAATAATTTGTAAAGCCTCAGAATACAAACAAAATTAAATCTGTTTGTAGGGAGTTAAACAGATTGTCTTCACGTACTAACAATTGTCATCTTTCTTGAAATTCATTCTTCTGTCATGTAATACACCCTGACCACAGTTTACCCTCCCACCACTCCTCCCATCTCCCGCCTCCCACTTCCCCTCTCCTCTAGATCCAATCTTCTTCTGTTTTCCTTCAGAAAAGAGCAGCCTTCTCAGGGATATCAAACAAACAGGGCACAACAAGATATAATATCTTGTATTGTTTCTAGACTGGGCAGGAACCTTCATATCAAGAATGGGCAAAGCAACTCAGTGGGAGATAAAGAGTCCCAAGAGCAGACAAAAGAGACAACCCTACTTCCACTGTTAGGAGTTCCACATAGACACCAGGTTTCAAAACCCTAAAATAGAGAGGACCTAGCATAGTCCCAAGCAGGCTCTAGGAGCTACTTTAATTTAATTTAGTATATCCCAAGCCTTCACAAATTAGTGTGAAGCTAGACAAATATTAGAATGTTGAAATATTAAACACAAATCCATAGTCTCACAGAGCCTTCAGTCTCACATAGACTCCAGTCTCAGGGACCAATGTGAACCCTGTTTAGTTGACTCTAGAAGCAGTGTCCTCCTGGTGTCTTTGACCCATCTGGTTCATACAATTCTTCCTTTCTCTTCTACAGGACTTCCTTACTGTCTTTGTTCTACTTTATTTTCTTCCTTTCTTTAAAGTTTACCTATGATTTTATTATTCCCCCAGGTTTAGCTTCTAAGTTTTCCTACTTTGTTTGAAGTCAAGTCTCCTCAATCTTCTACTTCAACAAAAATTTCTTTTGTCTATTACCTCTCATTTCTCATACGTGAAAATAAACAATATTAACATAATTTTATCACTTCCCTAAATATATTTAATTCACAATAATAAAATAGAACCTCATGCTAATGTTCTATTATTTTAAGTAATACATTATTGTTTCTATTTTTCTCTCTACTGATAGGTTCCAAATAAATGAATGACATCTGTATCGTTTCCCAGTAGTTCCATTCTTTGGTGTTCAGTCAAGGCAAGCAAGAGCGTAATTCTGTAGTAAGATAAATGTGTTAACTTTACAACAGCTCTTGTATAATAGTACTACAGTAATACTAACCAAAAAAGTCCATGAGAGTGTAACAAGCTTGATGAACTGTAAGTTTTTTATCCTACTAGGGATCATTGTGGGAACAACCTGGCTCGGAGAGTAGCCCCAAGGGTCTGTCTTGGGAGCTGCAGCTCTGGGTGGGACGGGACACACAAGGGGAAGTGACTGCGCATCTTCCCACACAGTTCGATGGGCAGGTGCGGGCTGTAGGAAGCCTCCAGGACACCGCCTGTGGATGGGGGAGAGGGGGAATGTGCAGCAGACTTCTCTGTGGATTCTGTAGCCCGGGGCACGGCAGACTCCGCTGGGTGCCGCAGTCAGGCTAGCTGGAGTGAAGCTGGGGTTCCCGCCTGGACCAGGTTGGCGGCTTGGGCATCAGCTTCAGTGAATGGGTACCATCTGGTAGCACTGAGATGCCCCCGCGAGACATTAGATGCAGCTCCTTAATCGAAGGCCAGATTCCTCACTTCCCATGGTCAAGATGAATAGACAGTTCTTAATTCTAAGACGCTTATTGATATCGTGATAAGTGGTGTGGATGAAATTGTACCCGTACCCTCTGTGAGAGGCAAGGCAGAAATAGTAACTGGGAAGGGAGGGGGCTAAGTCTCTAGGTGTCTCATTAACCTGGGGATGGCTTGGGCTGCTTGGCCACGCCTCTACCTGAGGAGGGGTCGGTCAGGGGTCTGACAGCAGGTCCTACGAGACAAACCTCACATGACAGAGCTCACATGACAGACCTCTCTCTACAGGAGGCTGTGAGGGGTTGCACTTGACAAGAGCCAAAAGGCTTCCTGGAGCGTTGGCAAACCGCTTTCCGGTCCCTTGCGGGTTGCCGCAATGGGTCGCCCAGAGTTAAACCTGTGCTCGACTGGGTGTCAGACTGCCTGTCACAGACCACTGCCCCACAGACCATCACTCAAAATATGATGCTAAAATTTCCTAGCTCCAAGAAAGTCCTTGTAGTCTATTCTATCTCACTCTTTCTCTGCCATGACTCTGTGAACGTTTACATTTCATTGAGATTTGCCAACGATATATTTTGACTTAAATTTCATTTGGATCTTAAAATAAAATTTGGTGTTAGTTGAATTTAAAACAGAAGTATTGCATTTACAAAGAAAAATAAGACATTTATGCATATAATACGCTTATTTGATACTCTAATTGTGTCATAGATGCCTTTAGAGAAGCAGTTGGAATGAGAACTAAAATTCTTCATCAATGCACACACAGAGAGAGAGAGAGAGAGAGAGAAAGAGAGAGAGAGAGAAAATTTAAATATTATTCCTTCTAGCCTCCCCTTTTCAGAAGAGAAAGGGAGGAGAAGTGGATAGGGAGGGAAGGTGGAGGGGAAGAACTGGGAGAAGAGGAAGGAGGAGAAACTGCAGTCAGAATATAAAGTAAATCAATCAATTAATGAAAACTGACAAAGTTCCCCCCCAAAATTATTATTTCTTCTATATATAATAAATAAAATAAACATTAAAATATTTCGCCCATTAACAAAGGGTCTACTCAGTCATAATTTGCTATTGATTGTGATAAACACTGTAATAAAAAGTGATGTGTGGGATTTAAGATACAGGAGTTGGAGAGACAGCTATGTGGTTAAGAGCACTAGTTGTTCTTATGGAGCACCCAGATTCAATTTCTGGCACCCATATGGTGTCTCACAACCATCCATAACCCCAGTTCTAGGTTATCCAACAAGCATGCATAGGGTTCACATACATGCATGCAAGCAGAACACCCGTATAAAGTAAAAATAAATCTTTAAAAAAAGATGTTGCATATTCACTCAACCACACAGCTACAGCCATTCAGGTGTGTGTGTGTGTGTGTGTGTGTGTGTGTGTGTGTGTGAGTGTGTATCACATGACACATATATATATATATCATAATCTATCAATTTAACATATATTCACATATATGTATGTGTGTGTATCACATAATATATATATCACAATCTATCAATATATATATATATATATATACATATGTGTGTGTGTGTGTGTGTGTGTGTGTGTGTGTGTGTGTCATAGTTTAAGGAGCTCAAGCTGGCTTGAACTCACTCTGGAATGCAGGAAGGACTTGAATTTGTGTTTTTCCCTGCCTCCTTTCCTGAGTATGTAGGAACACACGCCTGTGCATCTACTACCCAGATATCTGAACCCACTTGACAGACATCCTAATTTACCCTGATTAAGAATTATTGGAAAAGCAGGAAATCATCATTGAAAAAATTAGATTGGATTTAGAAGAAAAAGATAATGTACTTTATTTGTAATTCGTTCTTAGTCAACATCGTAGTGAAGCTATTAGTGAAACAGGAAGGAAAGAAAATCAAGAAGTATTTCATAATATCATTAAAATATTCTGAAATTAAATTAGGTTGATAATGCCACAAGTCTGTACCCAAAGAAAATGTGAAGAAAGCCTTCTGATTTTGATGTGCCCCTCATCCAGTTGAGATAGTTTGTCCATTTCCTTCATGTTCTCTGAAGTTTTTATGAGAAGCTGGTAATCAGATTGGACCTGATGATTTTCAAACATTTACTAAAATGGACTTTTGATAACTTTTTGGTTACACACCAAGGTAAATTGGTTGGATTTAAAAATCAAAGACATTTGCTTTCATTTATGAGACAAATGCTACTTAGAATATGAGGTCATATTGACTTCAAATTCATAAACTTAGTCGTTTTTAAAGGTAATTTTATAAAAGGCTTTATTGTCTTGTTTTATTTTCATATAAAACTTGCTTCTAATTTTAATACTATAGTACCATCTATAGCAGAAATTGGATGGGACTCAGAGATAGATATAAGGACTAAATATCTTAAAGGCTGCAATAACTATATGCAGTTAAGGAGAACCAGATAAATAACAGTAATACTGGAAGAGACATGGGTACTTAAAGTATCGGCTCGAAAATACTGACTCATGAGTCACATCCTAAGATATGTGAACCATCAACATTTTCTTTTTATAATCCTATACATAGTTTCTGCTACTGAAACAATGAACATAATTTTCCACATATTAGAAAATCTTTTCCTACCTTTTCTTGATTTCATTCCTCTATGTTCTCTAGCTCTCACTAAAAAGCAAAGGCTTGAGGCCTACGTGATGAGAGGGAGCCATACATGACCCTGCCTAGATGACCAGGAACCAGAGGCTGGACAGTGCAAAAACTCAAGGGAAGGATTGCAGAAGCCAGAGAGGTCAAGGGCAACATGAGAAAATAGATACAGAATCAACTAAGCAGGACTCATAGGAGACCACTAGACTAAAGTGACAATCACAGACCCTGTATGGGTTTGATCTAGGTCCTCTGCATATATGTTATGGCTATTAGCTTTGTATTCTTGTGGGAATCCCAACATTGGGCGTGAGAGATGTCTTTGACTCTTTTTCTTGCTCTTGGGACCCTTTTCCTCCTCCTGGGTTGCCTTGCTCAAGGCTTGATACGGGGGTTTCTGCCTAGTCTAACTATGAATTGTTATGCCATGCTTGGTTGTTATCCCTGAAAGGCCTGCTCTTTTTTTGAAGGGAAATGGAAAAGGAGGAGATCTGGTTGAAGAGGAACTGGAAAGGGTCAGGAGAGAAGAAACTGGGGTCAGAATAAAAGGGAAAAATGGCAGAAAACTTTTAAAGTCAAACTAGGCATTTTGTAAAAGAATCATTGAATGATGACTCCATGGTAATAGCTGAAGCACAGGAATAAACCTTGATCTAGTTTTCTGTTAGAGAACACTGAGAAAGACAAATGCTGAAGAGCAGCCTAACGGCATTTATGAACCTCTGATGTTTGAGCTACTGTTTCTTTACAAATATTTTTATGACTCCCTCCCTAATTTGTTTTGTCCTCACTCCATAAATGACTGGATTCAAACAAGGAGGGACAACCACATAGAGATTGGCCAAGAGGATGTGAATGTAACGAGGAACATTTCTACCAAACCTATGAGTCATAAAAGAGAAAAATGCTGGTGTATAAAAAGCTAAGATGACACAGACATGGGAACCACATGTGCTAAGGGCTTTGTGTCTGGCATCCCTGGAAGGAAGGCGAAAAACAGCCTGTAGGATCCAAGCATAGGAGAGAGCAATGAGAATTAAATCAAAGATCAGAGCAGCAATGGTGAATAAGCCATAGATGATATTTATCCTTATGTTGGCGCAGGCAAGGCGAGCTATCCCCATATGCTCACAGTAGGTATGAGGAATAACATAGTGGCCACAAAAGGGCAGGCGTTTCAGGAGGGGACAAAAAGGGATGACAAGAAGGACAGGTCTCCCAATTACAACAGATGCCATGACAGCTACCACTTTGTTGGTGAGAATAGAGGTATACCTAAGTGGGTAGCAGATGGCAACAAAACGGTCAATTGCCATGGCCAGGAGTACAACAGATTCCATGCCTGTGTAAGTGTGGATGAAGAACATCTGGATGAGGCAGCCTTCAAAGCTAATCTCCCTAAGGTTGAACCAGAAGATACCCAGCATCTTGGGAATGGTGGAAGTAGAGAGGCCAAGATCAATGAAAGAGAGGAGGGCAAGAAAGTAGAACATGGGCTGATGAAGACTCTGCTCATTCTTGATCACACAGAGGATTGTGATATTCCCCACAAGTGCTATCACATAAACAACAAAGAAAGGGAAGGCTATTGAGACGTGGAAATCTTCAAGCCCAGGAATGCCCAGCAGATGGAAGAGAGAAGGGTGTGAAGCAGTTTCATT